>CM019828.1:107789322-108140981 GCA_009763385.1 Coix lacryma-jobi var. lacryma-jobi | reverse complement strand
ACTGACTAGGGTTAGGTCAGGTGGCGGGCGCACCCCCCTACTGGCGGTCGCCAGTGTCCTGGCCGCTGGATGCACCGTCCTTGATCCTAGCCTCCAGGTGGTTGTCCAAGGCGGTTTGGAAGTCGGTTGCATGTCCTAGCAACCGCCATTCAGCCTTGATCCACGCCACTTCATCCTGAGCCGTCCGATGCCACTGACCTAGTGACCAAGGCCAAGATTTGGCCTTGGGGAGGTCACACGGATCGGTGACGTGGCATGGAGTGGAGCTTGGGCCAACCCAAGTGGCGGGCGCCACTTAGAGGTGGCGAGCGCCACCTAGGGGTGGCGGGCGCCACCCCCTTTGGCCCATTTGGGCCCTGCTGAGTGGGCTTGGCCTCTGGGGGTCCATATGTCCAAATTTGGTCAAATCCTGCATTCAAATAAATTCTATGGACATGTGGAATTTGGTTAGTTTGAAACCTATTTGACTACATTTCATGCCTTTTGGTGGACTTTAGGGTCAAATGTTGATGGTAAACAGGTGTTTAAGGACCGTCAACAAGCTCCCCCAAGCTAACCTGTTGCTTGTCCTCGAGCAACAAGGTTTAAGCATTGAGCATGAGATGGATAGCAACTTAAGATGTCTGCAAGTGCATATTGTTTAGTGAGAAATAACTTAGCATATATCATTAATCATAGCAATGTCGGGCTTATAGCTTTTCACTTCAAACATGCAAGAGTGAAATAAAGCAGTAGATAGGAAACTTTTATCTTGCTTAGGTTGACTAGGATTCTGTCTGGAGGTTTTTCAAGGTTTTTAAAAGATAACAACTTGCTTAAGTCCTCCAAGATTACTCAATCACTCAATGGTGTTTAAATCCTCACTTAGGCCAAAATGTAGCCTTTCCTACTTCTAAAGAATGATATGTGGAGTTATAGGAGGCTAAGAATCATGAGCAAATTGCCTGATGTTTATTGCTAAGCTAGACACTCAGATCATAAGGAGCAGCAAATCATAAAAATTGATCAAGATGTGCATGTGTGGTTATGTGGAAGTGTATAGAGGGATATTTCATAATCCTTCCTAGTTAATTTCTGGGGTCTAGAGCTAATGATAATTCTCTCTCTCTCTTTTTTTTTGGATACACAGTGAGTATACATAGTCCTCTTTTGAGCTACCTTGCTCACCTTTTTTTCAGGACATAGTCCTTTTTTGAGCTACCTTGCTCATTTCTCTCTCTCTCTCTCTTTTAGCTCTAGATTTCCCAGACATCTATAGGAAAGGATTTTTGAAATGAGTAGGGAAAGGAGAGAAATGCTTATTCCCAGTGTAGGAATAGCATAAGGCTAGCAATGGGATGTTTGGCAGGGTATTGCACATCTCCGGTGTAGAGATAAGCAATTTATTTGGTGGTTGCAAACTTCCAAAGTGCATCCCCTCTACAGCGTTGGTTTGGTGGTAGAGCCAGAGAAAAACCATCGGGTGGACGGTTTCCAGGTTTGGGCCTCAAGCCTGGGCGCGGATGGTTTCCGAGTTTGGCCACAAAACTCGGGCTGAGGACGGTTTCTAGGTTGGGCCTCAAAACCTGGGTGCTGCGGGTTTCTGAGTTTGGGCCACAAAACTCAGGCGCTGGTGGGTGGTTTCCCGGTTTGGGCCTCAAAACCGGGGGTTGGTCCTGAAGGCTGGTTTCCCGGTTTGGGCCTCAAAACCGGGGCGAAGTCCGTGAAGAGGACGCAGAGAGGTGGCGGCACGTGGCGGCAATCGGTGAGGTTGCGTCGAGGCAACGCTACCAGTTGTGCGGGCGTGGCCGTCGGATCCACCTACCATCGAGTTGGTCCAGAATAACCTTAGGGTTTAGCTGGTTCGCTCTGTAAGTAGTTAGGGGTAGAGTGGGAATTAGGAATAGTTAGAATTAGGATAAGTAGGGGGAGACACCCACCCCCCATCTATCTCAGTCATTTGCTATTTTGCCTTCTAGGTTTTCCTGCTCTCCCTCTCCCCTGCTGTAGCGAACTGAGATCCACAGAGAAGAGAACCATACCTCTGTGTCCGTGAGATTTTGAGGAAGTGAGACCGTAATCTCACTGTTGTAGCGTGTGGTAGCCACATGGTTGCAAATTCGTGGTTGTGATTCGTTGTTTTGTTCGTGTTCTTCGCGGGTTCCTTTTCTCCACGATTTTCCCGTCGATCAATCTCTTTGTTCGTTGCGTCTTTTACAATTCCATTTGAACAGAGATGTTCTAGATCATGAGGCACTTCTTTTCACCGAAGGAATTCACCTCTAACCTCATGACCAAGTAGATCGATCGATTTTCGTTTCGGGTCAAGTTTTCTTCCCTTTCCCGATTTTGTTCGATTCATCGATTTGGAGATTGGTTCGAGCCTTGATCTCTTAGAGATAGCTCACTATCCTCCTTGTGACTCCTCTCACCAAGTTTGATCCCTAGAGGATTCATTTTGGGTGAGATCAAGTCAAATCGGTGAACGAACAGTGAAGTATCGGGGTGACCGGACGCACAGCCACGGGTTGACCGGACGCTCGGCAGGATGGTCCGGTCGATGAATGTGTTTGCTGTTCACTTCTTCGTTTCGACCGGACGCTGGTTTTCTAAACGACCGGACGCATCGCTTGTACTGTTCACTGGGCTTTTACATTGTTGACCGGACGCTCTGTACAAGTGACCGGACGCTCCTCTCTGTGAGTCCGGTCAGGAACAGAGAGGTTCCAGCTCGGTTTTTACCCAACCGGATGCGTCCGGTGCTCACTGACCGGACGCTGGCCAGAGTCCGGTTAGAGGTGTTTTTGCGCTGTTACGTTCGCGGTTCGTTCGATCGTTGACAGATTTGGTTTCCGTCTTTTGCGTTGGGTTTCTAGGGTTGTGTAGTGTCCCGCTGTGCTTCTCGGAAGCATCCACCCTACACCTAGGGTCGTGGACACTTGCAAGCTCTAGGTTTGCTCTTGGGGTTGATTCTCGGGACAGTGGCAACAAGTTTTCGAAAGGAAAATTTGAAGCTCCATTCACCCCCCTCTGGTCGCTTTCTGATTGCACTTTCGGTCCTTCAATTGGTATCGGAGCGGGTTAAGGATCTTCCACCTTAGCCGGTTCCAGATCCACAGAAGGCGACATGGATCGCGGCGTGGGCAAACCGCCGTTCTTTGATGGGACGATCTATGCGTATTGGAAGATACGCATGTCGGCCTATCTCCAGAGCATGGGCTCTTCTGTTTGGGAGATTTGCAACAGGGACGATTACGTTGTCTTGGCTGCACGTGTTACTCAGCTTCAGATGGATGAGCACTATGCCAATAGCCGAGCGCGTAACGCTCTTTTCTCCTGTTTGAGCATGTCCGAGTTTGATCGCGTTTCTCACCTCCCCACAGCTCATGAGATTTGGGCTACCCTCATGCGCTTCCATGAGGGAACCTCTCAAGTCAAATCTTGTCTCTATGAGTCGCACAAGCGGGAGTACGAGAACTTTCGACACATGCCTGGCGAGAGCATAGAGAGTTTATTCGCTCGCTTTCAGGTCATTGTCAACAAGATGAGAGCGAACAAGGAGCTGTTGCCTTTTGACGATCATGAGAGGTCTTTGAAGCTTTTGCACACTCTTGATCAGTCGGTGTGGGACTCAAAGGTCCAGGCGATCATCGAATCGTCTAACTATGAGACCCTCAATTGCGACGAGCTCTTTAGCAAGCTCAAGTCTAGTGAGATTGACGCCATGTCGAGGGCTTCCTATGAAAATCCTTCTGGCCCGACTATGGCTTTGGTTTCTGGCTCTTCTGCTAACCCCTCTGGAGGATTTGCACTTTCTTCACTCTTTTCTGTCACAGAGGACCAGTTGGAGTCTTTGGGGGATGACGAGTTGGCGATGCTCGCCAACCGGTTCTCGCGGTTCCACAACAACCGCATGAACCGTCGCCACGGAGGAGGACGCTCAGGATGTTTTGAGTGCGGCGACCCTGACCACTTCATCACCAACTGTCCCAAGAAGAAGAACACATCTGGGAAGGGCGATCATGGGCACAAGTACGACTCCGGCAAGCGCAAGGAGAAGTACGTCCCCGCGAGACACAAGCGGAGGGGCGGCTTCGACAAGGAGTACATCAAGAAGAAGTACTTGGAGAAGGCCCAGGCTGAGCAGCGTGCGTTCTTCGCCACGCTCAGTGACGTCGACGGCTCGGATGACGACTCCGCTTGATCAAGCGATGACGAGTCCGAGAAGAAGAAGAGGATCGAGGACAAGCTAAACGGTCTCTGCACCATGGCCCTTGGTGATGAGGTCGACGGCAAGCTGGAGGACCCCTCGGAACGACGACGACGACGACACCTCTCAGGTATCTCACCCACGACGAGCTTTCTGCTGAGGTCGAGAAGCTTACTGCCGCCTTGCTTAGTCAGGACAAGTTGCTTAGGCGAGCTGCTAGAGAGCGCAAGGAGTTTAGGTAGAAGTGGGAGGACACGGTTAGGGAGCTTGAGTTTGCTAAGTCCACCGTGGTCGTTTCTGAGGAGGTGGAGTGTGAGATGTGCACCAAGCACATGACTGACCTTCTCACTTTGAGAAGTAAGTATGTGGCGTTGGTAGGAGAGGTGGATGAGCTGAAGGCTAGACCCTCGCTGTTGGGTGCGTGCAAGACTTGTCCTGTCTTGCAATCTGAGTTGGCAGAGAAGAATGCCAAGATTGGTCTCTTGAAGAGGCCAACTCAGGTAGCACATGTGTGGCTAGGTGCGTTCTTTGTGAGGGTTTGGAAATGGAGATCGCTAATGTGAAGCATGACAAGATGCAAACCGAGGAGGAAAACACATCTTGTCATGGGTGTCTAGTGGTGAGCCACAGCTCGGGATGATGATCTCCCAATTCAAGCGAGCTGCTGGAGGTCCTGGTGTAGGTTTTGCTCCGGGTGTTGATATGTCATCTTTTGGGAAGATTGGAGAGTCGAGTGGTCTTAACCCATGTGAGAAGCCCAAGTCCACCACTACTCCCAAGCTACCAAGATTCCACCCAAAGAGCCTCTCAAGCCTAAACCAAGGATGGGGTCTTTGTTGAGCCTCCGAGAGCTCCACCCAAGAAACAATCATGGGCTCCCAAACCAAACCACCTCAAGAACAAGCTGGACACCATGCCACCCATCCAGGAGGAGCTTATGCCACAGAAGGGCAAAGTGATCCACACCCACCACCGTGAGTACCAACAACCCTCTTTGAGAGCGGTGAGGTACCATTGTGAGCACTGTGGCAGAGATGGACACTTCAGTGAGTTCTGCTTTCGGCGCAAGAGAGAGGCGCGTCATGCTAGGGATGAACAATGCGGACATGTACCATCATTTCCATGATGTACATGCGCCGAATGTTTCGAGGAGAGATGCTAGGCCTAGAGGTCCAGAACCTCAAGTTCCCAGGCCTAGGCAGCGGAGAGGACGTGCCCGGCGGGAGCCTACAGTTGTAGGCTATGCACCCCGTGGTAGTGGCTTTGTTGTAGAGCGTTTTCCCCCACCGCGTTTTGAGTATCGCGATGGACGCTCTTCCCTTAGCGGACCACGTTTTCCTCAACGTGGTGGTCGCTTCCCCCGTAGGCGTGCTAGGAATGGTTTTTCTTCTAACCGTTCTTTTAAGCAGCCGGCCCAACACTGGTATTCTCCTTACTTCACTAACCCCAGTGTTGGATCGTATGCTCACCCTATGTCTTTTTATTGATGAAGGTAAAACGATTGGAGAACATTTGGTTGGTGGATTCCGGTTGCTTGAGGCACATGACCGGAAACGCCAAGTGGTTCTCCAGTCTTAGTCCAGTCGCCGGGAAGGAATTTATCACCTTCGGCGACAATAGCAAAGGTAAGGTTTTGTCTCGTGGGTCGGTGTGAGTTAATGAGCACTTTGTGTTGCGCGATGTTGCTCTTGTTTCTAACTTGCATTTTAACCTTCTTTCTGTTTCGCAACTCTTTGACGACGACTATGAGATTCATTTTAAGCCGAATCTCAGTCGCATTTTGGACCCTCAGGGCAATCTTGTTTGTGGGATTTCGCCCTTTGGGAAAGTCTTTCGTGCGGATTTCTCGGAGTCTTTTGGCATTTCTCGTTGTCTTGTGGCTGGACCTTCTTCTTCTGATCTTTGGAAGTGGCATAGGAGACTAGGACATTTGAGCTTCGACTTGCTTGCAAGACTTAGTTCACTTGGCCTAATCCGAGGATTGCCCAAGTTATCCGTGGAGAAGGATCTTGTTTGCCATTCTTGTAGACATGGAAAGATGGTTGCCGCTCCCCACCATCCAGTGACTCAGGTCATGACCAAGCGCCCTGGAGAGCTTTTGCACATGGACCTTGTTGGTCCGGCTCGGGTGAGCTCGGTTGGGGGGAAGTGGTATGTACTTGTCGTTGTTGATGACTTTTCGAGATATTCGTGGGTCTTCTTTTTAGCTGAGAACACCGAGACTTTCTCCTTTGTTCGCAATCTGATTTTACGTCTTCAGAACGAGTTCCCTTTTAACTCGATGCGAGCTATTAGGAGTGATAATGGTTCCAAATTCAAGAATTCGGATTTTGAGAAGTTTTGTAACTCTTTGGGTTTGGAGCATCAGTTTTCTTCCCCCTACACACCGCCACAAAATGGTGTTGTAGAGAGAAAGAATCGGACCCTTGTAGAGATGGCCAGGACGATGCTCGATGAGCATAGGACTCCTAGGCGATATTGGGCCGAAGCCATGAGCACTGCATGCTATATTTCCAGTCGCATTTTTCTTCGAGCTTTCTGGAAAAAGACCTCTTATGAGTTGCGTTTTGGAAAACTCCCCAAGGTGAGTTATTTTAGAGTTTTTGGTTGCCATTGTTTTATACTCAAAAAGGGCAACCTGGACAAATTTGAGTCTCGTTCTTCTGACGGTGTGTTTTTGGGTTATGGCACTCACACTCGAGCTTATCGTGTACTTAACCTTGACACTAACCGAGTCATGGAGACATCCGATGTCACCTTCGACGAGACCATGGTTTGTCCTTCTTGTCGTTTTGAGCGTGCAAGTGATCATGAAGTTGGTGAGCCTCTTTTTGATGATGAGGATGAGGGTGCTGAAGGTATGGATGATCCAGCACCCCCTCCACCTGCTGTGCTGCAAGGAGCGGCTTCTACGATGACTCATGGCCCCGACACGTCTTCTTCCTGGGGGCCGTGGGATCCGCCACCCGAGCGGTACCTTTTGTACCTGGGGAGGCACCAGGTGCTGTTGAGGGGGAGATCACGTCTGCACGGGAGGCGCCACGACACATCCAGCACCAACACCCCCCTCGGCAGATGATCGGCAACATTGACGAACGGGTCACTCGGTCCAGGTCTCAAATCTCTCACTTTGCTCATTCTGCTTTTGTGGCTGATTTTGAGCCCCGAGATGTTGGACACGCTTTGACGGATCCGGATTGGGTCAATGCCATGCATGAGGAGTTGGAGAACTTTGAGTGAAATCGGGTTTGGGTTTTAGTTCCACCTCCTCCAGACTGTAAGCCTATTGGGACAAAATGAGTTTTTAAAAACAAGCAAGGAGAGGATGGCCACGTTGTTAGAAACAAGGCCAGGCTTGTAGCGAAGGGCTACAGTCAGAAGGAGGGGATTGACTATGAGGAGGCGTTTGCTCCTGTAGCTCGTTTGGAGGCTATTAGGATATTCTTGGCTTTTGCAACATCCAAAGGTTTCAAACTTTTTCAAATGGATGTCAAGAGTGCCTTCCTAAACGGCTACATAGAAGAAGAGGTTTATGTTGAACAACCCCCCGGTTTTGAAAATCCCAAGTTTTCAAACCATGTTTTCAAACTCCACAAAGCTTTATATGGTTTGAAACAAGCCCCTAGAGCCTGGTATGATAGGTTGAAAACCTTTTTGCTTGCTAAGGGTTTTAAAATGGGATGTGTGGATAAAACGCTTTTTCTCCTAAAGCAAGGCAAAGACACTCTCTTGGTCCAGATTTACGTGGATGATATCATTTTCGGTGGTTCTTCTCACGCCTTGGTTGCCAAGTTTGCAGACACTATGAGCAGGGAGTTCGAGATGAGTATGATGGGCGAGCGAGCTGACTTTCTTTCTCGGATTGCAAATTTTAAGCAATCTCGAGAAGGGACATTTGTGCACCAGGGCAAGTATACCAAGGACTTGCTGAAGAGGTTCGATATGGGTGAGGCCATGCCTCTTCCAACACCCATGTCGACCATGACGGCCCTGGATGCGGACAAGGATGGAGAAGCTGTGGACCAGAAGGAGTACCGAAGCATGATCGGGTCGCTGCTCTACCTGACGGCGACACGCCCGGACATCCAGTTTGCGGTGTGTCTGTGTGCGCGCTTTCAGGCGTCGCCGCGCACTTCTCACCGTCAGGCGGTGAAGCGATTTTCAGGTACCTTCGCTTCACACCTGAGTTCGGGATTTGGTATTTAGCTTCCTCCACCCTCTCCCTTTGTGGTTATTCCGATGCCGATTTTGCTGGTTGTCGCATTGAGCGCAAGTCCACTTCTGGGACTTGCCAATTTATCGGTTCTTCTTTGTATCATGGTCTTCTCGCAAGCAGTCTAGTGTCGCCCAGTCTACCACGGAGGCTGAATATGTTGCTGCGGCTAGCTGCTGTTCCCAGCTGCTTTGGATGATGGCCACTTTGCATGATTTTGGTCTGAGCTTTTCTCGTGTTCCTTTGCTTTGTGACAACACGAGTGCGATTAGCGTTTCTAAGAACCCCGTGCTCCACTCGAAGACCAAACACATTGATGTGCGCTTTCATTTTCTGTGAGACCACTATGAGAAGGGTGATATCGACCTTCGCCATATCGATACTCATCATCAGTTGGCTGATATTTTCACCAAGCCTTTGGACGAATCAACCTTTAATCGGTTGAGGGGTGAGCTTGGTGTGTGTTTCCCCTTTTAGATGGGGGAAACATTTTGGTTCTTGTATCATAAACTGACTATTTTCTCGTTTGTTTTGTCTTCTTTTGCATTTCAGCATACGCTTTTACATTCTGAGCTTCATGTATATAATCTTTAGAATGTGATTATGCTCTATGTAGTATGCTCCGATGCTATATGTTGATACTTGTAGCTTATGCTTTCTGATCACTGATACTTGTTGTGAGCTGAGCTATTTTTGAATGGTGAACCTGCTTAATGAACTTAGAATTGAAAATGTTCACCATTGAGATATGCAACTAGCATGTGTAGGTTGTGTTGAATTCACTCGTGCTTTTCATATATGCTGGGTCGCTATGTCTCTAGTTCTGAGTCTGTCACTTGCTTGGTCTGTTCATATTCTGCCAATAAAAACTAAACCAAGTTTTAAGTGAATTGAAAAGATCGAGATGGGATTGCTTGTAAACATCACAGTTTCGAGATTGTTTCTCATTGCACTTTGAGTTAAACTTGAGCTGTGTAGTGTATGACCGAAACTGTTGCTTTAAGCTTCTGATTGCTTCTGCATAGGCTTCGCACAGTTGAAAAGTTAGGCAATGACAAGCTTTCAACCTCTCGCAATCACATGCTGAAATTTGAACTTGTGTAATCTAAACCGCTGCAACTCCGATAAAATTTTGGATACACAAGTCTATGTTTCATTCTATAGCATGATGATTGAACTGTGCTAGGGGTAGTTCACCTTGTATACATGTTTAGCACTTGACTGATTTCCTGTCTATACATGTTTGGTGCTATTTTGATGGTGAATACCTTTTGGCTAAAAACTGCTCACTTTGCTCATATGTTCATATTTCATATTTGGTGATCAGTTTGAGCCTTCGCTAGCTTGTATGCTTTCCAGAGAGTCGTTGGAGCTATACTGTTTAGAGCATCTTTGCATTTTCTTGACTATATTCCTGAAGCTGCTAACTTGCATTCATATGCATTTTGGAAGGGGGATAACTTCTCTTGTTGGCACTTTTGATGGTGCATTTTCTGAGGGGAAGAAAATCGTTTTCAGTTCCTTTTGCTTGATGGTGCATTTTCAACTAAGGGGGAGAATTTGGACAAATCATGCCTCCCATGTTCAAAGGGTGTGCACCATGCAAGGGGGAGTTTGCTCGTGCTGAATTTTCGAAATTTCCAATTGGTTCGGAGCGCCTTGCTAGTTGTGTTGAGCTTTACCTCTATCTTGAGGGACTAGTTGTCGCATCTTTGCTTCAGTTGGATTCAGTTGGTTTTGAGCTTTTCAGATGGTGTCGAGCTTTCTTGCTAGTTGTGTTGAGCCTCTGTGCCTCTATCTTGAGGGACTAGCATTTTTCTTTGATTTTTCATTTGGCATTTGCTAGCGGTGTTGAGCCTATTCTACCTCTTCTTGAGGGCTAGCTTTACTTTGCTTGGTTGCGTCGAGCCATTGCCCATGTCTTTGGGAACCAAGTTGTTTTGCTCTTTCCACTTGACCTTCTTCGGCTTTGCTATGCTTTGGGTCATTTGGTCGAGTTCTCTGTTCTCCTTCTTCCTCTTTCTATTTCTATTATGATTTGTGTTGGTAGTTGACAATGCACTCATCAAGGGGGAGATTGCGGATACATGGGTGTATGCCGAGTCTGAGTGATGAGTGATTGTCAACTGGGACAATGCGCATGTTCTTTGGCTTGTGTTGTGCAGGTGTCGAGCACGGATACAGTGATCAGAGGCAAGGTGAAGGTCAAGTAGAGACGTGCCCTGCCGATGGGCCGAGTGTGGCGAAGGGCGGACGTGAGGCTTGGACTGAGGGACCGGTGGCCCGAGGATCAGCTGTGGTGGCTGGCAGCCTGGGACAGCGACGAGCGGAGACTTGCGGGCACAGCGTTGCTCGGGTCGAGGACCTCGGGACGTGTGTCGGTGGACGGGGTGCATGGGCGGTGCATCCCCTCTACAGCGTCGGTTTGGTGGTAGAGCCAGAGAAAAACCATCGGGTGGACGGTTTCCAGGTTTGGGCCTCAAAACCTGGGCGCGGATGGTTTCCGAGTTTGGCCACAAAACTCGGGCTGAGGACGGTTTCCAGGTTTGGGCCTCAAAACCTGGGTGCTGCGGGTTTCTGAGTTTGGACCACAAAACTCAGGTGCTGGTGGGCTGGTTTCCCGGTTTGGGCCTCAAAACCGGGGGTTGGTCGTGAAGGCTGGATTCCGGTTTGGGCCTTAAAAGCGGGGGCGAAGTTCGTCAAGAGGACGCAGAGGGTGGCGGCACGTGGCGGCAATCGGTGAGGTTGGTCGAGGCAATGCTACCAGTTGTGCGGGCGTGGCCGTCGGATCCACCTACCATCGAGTTGGTCCAGAATAACCTTAGGGTTTAGCTGGTTCGCTCTGTAAGTAGTTAGGGGTAGAGTGGGAATTAGGAATAGTTAGAATTAGGATAAGTAGGGGAGACACCCACCTCCCCATCTATCTCAGTCATTGCTATTTGCCTTCTAGGTTTTCCTGCTCTCCCTCTCCCTGCTGTAGCGAACTGAGATCCACAGAGAAGAGAACCATACCTCTGTGTCCGTGAGATTTTGAGGAAGTGAGACCGTAATCTCACTGTTGTAGCGTGTGGTAGCCACACGGTTGCAAATTCGTGGTTGTGATTCGCGTTTTGTTCGTGTTCTTCGCGGGTTGCTTTTCTCCATGATTTTCCCGTCGATCAATCTCTTTGTTCATTGCGTCTTTTACAATTCCATTTGAACAGAGATGTCCTAGATCGTGAGGCACTTCTTTTCACCGAAGGAATTCACCTCTAACCTCACGACCTAGTAGATCGATCGATTTTCGTTTCGGGTCAAGTTTTCTTCCCTTTCCCGATTTTCTTCGATTCATCGATTTGGAGATAGGATCGAGCCATGATCTCTTAGAGATAGCTCACTGTCCTCCTTGTGACCTCTCACCAAGTTTGATCCCTAGAGGATTCGTTTTGGGTGAGATCAAGTCAAATCGGTGAACGAACAGTGAAGTATCGGGGGACCGGACGCACGACCACGGGTTGACCGGACGCTCGGTAGTGAGTCCGGTCGATGAATGTGTTAGCTGTTCACTTCTTCGTTTCGACCGGACGCTGGTTTTCTAAACGACCGGACGCATCGCTTGTACTGTTCACTGGGCTTTTACATTGTTGACCGGACGCTCTGTACAAGTGACCGGACGCTCCTCTCTGTGAGTCCGGTCAAGAACAGAGAGGTTCCAGATCGGTTTTTACCCGACCGGACGCGTCCGGTGCTCACTGACCGGACGCTGGCCAGAGTCCGGTTAGAGGTGTTTTTGCGCTGTTACGTTCGCGGTTCGTTCGATCGTTGACAGATTTGGTTTCCGTCTTTTGCGTTGGGTTTCTACGGTTGTGTAGTGTCCCGCGTGTGCTCTCGGAAGCATCCACCCTACACCTAGGGTCGTGGACACTTGCAAGCTCTAGGTTTGCTCTTGGGGTTGATTCTCGGGACAATGGCAACAAGTTTTCGAAAGGAAAATTTGAAGCTCCCATTCACCCCCCCCTTTGGTCGCTTTCTGATTGCACTTTCGATCCTTCAGAAATCCTCCAGATTAGGTCCTAATTTCACCTTAGCAAGTTGAAAGAATTACTCCATTTCTACTACTTTATTCACTAAGCATGATTTCAATTTAAGCATGTGCAACCCACAAAAGCTACAACTTAGACAAGACCAGTTATTCAAACCATAACAATAGCATTTGCATGACATATTTCAAATCTTATTCAGGTTTCAACCTATTTAAGCAGATTTTATCAATTTTATTCATAAAGTGGTTATTTAGGCAAGCATGTGACATTCAAAAGATATAGAATTTAAGAACTGAATGTAAAGTGTAGGCTTGAGACATACCTTATCGGAGCGGGAGTCTCCCCACGCTGGCTTCTTGCTTGGTGAAAGATCTTCTTCTTCTCAGTCGGAGCTCTTGTTCTCATTTATTAAAAGGGAAACTATCTAATGTTGTGAAAAGGGAAACTATCCTATTATGATATTTTATTGTTCTAACTAAGTTAACATATACTTATGCATATAACTAATGATAACTGGTAATTTTTTTTAGTTGCATGCATGACATATGTTATTTATTTGAAAAGGGAAAATTGAAGGAAAAAAAGTAAAACCATACCTTAGGTCCATGGAGTTTCATCCTTATGGGGTGGATCTTCTTCCTTGGGCACTTCATCTCTTAGTACTCCATCGGGTTCTTCTTCTTTGACACCTCTCCCTTGTTATGTGAATCACACAACTCAGGAGGTGGTTCTTTCTTTCTGTCCCACCTTGTTCTTGGGCGCCTCTCTTGGTACGAACGGGTTTTACTACCTGCATGTTAGCGGCATATGCGGGACCACGAGAGAAGGAGAATATTTCCTTCCGCCCTCCTAATGTCATTTGAATTTTACCACTTCCCACACATATGCAAGCATTAACAGTATTCAAGAAGGGTCTACCTAAGATTAGAGGCACATCTTTCCTATTTCCCATATCTAGTATTATGAAATCAGTAGGAACATATGAACCTCTAATATGAACAGGTAAATCATTAACTATTCCTTCTACATAGCAAGTGGATTGATCAGCTAGCACAACATAGGCAGATGTGGATGACATGGGTGGAAAGAACGAGTTTTCATAGAAATCTTTAGATATAATGTTCACACTAGATCCTAAATCACACATGGCATTTTAAAGACTTCACCAAAGATTTAGCATCTAATTATGGGACTACCAGGATCACCCTTTTTAACAGTCATGGTTTGATCTTCATAATAGTTAAAATATTTTATTTCAACCATGTTTGCAGTTTCCATGTCAGGTTTAGCAGGAATTTTGCCAGATTCAAAAGATGGTATGATAGCAGCAAGTTGAGCTAATTGGGTTTCTAACATCTTATTAAAGCTAAGTTGATTTTTCGAGCAGATGAGAAATCTTCCAATTTAGCATTTATATTCTCAAGGGCTTTATCATTCGACATTAATTTCTTATTCAAAAATTCAGTAGTTCTACCTTGAGAGTAGACTAGATTCTTTAAGAACGAGAAATCATCAGAATTATGAAAATTAGAGCGAGGGAATGAATTGTTACCTTGAGAATTTGCAGGTTGATTCCATCCTTGATTTTGTTGACGGAAACTGTTATTGTTGTTGATGAAGTTCAAATCTTCATGTAGCTCGGGGCATTGGTTCCCAGAATGTCCGGTTTCTCCACAGACTTCACAAGTCATGTAGGGTTCCAGAGATTGGACACTCTCTTGTTAGTTCATCTTCTCACAGCTGCACAGCTTCTTTGCCAGCAGGTCCATCTTGGCCACGATCATGTCGGCCTCCTTAAGGGAATGCATACCTCACTTACGGGGCTGCAGTCTCTCGTCATTCCATCCTTGGTTCGACACCATCTTATCTATGAGAGCCTTAGCATCTGCAACATTCAGAGAAAAGAATGCACCGCCGGCGGCGGCATCCAAATGGCTTCTAGAGAGAGGGGTTAGGCCATGGTAGAAGTTCTGGATCAATAGCCATTCCTCCATACCGTGGTGTGGACAAGTAGCGACATACTCTTGCAACCTCTCCCAAGCCTCGGGAATATATTCCTCGGCTTGTTGCGTAAAGCTGGAGATTTTGTTGCGCAGAGCATTCGTCTTGCTCATAGGAAAGAATTTGGCGAGAAAAGCATTGGAACACTTGTCCATATGTCTACAGCGTTGCGATCGGTATAGAACCATTGCTTCGCTTTTCCTAGCAAAGAGAAAGGAAAGAGACGAAGACGGATGGCTTTTGTGTTATCCCCTTAATGGTGAAGGTGCCGCAAATCACCAAAAATTGTTGGAGGTGAGCATTGGCATCCTCATGAGCCATGCCACAGAATGGGCTAGCTTGGACCATCGTGATCAGAGCCGATTTCAACTTGAAATTGAGGTTGGCATCGATCACGTCTGGTCCTATCGCTACATTAGCGGCAGAAGGAGCAGAAAATTCACGAATGGTCTTGTTGGCCATCGTGAAGATAGAACGAGATAAGAAAGAAAGAAGTTGAAGAAGATGAAGGAAAAAGATAAGAAGAACTAAGGAAAGAAAGAATGGGGTAAGATGGGATTCGCTAAGCAGGAGCTTAAGCGAAGATAAATTTGACACGGACTCAACCGATACACCGATTGCCTTCCCCGGCAACGGCGCCAGAAATGCGTGTTGGTAGTTCTTAGCTTCACTAAAGATAGTGCTAGGCAACTATCCCCGGTAACGGCCCAGGAATGCTTGTTGGCACTTGCTAACGTTGTTACTAAGAGTAGACTATAGAGTCTATCCCCGGCAACGGCTTCAGAAATGCTTGAAGCAAGACCGGTCACTATACCTAAAGGAGTGGAGCCAAAGCAGCTATCTACTAATGCCAAGTGGGGTTGTCAATCCCGACACTAGTAGAAGCTAGCTAGAGAGATTGCAATCTACTAGGAGGAGATTCTGCAAGCGCACAGAACTATCGTAGTAGCACTTTGCCTGGGAGTACCAGGTGTCGATTTATTTGATCCCAAGGGAAGGCTAGGGTGGTGTATGAGTTGAGACAAGGAGGGGATGAGAGTCGAAGAAATAAGAAAAAGGAAAAGGGGAGAAGGGAAGATGAAAGGCTAGAAAGAATATATGGGTGGATAGGTAAGGATGAAATGGATGGCTAAGGTAAGGTGGATAACTAGATGGATAAAGAGAATAGGATAACTAAAGATAACTAAGATAACTAACTACTAGCTAATAACTACTCCTAGATAACCACAGAGCAAGATAACTACGAAGCAAGATAGTTACGAAGCAAGGCAGGCAAAAGACAATAAAGTAACTAAGTTGAGTATAGTTTTATTCCTATCTTGTCAAGTATCGAGGCGTACTAGCCTTTACCACTTACTTAGGTTGAACGCTAGCACAACGAGCCTTACTGTTAAACTGGGCCAACTACGTGGTGGAATTCAAGGCGCACAGGGCTGTCACCACCTGCTTGCTACCACAGCTATCCGGGGGTCCAGCCGTATTTGAAGGTAAGTCTATAACTAAGCACCACGCTTAACTATATTCTAACTATCTCTACCCTAGCTTTGAATAGAGACACCCTTGCGGACGTCAGAGCAAATACTTGACTTAATAAGATAAACACTAAACTGAAGGACCGAAAGTGCTACCAGAAAGCGACCAGAGGGGGGGGTGAATGGGAGCTTAAATTTCTTTTCAGAAATTAATAGCCTCGTCCTAGAAAATCAACCCCAAGAGCAGAACCGACGTGCGTGATGTCCATGACCCAAGAGAATGGGTGGAGTTCCCTAGGAACACAGCGGGACACCAAAAAAATTTCCTCACCCAAGTTCACGCAAGTCAACTAGTGACAGGATGGGCTTTGGGTAACCTCAACCTCCCCCGAGCAACGCGAGGGGGATTCAGGCGTTTTCACAAAGCGTGAAGTCCTATTTTCTGTAGAGCACAGAGTTAGGAATCCAACGCAACAAGCGGATCTCAAATCGAAAGTCGAACGAACAAACTGCGGACGAAACTGCGCGGACTCAGCATCGGACGCTGGCAGCGTCCGATGACCAACCAACGGACGCGTCCGATGCAAACAGGGCGAATCTGGAACCTCACTGCATAGGCATCGGATGCTGCTACAGTGAAACAGTAGCGTCCGATGCTCGACCTCCGGCGCGTCCGATGGCAACGGACGCTCCGATGGTCAGCGTCCGATGCTCCTTTAAAATCACTGTCAGCTGACACATGGCAACGGACGCTCCGGTGTGACGAACTCAGCGTCCGATGCTCCCAGGTTCAGCGTCCGATGGTCTCGAAACAGCACTGTTCTTCCGCAAAATTCACTCGATCTCCTCCGAATCAAAAGCACTAAGGCCTAGACTTGGTATGAGGAGTTCCAAGGATGTTAGTGAGCTATCCCAACGGAATCATGGCTCGAACCTAACTCCAAATCGGTGAATTGGAAGAATTCGGGACTAAGGAGCAAAAACCGATCCAAGACTAAAATCGCTCGATCTCCTAGACCGTGAGGTTAGAGGTGAATTCCTTTGGTGGAAGAAGTGCCTCACGATCTAGAACAACTTGGTTCAAACGGATTTCCAAAAGACGCACTGAGCAAAGAGATCGATCGACGGGAAAATCGTGGCAAAAAGCAATCCGTGAAGAACACGAACAAAACGCAAATCACAACCATAAATTTGCAACCGTGTGGCTACCACACGCTACAATAGTGAGATTACGGTCTCACTTCCTCAAAATCTCATGAACACAGAGGTATTGTTCTCTTCTCTGTGGATCTCAGGTTCGGTACAGCAGGGGAGTGGGAGAGCAGGAAACCCTAAGTGCGAAAGAGCAAATGACTGAGATAGATGGGAGGAGGGTGTCTCCCGACTACTTATCCTACTACTAGCCTAAGTCTATTTCCTACTCTACCCCTCTCTATTCTAATTACAGAGCGAACCAGCTAAACCCTAGGGTTATTCTGGACCAACTCGGTGGTAGGTGTATCCGACGGCCACGCCCGCAAAAAGCGTGCCTCGACGCAACCTCCGGATCGCCGCCACGTGCCGCCCTCGCTCTGCACCCCCAGTTTTGTGGCCCAAACCGGGAAACCAGCCTTTTCAGCAAACCCCCAGTTTTGAGGCCCAAACCAGGAAACCAGCCCACCAGCTTCTGAGTTTTGAGGCCAAACTCAGCAAACCCTCAGAGCCCAGGTTTTGAGGCCCAAACCTGGAAACCGTCCTCAGCCCGAGTTTTGTGGCCAAACTCGGAAACCATCCGCACCCAGGTTTTGAGGCCCAAACCTGGAAACCGTCCACCCGATGGTTTTTCCCTGGCTCTACCACCAAACCGACGTCGTAGAGGGGATGCACCTCCCGTGCACCCCGTCCACCGACACGTGTCCCCGAGTCCACGACTCAGGCAACACATGACCGCAAGTCTTCGCTTGTAGCTGCCACAGGCTGCCAGCCACCACAGCTGATCCTCGGGCCTCTGGTCCCTCAGTCCAAGCCCCACGTCCGCCCTTCGCCACTCTCGGTCCATCGGCACGGCACGTCTCTACTTGACCTTCACCTCGCCTTCGATCACTGCATCCGTGCTCGACACCTGCACAACACAAGCCGAAGAACATGCGCATCATCCCAGTTGACAATCACTCATCACTCAGAGACCCGGCATACACCCATGTATCCGCATAAACTAACTAAGCAACCTATTGACAAAGATCAAACACTAAGCTCACTAGACATTAACTACTATGGCTAAGTGAATTAAACTGTAGGATAGCTAGGCACTCAAGCAATCAATCAAGTATACCACTCAATACTGATAAGTAGAATAAATTAATACTTGAAATGATGAATGAAGGACCGAAAGTGCCAACAGAAAGCGACCAGAGGGGGGGTGAATGGGAGCTTCAAATTTTCCTTTTGAAAACTTGTTGCTACTGTCCCAAAATCAATCCCAAAAGCAAACTCTAAAGCTCGCTAGTGTCTACGACCCTAGTGATAGGGTGGATGCTTGCAAGAAGCACAGCGAGACACTACACGACTCTAGAAACACAATGCAAAAGTCGGAAATCGAAACCAACAACGGACGAGCGAACCGCGGACGAAAATGCGCAACACACTCACGACCGGACTCTGGTCAGCGTCCGGTCAGCAGGGACCGGACGCGTCCGGTCACACAAAACCAGATTTGGGACCTTACTGTGTTGGACCGGACTCTAATGAAGCAGAGCGTCCGGTCACAGCCTGTGCGTCCGGTTAGTAGAAAAATCCCGATGAACAGTACCCAAGACACGTCTGATCGCTGAGAGACTGTGCGTCCGGTCGAAAGCAGGAAGAACACAGTGATCACATTCAACGACCGGACTCACTGACCTAGCGTCCGATCAGTACGAGTGGAGCGTCCGGTCACCCCGACAATGGACAGTTCGTTCACCAATTCAACTCGATCTCACCCAAAAACAAATCCTCTAGGGATCAAACTTGGTGAGAGGAGTCACAAGGTGGATAGTGAGCTATCTCTAGGAGATCATGGCTCGAACCTATCTCCAAATCGGTGAATCGAAGAAATCCGGGTGAGGGGTGAAAAGCTTGACCCGAAACCAAAATCGATCGATCTCCTAGACCGTGAGGTTAGAGGTGTATTCCTTCGGTGGAAAGAAGTGCCTCACGACCTAGAACAACTTGGTTCAAACGGATTTGCAAAAGGTGAACCGAGCAAAGAGATCAAGCGACGGGAAAACATGGAGAAAAAGGATTCCGCGAAGAACACGAACGAAATGCGAATCACAATCATGAATTTGCAACCGTGTGGCTACCACACGCTACAACAGTGAGATTACGGTCTCACTTCCTCAAAATCTCACGGACACAGAGGTATTGTTCTCTTCTCTGTGGATCTCAGGTTCGCTACAGCACGGGGGTGGGAGAGCAGGAACCTGGAAGGCAAAATAGCAAATGACTGAGATAGATGGGGAGGTGAGTGTCTCCCCGTACTTATCCTAATTCTAACTATTCCTAATTCCCACTCTACCCCTAACTACTTACAGAGCGAACCAGCTAAACCCTAAGGTTATTCTGGACCAACTGGTGGTAGATGGATCCGACGGCCACGCCCGCACAACTCGTAGCGTTGCCTCGACGCAACCTCCTGATTGCCGCCACGTGCCGCCATCGCTCTGCACCCCCGGTTTTGTGGCCCAAACCGGGAAACCAGCCTTTCCAGCCAACCCCCGGTTTTGAGGCCCAAACCGGGAAACCAGCCCACCAGCATCTGAGTTTTGAGGCCCAAACTCAGCAAACCCGCAGCGCCCAGGTTTTGAGGCCCAAACCTGGAAACCGTCCTCAGCCCGAGTTTTGTGGCCAAACTCGGAAACCCTCAGCACCCAGGTTTTGAGGGCCAAACCTGGAAACCGTCCACCCGATGGTTTTTCTCTGGCTCTACCACCAAACCGACGCCGTAGAGGGGATGCACCGCCTGTGCACCCCGTCCACCAACACGTGTCCCCAAGTCCACGACTCAGGCAACACATGACCGCAAGTCTTCACTTGTTGCTGCACAGGCTGCCAGCCACCACAGCTGATCCTCGGGCCACCAGTCCCTCAGTCCAAGCGTCACGTCCGCCCTTCGCCACTCTCGGTCCATCGGCACGGCACGTCTCTACTTGACCTTCACCTTGCCTCTGATCACTGTATCCGTGCTCGACACCTGCACAACACAAGCCAAAGAACATGCGCATCATCCCAGTTGACAATCACTCATCACTCAGAGACTCGGCATACACCCATGTATCCACAATCTCCCCCTTGATGAGTGCATTGTCAACTACCAACACAAATCATAATGGAAGCAAAAAGAGGAAGAAGGAGAAGAGTGAACTCAACCAAATGACCCAAAAGCATAGCAAAGGCCGAAGAAAGTCAAGTGGAAAGAGCAGAACAACTTGGTTCCCAAAGACATGGGCAACGGCTCGACGCAACCAAGCAAAACAAAGCTAGCCCTCAAGAAGAGGTAGAACAGGCTCAACACCGCTAGCAAGAAAACTCGACACCAATTGAAAAATCAACTGAACATCAAGCAAAACAAAGCTAGCCCTCAAGAAAAGGTAGAACAGGCTCAACACCGCTTAGCAGATACCGATCGAAAAATCGAAGCAAATGCTAGTCCCTCAAGACAGAGGCACAGAGGCTCAACACAACTAACAAAGAAGGCTCGATACTAAAACCGGCCAATCAGGAAGCAGCAAAAACTCCCCCTTGAATAGTGCAAACAACCAAGAAGGCTCCCCCTTAGTTCAAACAGAGGGTAATGATTTGCAATTTCTCCCCCTTAGTTGAAAATGCACCATCAAAAAGTGCCAACACACAGATTTCTCCCCTTCCAAGATGCATATGAGTCAAAAATGCAAGTTAGCAGCTTCAGGGATATAGTCAAGAGAATGCAAAGATGCTCTAAACAGTATAGCTCCAACGACTCATTGGAAAGCATACAAGCTAGCGAAGGCTCAAACTGATCACCAAAAATGCAATATGAACATACGAGCAGAGTGAGCAGTTTTGAGTCAAAAGGTATTCATCATCAAAATAGCACCAAACATGTATAGACAGGAAAACAAGTGCTAATCATGTATACAAAGTGAACTACCCCTAGAAAAGTTCAATCATCATGCTATAGAATGAAACATAGTCTTGTGTATCCAAATTTTATCGGAGTTGCAGCGGTTAAGATTTCACAAGTTCAAGATTTCAGCATGTGATTGCGAGAGGTTGAAAACTTATCATTGCCTAACTTTTCAACTGTGCGAAGCCTATGCAGAAGCAATCAGAAGCTTAAAGCAACAGTTTCGGTCATACACTACACAGCTCAAGTTTAACTCAAAGTGCAATGAGAAACAGTCTCGAAACTGTGATGTGTTGACAAGCAATCCCATCTCGATCTTTACAATTCACTTATCTTGGTTCAAGTTTTATCTTAGAGTATGAACAGACCAAGCAAGTGACAGACTCAGAACTAGAGACATAGCAACCTAGCATATATGAAAAGCACGAGTGTATTCAACACATCCTACACATGCTAGTTGCATATCTCAATGGTGAACATTTTCAAGTTTTATGTTGGTTAAGCAGATTCACCATTCTAAAATAGCTCAGCTCACAGTATGTATCAGTGATCAGAAAGAGCATAAGCTACAGCATCAACATAAAGCATCGGAGCAAAGACTACACAGAGCATAGTTACATTCTTCAGACTATATTCATGAAGCTCAGAATGTAAAAGCGTATGATGAAATGCAAAGATGCATGAAGAACCTTAAAGAAGTTAAACCAACTGAAAAACACAAAGTCAGTGTATCATACAAGAGTCAAAATGTTTCCCCATCTAAAAGGGGAAACACACACCAAGCTCACCTCTCAACCGACTAAAAGTTGATTGGTCCAAAGGCTTGGTGAAAATATCAGCCAACTGATGATGAGTATCGACATGGCGAAGGTCGATATCACCCTTCTCATAGTGGTCTCGCAAAAAATGAAAGCGCACATCAATGTGTGTGACGGAACCTCCTGGATTATTAAGGCCCACGTATACTTGTCCTTGTCCTACAGACGTCGGACAGTCATATACTGTGCCCCAATAGCCCAAAAGACCCACCACGTGTCATCGGGTAACCCGACTCATCCACGTTTCCTTACCTTCCCAGGATCATTGGCAAGAGTCCTTGCAGTATTACAAACATTTCACAAATAATATACATCAGAGATGAAAGAGCGAAGTATTACACCATAAGTTTTACAAACCAGATGTTCAAACTTATGTCGTTATTACAAACCATAGTTTCAAACTTTGTTCTAGATAGTGGAGTAGCATTACTAAAAACTGTATAAACACACAAAACAACCCCGCCCTAAGGGTTGCACTACTCCTCCCCGGACAAGTCCTCCTCAAAGACTGTCACGCAACAAGCCTCAAAGCAAGGCTGCTCGTGAACGCCACCTGCAATAGGGGATTAACAAACCCTGAGTACGAAGGTACTCAACAAGGCTGACCCGACAAGAGAAGAGACGAAACAGGTATGCTGGCTTGGGTAGGCTCAACAGAATTTTTCTTTTGCATAAAAGCTTACTAAAGTAGTCCTAGATCCAAATTTTACTTAATCATTTAAGTACTTGGTAAGAACTGAAAGTGAACATTAGTGAAAGGTCATCATCATTCTTTCATAAACAAGTTCCATTTTCATTCTACGGTGCGGGTCGAAAGATTGAGTCTCCTTAACCGAAGAGCACGACGATTCGAACCGATTCAACCAGATCTGGGAGTTTTCCATGATCATACGATATATGTAGACCCGTGATCACACATATACCAACCCAACCTCGGATCCTCCGAACAAGACCGGGTCCGCGCCACCCGAGAGTACTTGTACACCTCCAATCCGGGACTTCGACCCACGAGGGTAGCTAGTACTCCCGCCATCTCTCCACTCCCAGTGCGCGATTAGCCGTTCTCATTTAAGAACCACCAAGGCAGGGCTTACCGTAGCATATGATCGGTACTTCACAGTTTCTCAATCTAGCAGGCCAACAACGGTTAACCCTAATCGACACATCCGGGTTACCCTGTATCTAATCCAAGGATCGATGCAGGTGCCCGTCTGGTCTTAACCATCATTCTTTCTCATTATCATTCCAAAACGATAAGTATTGAAAACATTTCGCAAAAGCTTTATGAAGCAAGGCTAAGCATTTCTATCAGTGGCCTAAAATAGGTATCAAGGAATGATATATCGATAACAAGGTTGGTCATGCATCAACAGGTTTAAAGCATTTATTTGATAAACATTTTATGCATCAGTTTATCGAAAGTAAGCGTAATTGTAAAACCAAGGAAATGGTTAAATGAACCGGGGCTTGCCTTTGTTAATCGGGAGAGTCTGGAACTCCTGGTAATCCGGATCAATTGGATACTCTGAAGTTTCCGGACCAACCTCGCTCGGACACTCGATCACTTTGGAAGCTACACGATAATAGAGTGCATGCTTAAAGGAATGCTCATGACATGATCATGGTAAAGATGGAAATTTTCTAAGCTATGATATATAACTTAAAACAATTTTCTCTCACGGTAAAATTTATTTTCTCCAGCAGAGCTCAAAATTTTGTGAAGATATATTTTCACCTAAAAACAGTGCCAAAAATAGTTTCATGATTTTTGGACATTTAACTAGGCCTACAAAAATCATCAAAGTCCATTTATTAATTAAAAGCCATATTTAAATCAGTTTCAAAATTTGTTCAAACTCAGGTTTTATATTTTTCTTAAATATTAGGCAGCTTGAGAAAGCTACACAAAAATTTTCACAATTTTTGGAGCTTCCTACAAAAAGATATCAAAAAGACAAAACTCAAAACTATACCCAAAAACTGGAAAAAGAAAAACACCTTTCTCTCACTGACAGGGGACCCAGACATCAGGTTCTCTTACTCCGCTTCGCCCGAGGCCAGCAGGTTCCCCTTCTCCGCCTCGCCCGAGGCCTTCTCCGCCTCGCCCGAGGCCTTCTCCGCCTCGCGCCGAGGCCTTCTCCGCCTCGCGCCGAGGCCTTCTCCGCCTCGCCCGCGGCCTTCTCTGCCTCGCCCGAGGCCTGTAGCCGAAGGCTTTGACCGAACGCGCGCCACATTGACCGACCTCCAACCTCATCGCCGACGAGGCCTCCGGCGACGGCGAGGCCTTCCACATCTTCGCCTGGATCTCGTGCACCGATTCCACTCTTTTCCCGACCTCGCACTCACTCGATTCTGAGCGGACGACGGCCATGGCGGCTCGGCCATACCGAGCACGGCGGCGACACGGCGCTCCAGCTGCTAGGGCTCGGTAGCGACCTAGCCGAGGGTGGCATCGCACTTGGGCACTTACCGCGACCGTGATGTGCACCTAAACTTGCTCAGAGACGGCTCCAAGCAACCTGGCCCATGCTGGCGGCCATGGCGGCGCTTGCGCCGACGGCAAGCCACGCGGACCGATCACGGTGGCCCGGTAGAGACTAAACTAGGAAGCGCAACACAACAAGGAGCTCAAGACGACTACGGTGCTCACCTTGCCTTGCTTCGAGGAGCACTGGACCAAGGTTGGCGATGGCGGCGGTGATGGCGGAGCTTGCACTTGTGGCAACCGTCGGGGACTGGTCAAGCCCGAGCGGTAGAGACCTCAGGAGCAAGCCGACCGTGACCTACAACACCAGACGAAGCTAAAGCACTACTTGATTTGGCCGGAGGAGCTCTGGCTGACCGCGACCACAACCAAGATACCTGTGATGGCTCCCGGCCGGTGACGAAGAAGATGACTGTGGCGGCGGCGATTGCAAGCTCTCGGGCTTGGGTTAGCTAGCTCAGGAGAAGCAAGGGATGCAGGCGGAACTATTGGCAAGATGGAGAGTGCGGGGACGCAGCGACGAGAGAGTGAGAGCTCGCCGGAGCTTTGCCAGAAAATAGAGCAGGAGAGGGAGGAGGTGGTGGGCGCAGGTGAAGAGAGGGTTGGGGAGCTCTCGGAGCTTGACACCGCACGGAGTGAAGCAAGCGGCAAGCAGCTGCGTGACCGGACACGCGGAGCGGCGCGAGAACGGCCTAGCCACGGCAAAGGCGCACGCGGCGGCCCCTGCTGCTCCGGCAGGTACTTCCCCCCTACTGTAGCTACAGGAACAGATTTACCCCCTTTCACAAAACTCTAGATTTTTGTACTGCACGACCAAACTCCAAAAACCAAAGTTGCTCCAAACTTTGTATTCTACAAGTTTGCTTTAAGAACCAAAGTCAAATTCTGCCTGGATTTTGAAATAGAGTTCAAACTCAAATTTGGATCAAACTGAATTTCAAAATTACTTTTGAATTTTCTGAACAACTTCAAATTTCACCAAAATATGAACTGTAGAGCTTGAAAAGTTGTACAACTTTGCTTTAATACACTTGGGCTGATTTCAACTGGAAATAAGTCAATTGGATCAAAACAGTTCAAATTGACTTCAAATTAGAAATTTGAAAAGGGGACAGATTTAGGGTTTTGCAGTAAAAGCAAAATTACTTTTGATTTTTCAATGACACTTGAAAAAAAATGGTCAATGTATGAAATGTTCCTTTTGAAATTCTCTACAACTTTGATGTAGATCTCAAACTCAGATCTCAAGTAGTTTTTGAAATGCAAGTTTAAAATCAAAAGGGGACCATTTCCAGGGTTTGAATAAACTCATAATTACTTGGAATTTTGTACAGAAACTTTGAAAACTTTTAAAACCAAAGTTGTACCTCTTCTCAAGATCTACCAAAAATCTTTTAGGGTCAACCCCTAAATAGGTATAGATTTTGAGTTAACTAAAAAGGGCTAGTTAACTTATATAGGAATTTAATGATTTTCCCATTTTTAAGCTAAATGAATTTTACATCCTTTTGACTTGTTGAACTTGGTTTCATGCCTTTACATGACTATAGTCAAATAGGAATGAGCACAAGTTATTTCATAATGATATTCCAAATTAAGGTTTTGAGTTATAACACAAGCATAAACAAAGATGTTCACATTAGGAATTAAACTCATTTTAGTGAATGCATCTCAAGGTGAGCTAGCACATGATGCTATGAAATGCTTATGATGGCATGACAATATTTTATTCATGTAAACACCTGAGGTGTTACAGTCTCCTAACTACTCTGTGATCATCCTCTCTAAGTTTGGAAACATGGGATTTTGGTTTGAATTAATTTGGAGAAGATTTGGGTGAAGGGCGTTTTAAATCGCCCTCCCTGAGTGACCGCGGACAGTCCGCCACTCAGGGCGCGGACAGTCCGCGCATCGGGGACTTGGCCAGAGCAGTGGCCGCAAGTCTCTGCGTTTTGGGTCTCGGTTGACCGGCGGACAGTCCGCCGGTGTAAACCACGGACAGTCCGGGACTGTCCAGGGAGTTTGCAGCAACTGTGCTGTTTTGGGTTTTTGGCCGGCGGACAGTCCGCCAACCCCTCGCGGACAGTCTGCAGTAGGGGCGGACAGTCCGGCACTCCAAGTCCGGACAGTCCGGGAATCGCCTGACGCTTCTGGTTGTGTGTGTTTGCTCTCCCGGCTTCCTCGCTTGTTTTTCGGACTTCTCGTTTGGCCTCGTAGTTGACCAAGAAACCTCTCTAGGTATCTTTGCTACTTGTTAGCATCGGTATTTGGGGATTTCTCAACGTAGCCGTCTATCTATGTTCGAGACTTGGTTTTTGAGGGCCGAACTTGTGCCGGTTCTTTTGCCATTCGGTTTGCTATCGCTTTGTGGTGTCTCACTGTGATCCTAGGGATCATCCACCCTCTTCCAAGGGTCATGGGCATCACGTTCTCGGTCGTAGCTTTTGGGGGTTGATTTTGGGACAATCGGCCAAAGTTTCGAAAGAAATTTTTGAGCTCCCATTCACCCCCCCCTCTGGTCGCCTTGCTAGTGCATTCTCGGTCCTTCAATTGGTATCGAAGCAGGTTAAGGATCTTCCACCTTAGCCGGTTCCAGATCCACAGAAGGCGACATGGATCGCGGCGTGGGCAAACCGCCGTTCTTTGATGGGACGAACTATGCGTATTGGAAGATACGCATGTCGGCCTATCTCCAGAGCATGGGCTCTTCTGTCTGGGAGATTTGCAACAAGGCCGATTACGTTGTTCTGGCTGCTCATGTCTCTCAGCTTCAGATCGATGAGCACGAAGCCAATAACCGGGCGCGTAATGCCTTGTTCTCCTGTTTGAGCATGTCTAAGTTTGATCACGTTTCTCACCTCCCCACGGCTCGTGAGATTTGGGCGACCCTCATGCGTTTCCATGAGGGAACCACTCAAGTCAAATCCCGTCTCTACGAGTCGCACAAGCGGGAGTATGAGAACTTTCGACACATGCCTGGCGAGAGCATAGAGAGCTTATTCGCTCGCTTTCAGGTCATTGTCAACAAGATGCGAGCTAACAAGGAGTTGTTGCCTTTCGACGATCATGAGAGGGCTTTGAAGCTTTTGCATACTCTCGATCGGTCGGTGTGGGACTCAAAGGTCTAGGCAATCATCGAATTGTCTAACTATGAGACCCTCACTTGCGATGAGCTCTTTAGTAAGCTCAAGTCTAGTGAGATTGACGCCATGTCGAGGGCTTCTTATGAGAATCCTTCTGGCCCGACTATGGCTCTGGTTTTTGGCTCTTCTGCTAACCCCTCTGGAGGATTTGCACTCTCTTCACTCTTTTCTGTCACAGAGGACCAGCTGGAGTCTTTGGGGGATGACGAGTTGGCGATGCTCGCCAACCGGTTCTCGCGGTTCCACAACAACCGCATGAACCATCGCCGCGGAGGAGGACGCTCAGGATGCTTTGAGTGCGGCGACCCCGACCATTTCATTGCCAACTGTCCCAAGAAGAAGAACACATCTGGGAAGGGCGATCATGGGCACAAGTACGACTCCGGCAAGCGCAAGGAGAAGTACGTCCCCGCGAGGCACAAGCGGAGGGGCGGCTTCGACAAGGAGTACATCAAGAAGAAGTACATGGAGAAGGCCCAGGCTGAGCAGCGTGCTTTCTTCGCCACGCTCAGCGACGTCGATGGCTCGGATGACGACTCCGCTTGCTCAAGCCATGACGAGTCCGAGAAGAAGAAGAGGATTGAGGACAAGCTGAACGGTCTCTGCTTCTTCGCCACTGACGACGGCTTCTGCACCATGGCCCTCGGCAAGGAGGTCAACAGCGAGCTGGTGGACACCCTCGGAACGACGACGACGACGACGACACCTCCCAGGTATCTCTGACCCACGACGAGCTTTCTGCTGAGGTCGAGAAACTTACTGTCGCGCTCCTTAGTCAGGATAAGTTGCTTAGGCGTGCCGCTAGAGAGCGCAAGGAGTTTAGGCAGAAGTGGGAGGATACGGTGAAGGAACTTGAGTCTGTCAAGTCCACCGTGGTTGTTACCGATGAGGAGGAGTGTGAGATGTGCACCACGCACATGACTGACCTTCTCACTTTGAGAGGTAAGTATGTTGCGTTGGTAGGAGAGGTGGATGAGCTGAAGGCTAGACCCTCGCTGTTGGGTGCGTGCAAGACTTGTCCTGTCTTGCAATCCGAGTCGGCAGAGAATAATGCCAAGATTGTGTCTCTTGAGGAGGCCAGCTCGGGTTGCACTTGTGTGTCCAGGTGTGTTTTGTGTGAGGGCCTGGAGATGGAGATAGCCAATGTGAAGCATGACAAGATGCAAACCAAGGAAGAAAACACATACCTTCGGACCATCTTGTCATGGGTGTCTTGTGGTGAGCCACAGCTCGGGATGATGAACTCCCAATTCAAGCGAGCTGCTGGAGGTCCTGGTGTTGGTTTTGCTCCGGGCGTTGATGTTTCTGCTTTTGGGAAGATTGGAGAGTCGAGTGGTTTGAACCCGAGTAAGAAGCCCAACTCCACCACTACTCCCAAACTTACCAAGCTTCCACCCAAGGAGCCTCTCAAGCCTAACACCAAGGATGGAGTGTTTGAGGAACCTCCGAGAGCTCCACCCAAGAACCAAGTGTGGCATCCCAAACCCAACCACCTAAAGAACAAGCTGGACACAATGCCACCCATCCAGGAGGAGCTTATGCCACAGAAGGGCAAAGTGATCCACACCCACCACCGTGAGTACCAACAACCCCCTTTGAGAGCGGTGAGGTATCATTGTGAGCATTGTGGGAGAGATGGACACTTGAGTGAGTTTTGCTTTCGGCGCAAGAGGGAGACGCGCTGTGCTAGGGAGATGAACAATGCGGACATGTACTATCCTTTCCATGATGTACATGTGCCGAATGTTCAGAGGGGAGCTTCAAGGAGAGCTGCTAGGCCCAGAGGTCCAGAACCTCAAGTTCCTAGGCCTAGGCAGCGGAGAGGACGTGCCCGGCGGGAGCCTGCAGTTGTAGGCTATGGACCCCGTGGCGGTGGCTTTGTAGTTGAGCGTTTTCCACCACCGCGTTTTGAGTATCGCGATGGACGCTCTTTCCTTAGCGGACCACGTTTTCCTCAACGTGGTGATCGCTCCTCTCGTAGGCGTGCTAGGAATGGTTTTTCTGCTAACCGTTCTTTTGAGCAGCCGGCCCAACACTGGTATTCCCCTTATTTCACTAACCCCAGTGTTGGTCCGTATGCTCACCCTATGTCTTTTTATTGATGTAGGTAAAACGATTGGAGAACGTTTGGTTGGTGGATTCCGGGTGTTTGAGGCACATGACCGGAAACGCCAAGTGGTTCTCCAGTCTTAGTCCGGTCGCCGGAAAGGAGTTTATCACCTTCGGCGACAATAGCAAAGGTAAGGTATTGTCTCGTGGGTCTGTGCGAGTTAATGAGCATTTGGTGTTGCGCGATGTTGCTCTTGTTTCTAACTTGCATTTTAACCTTCTTTTTGTTTCGCAACTCTTTGATGATGACTATGAGATTCGTTTTAAACCGAATCTCAGTTGCATTTTGGATCCTCAGGGCAATCTTGTGTGTTTGATTTCGCCCTTTGGAAAAGTCTTTCATGCGAATTTCTCGGAGTCCTTTGGCACTTCTCGTTGTCTTGTGGCTGGACCTTCCTCATCTGATCTTTGGAAGTGGCATAGGAGACTTGGACATTTGAGCTTCGACTTGCTTGCAAGGCTTAGTTCACTTGGCCTAATCCGAAGATTGCCCAAGTTGCATATGGAGAAGGATCTTGTTTGCCACTCTTGTAGACATGGGAAGATGGTTGCCGCTCCCCACCATCCAGTGACTCAGGTCATGACCAAGCGCCCTGGAGAGCTTTTACACATGGACCTTGTTGGTCTGGCTCAGGTGAGCTCGGTTGGGGGGAAGTGGTATGTGCTTGTTGTTGTTGACGACTTTTTGAGATATTCGTGGGTCTTCTTTTTAGCTGAGAAGACCGAGACTTTCTCCTTTGCTCGCAATCTGATTTTGCGTCTTCAGAACGAGTTCCCTTTGAACTCGATGCGATCCATTAGGAGTGATAATGGTTCCGAATTCAAGAATTCAGATTTTGAGAAGTTTTGTAACTCTTTGGGTTTAGAGCATTAGTTTGCTTCCCCCTACACACCGCCCCAAAATGGTGTAGTAGAGAGGAAGAATCGGACCCTTGTAGAGATTGCCAGGATGATGCTCGATGAGCATAGGACTCCTAGGCGATATTGGGCCGCAGCTATGAGCACTGCATGCTACATTTCCAATCGCATTTTTCTCCGAGCTTTCTTGAAAAAGACTTCTTATGAGTTGCGTTTTGGAAAACTGCCCAAGGTGAGTTATTTTCGAGTTTTTGGTTGCCATTATTTTATACTCAAAAAGGGAAACTTGGACAAGTTTGAGTCTCGTTCTTTTGACGGTGTGTTTTTGGGTTATGGCACTCATACTCGTGCTTATCGTGTACTTAACCTTGACACTAACCGAGTCATGGAGACATCCGATGTCACCTTCGACGAGACCATGGTTTGTCCTTCTTCTCGTTTTGAGCGTGCAGGTGATCATGAGGTCGGAGAACCTCTTTTTGATGATGAGGACGAGGGTGCTGAAGGTATGGATGATCCAGCACCCCCTCCACCTGCTGTGCCGCAAGGAGCGACTTCTACTATGACTCACGGCCCCGACACGTCTTCTTCCTGGGGGCCGTGGGATCCGCCACCTCGAGCGGTACCCTTTGTACCCGAGGAGGCACCAGCTGCTGTTGAAGGGGAGGCCACTTCGGCAAGGGAGGCGCCACGACACATTCAGCGCCAGCACCCGCCTCAGCAGATGATCAACAACATTGATGAACGGGTCACTCGGTCCAGGTCTCAAATCTCTCACTTTGCTCATTCTGCTTTTGTTGCTGATTTTGAGCCCCGAGATGTTGGACACGCTTTGACGAATCCGAATTGGGTAAATGCCATGCATGAGGAGTTAGAGAACTTTGAGCGAAATCGGGTTTGGGTTTTAGTTCCACCTCCTCCAGGCTGTAAGCCTATTGGGACAAAATGGGTTTTCAAAAACAAGCAAGGAGAGGATGGCCACGTTGTTAGAAACAAGGCCAGGCTTGTAGCGAAAGGCTATAGTCAGAAGGAGGGGATAGACTATGAGGAGATGTTTGCTCCTGTAGCTCGTTTGGAGGCTATTAGGATACTCTTGGCTTTTGCAACATCCAAAGGTTTGAAACTTTTTCAAATGGATGTCAAGACTGCCTTCTTAAACGGCTACATAGAAGAAGAAGTTTATGTTGAACAACCCCCTGGTTTTGAAAATCCCAAGTTTCCAAACCATGTTTTCAAACTCCACAAAGCTTTATATGGTTTGAAACAAGCCCCTAGAGCCTGGTATGATAGGTTGAAAACCTTTTTGCTTACTAAGGGTTTTAAAATGGGATGTGTAGATAAAACGCTCTTTCTCCTCAAGCAAGGCACTGATACTCTCTTGGTCCAAATTTACGTGGATGATATCATTTTCGGTGGTTCTTCTCATGCTTTGGTTGCCAAGTTTGCAGATACTATGAGCATGGAATTTGAGATGAGTATGATGGGCGAGTTGACGTTTTTCCTCGGTTTGCAAATCAAGCAATCCCGGGAAGGGACGTTTGTGCACCAGGGCAAGTATACCAAGGACTTGCTGAAGAGGTTCGATATGGGTGAGGCCAAGCCTCTTCCAACACCCATGTCGACCACGACGGCCCTGGATGCGGACAAGGATGGAGAAGCTGTGAGCCAGAAGGAGTACCGAAGCATGATCGGGTCGCTGCTCTACCTGACGGCGACACGCCCGGACATCCAGTTCGCGGTGTGTCTGTGTGCGCGCTTTCAGGTGTCGCCGCGCACTTCTCACCGTCAGGCGGTGAAGCGCATTTTCAGGTACCTTCGTTTCACACCTGAGTTTGAGATTTGGTATTTAGCTTCCTCCACCCTCTCCCTTTGTGGTTATTCCGATGCCGATTTTGCTGGTTGTCGCACTGAGCGCAAGTCCACTTCTGGGACTTGCCAGTTTATTGGTTCTTCTCTTGTATCGTGGTCTTCTCGCAAGCAGTCTAGTGTAGCTCAGTCTACCACTGAGGCTGAATATGTTGCTGCGGCTAGCTGCTGTTCCCAGTTGCTTTGGATGATGGCCACTTTGCGTGATTTTGGTCTCAGCTTTACTCGTGTTCCTTTGCTTTGTGACAGCACAAGTGCTATTAGCGTTGCTAAGAACCCCATGCTTCACTCGAAGACCAAACACATTGATGTGCGCTTTCACTTTTTGTGAGACCACTATGAGAAGGGTGATATCGACCTTCGCCATGTCGATACTCACCATCAGTTGGCTGATATTTTCACCAAGCCTTTGGATGAATCAACCTTTAATCGGTTGAGGGGTGAGCTTGGTGTGTGTTTCCCCTTTTAGATGGGGGAAACACTTTGGTTCTTGTATTATAGATTGACTCTTTTTCGTTTGTCTTCGTTTTTCTTTTGCATTTCAGCATACGCTATTACATTCTGAGCTTCATGTATATATTCTTGAGAATGTGACTATGCTCTGTTTAGTATGCTCTGATGCTTATGTTGATGCTATGTAGCTTATGCTCCTTCTGATCACTGATACATGCTGTGAGCTGAGCTATTTTTGAATGGTGAATCTGTTTAACAAACATAAAACTTGAGAATGTTCACCATTGAGATATGCAACTAGCATGTGTAGGATGTGTTGAATTCACTCGTGCTTTTCATATATGCTAGGTTGCTATGTCTCTAGTTCTGAGTCATTCACTTGCTTGGTATGTTCATATTCTGTTTAAAATCTGAACCAAGTTAAGTGAATTGGAAAGATCGAGATGGGATTGCTTGTCAACACATCATAGTTTCGAGACTGTTTCTCATTGCACTTTGAGTTAAACTTGAGCTGTGTAGTGTATGACCGAAACTGTTGCTTTAAGCTTCTGATTGCTTCTGCATAGGCTTCGCACAGTTGGAAAGTTAGGCAATGACAAGCTTTCAACCTCTCGCAGTCACATGCTAAATTCTGCACTTGTGTAATTTCACCGCTGCAACTCCGATTAAAATTTGAAAACACAAGTCTATGTTTCATTCTGCAGCATGATGACTGAACTTTGCTAGGGGTAGTTCACCTTGCATACATGTTTAGCACTTGTCGGATTTCCTGTCTATACATGTCGTGTGCTATTTTGATGGTGAATACTTTTTTGGCTAAAAACTGCTCACTTTGCTCATATGTTCATATTTCATATTTGGTGATCAGCTTGAGCCTTCGCTAGCTTGTATATTTTCTAGTGAGTCGTTGGAGCTATACTGTTTAGAGCATCTTTGCATTTTCTTGACTATATTCCTGAAGCTGCTAACTTGCATTTTGACTCATATGCATGTTGGAAGGGGAAGAACTTCTCTTGTTGGCACTTTTGATGGTGCATTTTCTGAGGGGGAGAAAATTTGCTTTCGGTTCTTTCTGCTTGATGGTGCATTTTCAACTAAGGGGGAGAATTAGGACAAATCACATCTCCCATGTTCAAAGGGGAGAGGATGTGCACCATGCAAGGGGGAGCTTGCTCATGATGAATTTTTGAAATTTCCAATTGATTCGAAGCGTTTTTGCTAGTTGTGTTGAGCCTTTGCCTCTTTCTTGAGGGACTAGCATTCGCTTTTTAGATTTTCAATTGGTGTCGAGCTTTCTTGCTAGTTGTGTTGAGCCTCTGTGCCTCTATCTTGAGGGACTAGCATTTTGCTTCGATTTTTCATTCGGCATTTGCTAGCGGTGTTGAGCCTGTTCTACCTCTTCTTGAGGGCTAGCTTTGCTTTGCTTGGGTGCGTCGAGCCGTTGCCCATGTCTTTGGGGACCAAGTTGTCTTGCTCTTTCCACATGACCTTCTTCGGCTTTGTTATGCCTTTGGGTCATTTGGTTGAGTTCTCTCTCTCCTTCTTTCTTTCTTCTTCCTTTCATTATGATTTGTGTTGGTAGTTGACAATGCACTCATCAAGGGGGAGATTGCGGATACATGGGTGTATGCCGAGTATCTGAGTGATGAGTGATTGTCAACTGGGATGATGCGCATGTTCTTTGGCTTGTGTTGTGCAGGTGTCGAGGGCAAGGTGAAGGTCAAGTAGAGACGTGCCGTGCCGACGGACCGGGAGCGGTGAAGGGCGGACGTGAGGCTTGGACTGAGGGACCGGTGGCCTGAGGATCAGCTATGGTGGCTGGCAGCATGGGACAGCGACGAGCGAAGACTTGCGGGACATGGTGTTGCTCGGGTCGAGGACCTGGGGACACGTGTCGGTGGACGGGGTGCACGGGCGGTGCATCCCCTCTACAGCTTCGGTTTGGTGGTAGAGCCAGAGAAAAACCATTGGGCGCTGATGGTTTTCGAGTTTGGCCACAAAACTCGGGCTGAGGATGGTTTCCAGGTTTGGGCCTCAAAACCTGGGTGCTGCGGGTTTGCTGAGTTTGGGCCACAAAACTCAGGCGCTGGTGGGCTGGTTTCCCGGTTTGGGCCTCAAAACCGGGGGTTGGTCGTGAAGGCTGGTTTCCCGGTTTGGGCCTCAAAACCGGGGGTGCGATGTCCAGGAAAAAGACGCAGAGCGGTGGCGGCACATGGTGGCAATCGGTGAGGTTGCGTCGAGGCAACGCTACCAGTTGTGCGGGCGTGGCCGTCGGATCCACCTACCATCGAGTTGGTCCAGAATAACCTTAGGGTTTAGCTGGTTCGCTCTGTAAGTAGTTAGGGGTAGAGTGGGAATTAGGAATAGTTAGAATTAGGATAAGTAGGGGGAGACACCCACCTCCCCATTTATCTCAGTCATTTGCTCTTTGCTTCTAGGGTTTCCTGCTCTCCCAATCCCGTGCTGTAGCTAGCTGAGATCCGCAGAGAACCATACCTCTGTGTACTGGAGATTTTGAGGAAGTGAGGCCGTAACCTCACTGTTGTAGCGTGTGGTAGCCACACGGTTGCAGATCGATGTGTTGATTCGCGTTTTGGTTCGTGTTCTTCGCGTTCTTCATTTCTCCGCGTTTTTCCCGTCGCTCGATCTCTCCCTATACTGCGTCTTTGCGAAATCCGTTTGAATCAACTTGTTCGTATTTGAAAGGAGATCATTTCCACCGAAGGAATTTATCTAACTCCTAACAAACAAGTAGATCGGGTTGATTTTGTTTTCGTGGCGCTTTTCGATTCATCCTCCTCCCCTTTTGATTTCCCGGTGTTTGAGTTGATTTGAGCGGATGATTTCTTGGGGATAGTCTCCTAACTACTCCGTGATCATCCTCTCCAAGTTTGGAAACGTGGGATTTTGGTTTGAATCAATTTGGAGAAGATTTGGGTGAAGGGCGTTTGAAATCGCCCTCCCTGAGTGACCGCGGATAGTCCGCCACTCAGGGCGCGGACAGTCCGCGCGTCGAGGACTTGGCCAGAGCATTGGCTGCGAGTCTCTGCGTTTTGGGTCTCGGTTGACCGGCGGACAGTCCGCCGGTGTAAACCGCGGACAGTCCGGGACTGTCCAGGGAGTTTGCAGCAACTGTGCTATTTCGGGTTTTTGGCCAGCGGACAGTCCGCCAACCCCTCGCGGACAGTCTGCAGTAGGGGCGGACAGTCCGGGACTCCAAGTCCGGACAGTCCGGGAATCGCCTGACGCTTCCGGTTGTGTGTGTTTGCTCTCCCGGCTTCCTCGCTTGTTTTCCAGACTTCTCGTTTGGCCTCGTAGTTGACCAAGAAACCTCTCTAGGTATCTTTGCTACTTGTTAGCATCGGTATTTGGGGATTTCTCAACGTGGCCGTCTATCTACGTTCGAGACTTGGTTTTTGAGGGCCGAACTTGTGCCGGTTCTTTTGCCATTCGGTTTGCTATCGCTTTGTGGTGTCTCGCTGTGATCCTAGGGATCATCCACCCTCTTCCAAGGGTCGTGGGCATCACGTTCTCGGTCGTAGCTTTTGGGGGTTGATTTTGGGACAATCGGCCAAAGTTTCGAAAGAAATTTTTGAGCTCCCATTCACCCCCCCTCTAGTCGCCTTGCTAGTGCATTCTCGGTCCTTCAATAACTGACGATCATGTATCTACTAACTTAGTGTACCGACTAGATTAATGTGGGGGTAAGTGACAACATATATGATTGATAGATGAATAATACACCAGAGAGCTCCATAATAAGATAAAGAGCAGACAAGCATAGTCGGGAGGTCATTGAGAGAGTTCAAGGTTCCTATACACTTCTCCATTAGTGGTTCTAATCTAGATCAAACCAAAGGGATTAACTAAAGCAAAGGTCAAACATAAAGATCACACCATGGTACTTTGGAGCAGCAGTTCCTTTCCGGTTCTCGAAGAGACTGGGAAGGGGTAACCGGGAGAAGGCTGCCAAAAGCTCTACGAAACACCAACCCGAACATGGTGGAATACAAAGGCTTGGTCGGAGCTGTCACCCCCGGGGCTACCACAACTATCCGTGGGGTTGGGCGCAACCTCAGGTAACTGATAGTCTAGACACCACGTCTATACTACCGATTACTACTCTAGCCACATATAATAACTAGAGCACTCGGTCGAGCGGAGATCCCATGCCAAGGTGCAAGATATTAAACTAACCATGCTTTAGCTAAAACATAAGGTAAGAACTAGATAACCATGTAAGCGATTCAAGTAAGTAGAGAAGATAAAAATATTGAATTCTTGAGTCTTACTAAGAAACGATACAAGATTATACCGATCCTCTGAGGACTCCTCCAGAACTTGAGCATCTCTCGCTCACTCTCAACTAGAGCTATTCTACTACTACATCTTGGCAATATGGTGAAGAGGACTCCTTGTGGTGTGTATGGTCTCTATGAAGATGATGATTATGCAGGTAGAGAGGGCCTCTTTATATAGTGGAGGTGCCTTGGGGGAGTGGAGAGCCTCCTCTCTCCACATGGAAGGTGCAAACCGACCTCCAAACCGACCCAACGGGGTTCATTGAACCTGGACACCATGACAACCGACCTATGCATGGAGGCATACAACCGATTGCAAAAGCTGGGCCCGAGGGGCGCCCATGGCGGTGCGGCCGCACCAGGGGTGCGGGCGTACCCCTGGCACCGCCTCTGGCTACCGACCTTCTCCTGTGGGTTCTTGGCTAGGCCTGGATGCCTCCCATGTGGGTTGTTAGCCCAGATTTGATGTTTAGGTGGGCTTCTTCTTTATTTCTTGATTTTACGCCTTGCCGGAAAGCGTATTCTTCTTGCCTTTTCCTTGGTATTCTTGGATTACTCCTGTAAGACAAGTGAACCACCAAAGCTTGTGGAATTTGTTAGATATTAAAGCCCTAATTCTAGTTTGGTGATCATTTCATGTGGGAGTTGGCGGTTATAAATAAGCAATAAGGACCGTCAACACCCTCCCGCAAGTTGATCTAGGACTATAAAACCAGACCCCTGCTAGCCTAGAGCCATATCATCCAATCTATTCCAAGCAACAGTTCAAGCTCTCCTTATTCCAATGGCCAGCAATCGCGAGATCAACCTCAACGAGCCTCTCCTTTCTAACGAGTCGATGGCCCTCGTCGCTGCTCCAAAGTGAAGGACCGAATTAGCGACCAGAGGGGGGGGTGAATGGGAGCCTCAAATTCAACTCATGAATAGGATGTCCCTTGTCCCGGAAAATCACCCCAGAAGCAAAGACTCGAGACGACTGGAGGGTTCACGACCTACGAGTAGGTGGATACCCTAGGAGATGTCCTAGTGGTACAGCGGAACCCCCGGAGAAACCCCAAAAGCAACTGCCAAAGCCTCGGAGCAAAACTGCAAAGTCTGCAGGTTAGCGAACTGTCCGGGGTGAGGGTCCCAGACTGTCCGACACTGGAAGTCCGGACTGTCCGCCGGTAAAAGAAGAGAAACAGAACTGTTCTGCAAGTCTGCTGGATAGGTCCCGGACTGTCCGCGGGTTTGTACCGCGGACTGTCCGCCGTTCACTCGACAGTGAACAGTCAGGGGTCAGCGTCTGACTGAACCTAAAGAAACCCGATCCGCGGACTGTCCGCCGTCAGAGGTGCGGACTGTCCGCCACCACCCAGAAAACACAAACTTGCTCGGGTTCAAAGCCAAATCCAAATTGGTCTCAACCAAATTGAGAAGAACTTCGATCAAACTCCTCCCAGGTGATCCTCTACGTATTGGGGTGCTAATCCTAAGAAATCATCGCACCAAATCAACCCAATCAAGAGAAATCCAAAGATCACTGCGGATACATGGGTGTATGCTGAGTCTCTGAGTGATGAGTGATTGTCAACTGAGATGATGCGCATGTTCTTTGGCTTGTGTTGTGCAGGTGTCGAGCACGGATACAGTGATCAAAGGCAAGGTGAAGGTCAAGTAGAGACGTGCCGTGCCGAGGGACCGAGAGTGGCGAAGGGCGGACATGAGGCTTGGACTGAGGGACCGGTGGCCCGAGGATCAGCTGTGGTGGCTGACAGCCTGGGACAGCGACGAGCGAGGACTTGCGGTCATGTGTAGCCTGGGTCGAGGACCTGGGGACACGTGTCGATGGACGGGGTGCACGGGCTGTGCATCCCATCTACAGCTTCGGTTTGGTGGTAGAGCCAGAGAAAAACAATCGGGTGGACGGTTTCCAGGTTTGGGCCTCAAAACCTGGGTGCTGATGGTTTCCGAGTTTGGCCACAAAACTCAGGCTGAGGACGGTTTCCAGGTTTGGGCCTCAAAACCTGGACATTTCGGGTTTGCTGAGTTTGGGCCTCAAAACTTAGATGCTGATCGGCTGGTTTCCCGGTTTGGGCCTCAAAACCGGGGGTTGGCTGGAAAGGCTGGTTTCCCGGTTTGGGCCACAAAACCGGGGGTGCAGAGCGAGGGCGGCACGTGGCGGCAATCGGGAGGTTGCGTCGAGGCAACGCTACGAGTTGTGCGGGCGTGGCCGTCGGATCACCACCTACCTTGAGTTGGTCCAGAATAACCCTAGGGTTTAGCTGGTTCGCTCTGTAAGTAGTGAGGGGTAGAGTAGGAATTAGAATTAGGATAAGTAGAGGGAGACACCCTCCTCCCATTTTATCTCAGTTATTTGCTCTTTGCTTCTAGGGTTTCCTGCTCTCCCAATCCCCTGCTGTAGCTAGCTGAGATCCGCAGAGAACCATACCTCTGTGTACTTGAGATTTTGAGGAAGTGAGGCCGTAACCTCACTGTTGTAGCGTGTGGTAGCCACACGGTTGCAGATCGATGACTTGATTCGCGTTTTGTTCGTGTTCTTTGCGTTCTTCGTTTCTCCACGATTTTCCCATCACTCGATCTCACTCTCTAGTGCGTCTTTGCGAAATCCGTTTGAATCAACTTGTTCATTTTTGAAAGGAGACCATTTCCACCGAAGGAATTCATCTAACTCCTCACGAACAAGTAGATCGGGTTGATTTCATTTTCATGGCGCTTTTTCGTTCATACTCCTCCCCTTTTGATTTCCCGGTGTTTGAGTTGATTTGAGCGGATGATTTCTTGGGGATAGTCTCCTAACTACTCCGTGATCATCCTCTCCAAGTTTGGGAACGTGGGATTGAGTTTTGATTCGGTTTTGGGAAGATTCGTGAGAGGGGCGACCAAATTCGCCCTCTCTGTTCATCCGCTAACAGTCCGCCGTTTGGGTCGCGGACAGTCCGCGCGTCGAGGTTGGCCAGACCAGTGGCCTGACTCCGCGCTGTGGAGCAAGCATTTTTTGAACCGCGGACAGTCCGCCGTTGTGTTTGGCGGACAGTCCGGGAATGTCCAGGGAGGTTCCAGCAGAGTTGCTGTTTCTGATATTTGACTGGCGGACAGTCCGTCATCCCCTCGCGGACAGTCCGCAGTAGGGGCGGACAGTCCGGGACCCCAGGGCCGGACAGTCCGCGGATTGGCTGAAGCCTCCGGTTTAGTGCGTTTGCTCTCCCGACTTGTTCGCTTGGTTTCCGGACTTCCCGTTTGGCCCTAGAGTTGATCAAGGAACCTCTCTAGGTATCTTTGCTACTTGTTAGCATAGGTATTTAGGAGTTTCTCGACGTAGCCGTCTATCTACGTTCGGGACTTGGTTTTTGGAGTCGAATTTGTTCCGGTGCTTTTGCCGTTTGGTTTGCTATCGCTTTGTGGTGCCTCGCTGTGATCCTAGGGATCATCCACCCTCTTCCAAGGCTCGTGGGCATCACGGTTTCGGTCGTAGCTTTCGGGGGTTGATTTTGGGACATTCGGCTAAAGTTTCGAGAGAAATTTTTGAGCTCCCATTCACCCCCCCTCTGGTCGCCTTGCTAGTGCTTTCTCGGTCCTTCAATTGGTATCGGAGCGGGTTAAGGATCTTCCACCTTAGCCGGTTCCAGATCCACAGAAGGTGACATGGATCGCGGCGTGGGCAAACCACCGTTCTTTGATTGGACGAACTATGCGTATTGGAAGATACGCATGTCGGCCTATCTGCAGAGTATGGGTGCTTCCATTTGGGATATTTGCAACTCTGCTGATTACGTGGTCTTGGCTGCTCGTGTGACTCAGCGTCAGATCGATGATCGCGATGCCAATAGCCGAGCCCGTAATGCTCTTTTCTCATGCTTGAGCATGACGGAGTTTGATCGCGTTTCTCACCTCGCTACGGCTCGGGAGATTTGGGCATCGCTCATGCGTTTCCATGAGGGAACCTCTCAAGTCAAAACCCGTCTTTACAAGTCGCACAAGAGAGAGTACGAGAACTTTCGACATATGCCTGGCGAGAGCATAGAGAGTTTATTCGCTCGCTTTCAGGTGATTGTCAACAGGATGAGGGCTAACAAGGAGCTGTTGCCTTTCGACGATCATGAGAGAGCTTTGAAGCTTTTGCATACTCTCGATCGGTCGGTGTGGGATTCCAAGGTTCAGGCGATCATCGAATCGCCTAACTATGAGACCCTCACGTGCGAAGAGCTCTTCAGTAAGCTCAAGTCCAGTGAGATTGATGCCATGGCGAGGGCTTCTTATGAAAATCCTTCTGGCCCGTCAATGGCTTTGGTTTCTGGCTCTTCTACTAACTCCTCTAGAGGCTTTGCACTCTCTTCTCTTCTTTCTGTCACAGAGGAGCAGCTGGAGTTCATGGGGGGTGACAAGCTGGCTTTGCTCGCCAACCGGTTCTCACCGTTCCACAACAACCGCATGAACCGTCGCCGCGGAGGAGGACGCTCGGGATGCTTCGAGTGCGGCGACCCCAACCACTTCATCGCCAATTGCCCGAAGAAGAACAAGCAGACCTTCGGCAAGGCAGATCATGGGCACAAGTACGACTCCGGCAAGCGCAAGGAGAAGTACGTCCCCGTGTAGCACAAGCGGAAGGGCGGCTTCGACAAGGAGTACATCAAGACGAAGTACTTGGAGAAGGCCCAGGCTGAGTAGCGTGCTTTCTTCGCCACGCTCAGTGACGTCGATGACTCGGATGACGACTCCGCTGGCTCAAGTGACGATGAGTCCGAGAAGAAGAAGAGGATCGAGGACATGCTGAACGGTCTCTGCTTCTTCGCCGACGACGACGGCCTCTGCACCATGGCCCTCGGCAAGGAGGTCGACGGTGAGCTGGTGTAACACCCCTGGTGTTAAGCAACCCTAAATGCATAACTTGACTTCTCATGAGCATAAGCATCATCATCATTCCATGTTGCATTTTGTTTGTTAAGTGTCATTTCATGTGCTGGCTTGTAATGTTATGATTAAAGTGATGCCTGTTTGACTTGCTTTTGGAATGTGTGAGTCTCCTAAGTAGTTGAACCTTGTTGAGGAGTCAGTTGAAGCTAGGTTTGTGTTGGTCTTTTTTTTGGCTAACCAAGTCACTAACCCTAGTTGCCTTAATAGAGCCCTAGGAGTCCTTTTGTTTGACTAACTAAGACCTCCTTGATAGAAGCTTTGTTTGGCTGTGGGCCCTTAACCAAAAATGTGTAGAATTTAGAGTAGAACAAAAAGGTGTTAGTTGAGCCGTGCCCGTTCGTTTGTCCTAGCTAGCGTTCGCGAGTCATGGCCAACCCCCTTCCCGTGCCCGTTCGTCATGGCCAACCCCCTTCCCGTGCCCGTTCGTTTGTCCTAGCTAGCGTTCGCGAGTCGCCTTGGACCGTAGAAGGTGTTAGTTGAGCCGATTAGGGTTTGGTAGTGCCAGCACGCCGCGTCTGCCGTTGCCATGGTCGCCAGAGTTGGCATGGCCATGGTCGCGAGTGCTCGGAGCAGGAGCCCTGGCTCCTGAGCCTCGGGTTAGGGTTGTGAAGGTCGCCGGAGTAGAAACCGCGCGTTGGTTTGGCTCGGGATGACCGGAGCCGACTGGCGTAGTATGCCCGCGCCGCCGTGTCCGCCACGGTCACCGGCGAGCTCGATTCGAGCATGCGCCGGGCTAGATAGTGGTACCGTCGGGTGCGGAAGAAGGAGGGGAGCAAGGTGGTGGTGTCCGTTTCACCGGAGAGGTCGCCGCCGGCGAGCTTCGCCGCGGTCAACCTTTCCTCTGCTTCGGTGTGACTGACTGGTGGGGTCGGTTTGACCAAGGGCCCCGCAAGTCAGTGGCTCGGGTCCCGGTTGTCAGTGGTCTGGGTGTATTAGCCTAGGTGCGTGTAGCAGTTTAGGTTAAAATGGTTTTTCAGGGTTTTGTTTAAATAGTTTTCAGAAATGTTTGAATTGCTTGTTTAATTCATATCTTGCATTCTGTAAATGCTAAAAAGGTAAAACAAGTTTTGTTAAGTTTATTGTGATGAGTTCTATGCATGAAAAATGTGATATGTCTAGTTTGTGATAAAGTTATGTGTAGCTATATTTAATTCTTGTTTTGGCTGAAATCTTGTTAAATGCATAGTAATCTGTATATTGCTCAGAAAAATGTGATTCTTGTTTTGTTAGGTTTGTATTGATGAATAGCTTTTGGGAAAAATATAATATGATGTTGTTCTGTGGAATATTTTAGCAGTAGCAATTAAAATGAATAAATGCTGTTTTCTTGTTTATTTTGTAATAATTAAAATATGAGGAGTTTGAACCTTAGAATTTTTATACACTGCTCTTGTGCTAAGAAGTTCAGTAGAAAAATGAGAAATCTGTGGTTTGACATCTTTTGCTAGGGTGTGTAGTTCAAAGTACCTTTTCATGATAGGATTTGTCTTTTTCATAGAGAAGGGAGTTTAAGTCCAAATGGGGTGAAATTTGGATAGGGGACTAGATTACGTGTTGTTAACTTCCAGTAATTTTTGTAGATGTTTCTGAAGCTGTCTAGGATGGGTTGCTATTATAAGCTTGATTAATTGGATTTATTTCAGCAAGTAATTAAAGGAAGGTAAATTATTAAAGTGAGTGCTTGCTGTGGTAATTAGAATCCTAAATAGTAAATTAGGAGAGCTAGTTGGTTGATTGATTAGTTAAGGTATTTTGTGATCGCTGGGTGATGTTGACTACCTTGTTGAAGAGAACGCAGTAGATGACATGTGCTTATCTCCTGAATTGTCTTGATTCTATGTTGCATCCCCATGCATTCCATGTGCATTCATATTACTTATGCGTGTTATGCATCATATAGGATCGATAGTGGAGACCCAGAACCCGCCACCGGAGGAGCTGTGCCCGGAGGAGACTCAGGACCAGAGGACCGAAGAAGAAGGCGTCGAGGACCTGCCTGAGTGCCTCGACCACCGTCCCTCCGACTTTAGTGAGGCAAGCCCCGGAGCATCTCACTCCTACGGTTTGCAAATGCAATTACAAATTAACCTAATATGTTTGTTGCATTAGGTTATAGGAGTTAAGTGATACCGTTGATGCATTACTTACTTATCCTTGTCCACCTGCAAATTATATCTTGCTATCCCTGTTAAGTCTAGGCTCGTTTCTGCTTAGCCTGCTTAGACCGGTAAAAGTCGGGTGATTTCCTGTCTCCGCATATAGGTGGATGCTGATCATGACTAGCCTGGTGCTATCATGGAGATAACCATGTGTTAATTAAACTGAGACCGGGCGGGATGTAGGAGCAGCAGGACATGGGTTCTGTGTGCTAGTAGTCTCCCGTCTGTGTCGATTAGGACCCGACGAAGGCACACCTCAGTCATTTTGAACGCGTCAATCACTTAACGGAGCAGGTCGGAGTACCTCCCGTGAAGCCGAGTAGGGCTATTCGAGCCGGTGATGGAGATGTTGATGCCTAACACCCAGGGCCTTATATGTACCGTGGGCAACTATTCTGAGCAACCTGGCATGGTCCGTGGACAGGCGGGGCCTGACTGACCTGGCATGACCGTGGGCAGTTATAGCTTGAGCGACCTGGCATTGAGATAACCCCCGGTGTAGAAGGGCCCATGACCGTCCCGCGCGTTGTGTTCTCGAATTTCCTGAAGTGGTCGCCGACGGCTGCCTGGCAAGGTGTGATCGGGTGAGTGTGCGACATTTTTATCCCCAGCTGGTAGGAATCGATTATAATCGCCATCGCTCCTGGTTAGTGAGTAACTTGACTGGGCATGTGTTACCGTAGTAACTTATGGAACTAAAGATGGTTATGGTACTGAATCTGAAAGGCTATTGATGAAATAGTCACTCTTGCTTGATTAATTAGCCAAGTGATTGCTCTAGATCAGGTGCAAATCTAGTTAATCAGGTTGATTACATAAAATTGACTGCTAATACTCTAATGATGGTTATTTCATTAATGAAAATGCTTTTATGCAAAAAGGTAAGTACAGCCAACCCCAGATACAGCCTTGCATACTCCTTGGTGTCGCTTATTTCTAGTTTATGACGGGTAAGTCTAGCTGAGTACCTTCTCGTACTCACGGTTCTTTCCCCTTGTTGCTGCAGATGGGCAATGCTTCTACGGCTATTGCGAGAACTGTCTGTACCCCGTCGAGGGTGGTGACTAGACCATGGGCATGGTCAACTCTTATCCTTCCCTGATGCTTTTGTGGACTGATCAGGCATTGGCACCGTATTTGATGCTTTTGTGGACTGATCAGGCATTGGCACCGTATTGTGAACTGAGAACTTATGTTTAAAACTATGTTGCTTCCGCTTTCAAAATTCGAACTATGGTTTGTAATAACTGTTGAACTCCGATGTATTTGAATTATGTGTGAACTGAATGTACCTCGTGGACATGTACGCTAATCTATTACGATCTTGGCTAATGTTGAATGATTTGAAATCCTTCGAGATTTCCAGACTACCGGGTTTGTACGAGCTTAAGTATCTGAAATCTCTGTGAAAGCGGGGATTCGATGCTTAATCTGGTATAAATTGGTCGGTTCTGTCACAGCTGGCATCAGAGCATGGTTGGCGTTACTATTCATGGGTGTATTTGAAAATCGTATTTTCAAATCAAATTTTTCTTTGCAAAAACTTATAAGCTATAATAGGGTTTGAAAAATCTTATAAATGAAGTTTAAGGTGTGCCAATGATCAAGTCCTTATGCCCAGTAGGTTTCTAGGTGGCTATTTAAGTACAAACTTGGGGGTTGTGCATCATATTTAAATTCTGTTGTTTCTGTCGTCCATACGACAAGGGTGAAATTGTATGGGTGCTATTCTTTGGAATAGTAATGTATGGATCAATTGCCTCTACGCCAAGGTAACAAGTGAGTTTTGAGAGCATGATTGGACAACCGCCAATCTAGGGGAGTGCTTGAATGGTACCGACATGTATACCTGTTACACACAAGTATATGTGAAAGTATTGATTGTGGGAGTAATACTATTCCGATGGGTGCATATACTGCTTACGTGTATACTGGGTGTGCACCTGAGTTAGTATTAGATTTAATTTCAGCAATGCATAATATTCATACTGTGGGCAGGGCTGAAGTGAATTTTCTGCAGGTATGCTAACTTGCGAACGTATAGTACGTCTAGTTAACGCTACGAGTGAACGTGTATGCCACCATCTAGCCGTTAGATGGATAGACAGTGAGGACGTATGTTACGTACATGCATCATGATCATATAACCTTGCATTAATCTTACTTCCTTCCTTATGATTATCCGTCCCGTTTTTCTTAATAAAATTTGTTCTCCAACTAATGAAAATATGTGTGGGTAAACTTCTTACAGATGGCCCGTACCAAGCGCATAGCTCGGAAGACAATTGGAGGCAAGAGGCCTAATTACATGTTGGGGCCATGGACCGTGGAAGGATCGGAGGACTTCTTAGATGAGTTCGGCATGCCTACCATCCTTTGGAGGGTATTGCACCTGGTGGGATATCAGGAGGGCCAGGAGCCACAGTATGACTGGCACCGTGTGCAGTTCTCGGAGGATCGCCACATGTACACGGTGGAGGTAGACGTGCCTAGCCGTGATGACCAGGATCATGTCTGGTGCCGCTGTGTGTTCGCATTGCAGGGGAGGACCCCATTGGATGGAGCCAACAGAGTTGCTTACACCGTTCTCCGGGACATTATGGAGGACCACCCGGAGGTTGTTGCCCAGGCTACAGCCAGCATCTTTCCGACGGCAGATCCTTATCAGTCAGTGTGGCGTCAGCCAGGAGCTACAGTACTTGAGGCTGGCTCTCTTGAGAGGGAGCATTGTGCAGGACCAGCAGGGAGTGCTATGGCCGCTCTCATGGCTACTTACGGATGCCTATCACGTAGCTATGACCACCTGGATCATATTCTTAGTGAGGAGATGGCTGCACAGCGTCGCAGGCAGGAGGAGCATGATACAGAGATAGACCTCCTCACCACACAGCTAGCTCACCTGACTGTGGAGAGGGACCAGGCGCTTCAGAGAGAGCAGGAGACTGCTCATCAGCTCAGTGTTCAGCAGGAGGCGGCTACCTTCCTAGCCTTGATCATGAGGGAGACCGAGGAGTCGCTTCGCGGTGTGTGTATCGAGGGCATACGTGCTTCAGAGGAGAACAGGTTGTTGAGGTTGCGAGTAGGAGACCTAGAGCTGCAACTTCACCACCTGCAGGACTACAATGACCGTCTGCACGAGGAGATCCACCGCAGAGAGAATGAGAGGAACCCCATCTTTCCACAGGAGGACCCGGATCCGAGTAGCTCTTCTAGCAGTTCTTCAGATATGTCTAATGAGGATGGCGACGTTGGTGACATCGCTAGAGAGTAGTTTAGATCGTATGCTTAGAGCCTAGTGATCTTTTGTGCATGTTGGCAAGCCCGGTCTTTTGTTTTTGTATGGGCTGGATGTAAGCGTCAGTAGTGAACTTATGTGACTTGTGGTGTGAGACCTTTGGAAAAGTCCCATATGTATGGGCAAAACTATGGATGTTTATGTTGGTTTTTGCATGTTATGGATTAAGCGATCTTATTATGTGATGCTGCGATGTGGATTGAAATTTATTATGCCTCTGTGATTGTTTGGCGAATTCGTTTTCCGAATAAATTCAGTTGGCATGATCTATTGTTCTCTACAATAATTGCAACTCCACCTAATGATCACTTGCTATGAATACATGCAGATGACGACAACTCGTAGTGGAGCTGGCGGTAGTGGTGGAAATGAGGATCCCAGAGATAACCGCAATCCACCACCTCCTCCACCAGCCACTCCCGAGCAGCTTTTCGCTCAGTTCCTGGGAAGCCAACGCAACATTGAAGCTTTACTGCGTGAGAATTTGGCGCACGGTCAGCAGCGTCCTGAGCCAAATCAGTATAGTTCATTCCGGGATTTCTTGGATACCAGGCCACCTATTTTCAAGGAAGCTATTGAACCCTTAGAGGCAGAAGAATGGCTGCATACCATGGAACAAAAGTTTCGTTTGCTAAGGCTGACAGAGGAGCTCAAGGCAGAGTATGCCGCGCACCAGCTGCAGGGGCCAGCCGGGATTTGGTGGGGGCATCACCGCACCACCTATCCTGCTAATGTTCCTGTTATTTGGAGGGTGTTCGCGGAAGCTGTACGAGGGCACTACATTCCGCCAGGCCTGACCCAGATGAAAGTGGCAAAATTCATGAGCTTCACCCAAGGGACTCGATCTGTTACCGAGTACCATCACTTGTTTAACTCTCTGTCACGTTATGCTCCAGACTTCGTGAACACGGATGCTAAAAAGATTGCTAGTTTCAAGAGAGGTTTGAACACCAAAATGGGAAAATCAGTGGGGACATCTTCTCGTACAGTCTTCAATGACTTTATCAGTAATTGCCTGATTCAAGAGAATCACAATAACAAGCATGCTGCAAGTAAGGCCCGGAAGAGGACCTTTGATTCCGGACCATCTCAACCTAGGGGACCACCAGCTCAACGAACCCAGTATCGACCACCAGCGCCGGGGGCACGTTTCAGGCCGCCGCAAAAGAAGAATCAGCCGCAAGCTCAGCGCAACCAAAGGCTATACAAGATAGCTGCTAACCAAGCTCGTGGAGGTCAGGACAGCTTGACCGGAGGGAAACCTTCAGTTCGTGGGCCATGTTACAATTGCAACCAAGAGGGGCACTTCGCAAGATATTGCCCTCACCCAAAGAAGCAGCAAGCTAGCTATCCCGCATGTCTGCACAACATGACCGCTGAGGAAGCTCGTTCTGGAGAGCCCGTGACTGCCAGTATGTGTCTTGTTAACCACCATCCTGCAGTTGTTTTATTTGATACTGGATCATCACATTCATTCATGAGCAAAGCATTTGCACAAAAACATAATCAAGAGGTGTCTGAACTGGATTATGGGTTTCGCGTAAGCTCCGTGGGGAGTAGCGTGTTGTCTAGGCAGATGGTTAGTAATGCAACCATCGACATCGGAGGGCACAAATTTGGAGCAAATCTCGTAGTTCTACCAGGACTCAGTATGGATGTAGTCCTAGGGATGAGTTGGATGAGTATGTGGAATGCGGTGTTAGACACTGCCAATAGGATTCTTACCTTATCTGATGGAAGGACAAATACGAAGCTACGCATCTCTCTTCCTCGAGGTGCTGACTTTGTCGATTTATCTTGCACTTTATCTATAGAAGACCTGTCCAAAATCCCAGTCATCCGAGATTTCCCGGATGTTTTCCCGGACGAATTACCAGGATTACCGCCCAAGCGGGCCGTGGAGTTTGCCATTGAGTTGTTACCTGGAACTGCACCAATCTCTAGAAGACCTTACCGTATGCCGCCTAATGAATTAGCTGAACTTAAAACTCAAATTAAGGAACTTTTGGACAAAGGATTCATTCAACCTAGTATATCCGAGTGGGGTTGCCCAGCATTGTTTGTCAAGAAGAAGGATAAGTCACTACGGATGTGTGTGGATTATCGGCCACTCAATGTCGTGACTATTAAGAACAAGTACCCATTGCCGCGGATAGATATTCTGTTTGACCAGTTATCCAGAGCTAAGGTGTTTTCCAAGATCGATTTAAGGTCAGGTTATCACCAGATTAGAATTCGACCACAGGATATCCCAAAGACTGCTTTCTCGACCAGATATGGATTATATGAGTATCTTGTCATGTCTTTTGGATTGACAAATGCCCCAGCGTATTTCATGAGTTTGATGAATTCGGTGTTTATGCCGGAACTAGATAAGTTTGTAGTGGTGTTCATTGATGACATTCTAGTATACTCTGAAAACCCGGACAATCATGCAGAACATTTGAGAGTTGTTTTGACGAGGCTCCGGGAACATAAACTTTATGCGAAGTTTAGCAAATGTGAGTTTTGGTTGAAGCAAGTACAATTTCTTGGTCACATCCTATCAGAAGAAGGAATTTCTGTGGACCCCAGTAAGGTACAAGAAGTGATGGAGTGGGAAGCTCCTACTTCAGTTGGTGAAATTCAGAGTATTCTTGGATTAGCAGGGTACTATCGTCGTTTCATTCCTGACTTTTCTAAGATTGCCAAACCAATGACAAGCTTGCTCCAGAAAGGTCATAAGTTTGAATGGACGGAAGGGTGTGAACTAGCTTTCCGTACCTTGCGGAAACTATTGACCACTGCTCCTGTCTTAGCTCAACCAGATATCGAGAAACCTTTTGATGTTATTTGTGATGCATCGAAGGTTGGATTAGGTTGTGTTCTTATGCAAGAAGGCAGAGTGATTGCTTATGCATCGCGACAATTGAAGAAACATGAGATTAACTACCCTACGCATGATTTAGAGTTAGCCGCTGTGGTGCACGCTCTAAAAATCTGGAGACATTATCTGCTTGGTAACTGAAGGACCGGATTAGCGACCAGAGGGGGGGTGAATGGGAGCTTCAAATTCAACTCGTGAATTATATAGCCCTTGTCCCAGAAAATCACCCCAAAAGCGAAGGCTCGAAACGACCGGAGTGTTCACGACCTACTAGTAGGTGGATACCCTAGGAGATGTCCTAGTGGTACAGCGGAACCTCCGGAGAAAACACCAAAACCAACTGCCAAAGCCACAGAACAAAACTGAACAAACAACAGGTTTTGCGTACTGTCCGGAGTCAGGGTCCCGGACTATCCGCCCAACGCCGGACTGTCCGTCACTGGAGGTGCGGACTGTCCGCCGGTAAAAAGACAGAAACATAACTGTTCTGATCAAGTTCTGGACGACTCCCGGACTATCCGCGGTTTGTACACTGGACTGTCCGCGGTACACGTGAACAGTGACCGTCGAGCGTCCGATGCTATCCCTGTGCTGCGTCCGATGTGACCCCGGACTGTCCGCGGATCACTAGCGGACTGTCCGCCGGTCACGAGACCGAGAACAGTGTCGCGCTGCACAGTTCTGACCTAGCCAAGCCCCGAGTCCCAGACTGTCCGCCACTGAATGGACGGACTGTCCGCGGATGAGCAGAACACAGGAAAAACGCTCGGGACAAACTCCAAATCGATCGAAACTTCACCAAACCAAAAGGGACTTCGATCAAACTCCTCCCAGGTGTTCCTCAATGTATTGGGGTGCTAATCCTAAGAAATCATCGCACCAATCCAAGTCAATCGAGAGAAATCCGAGGATCACCGGAAAGGGGGAAGAAGTAAGAACAAACACGAAATCAACCCGACCTATGGATTCGTGAGGTTAGGAGAGAAATCCTTCGGTGGAAAGAAGGGGCTCATGACCAAGAACAAATTGATTCAAGTGGAATCGAAAATCATCTCGTGGAGAGGGAGAACGAGGCAAATCTCCAAGAGATGAAAAACCAAAACGTGAAGAACACAGAACACGATTCGATTTCAGCCGAAATTCCTCCACACGAGGAGACAACGAGAATACGGTCTCGTTTCCTCAAAGATCCAAATACACAGAGGTATGATTGCCGTCTCTGCGGATCACTTACAGCGAGGTATGATTAGAACCTAAGCGAGGGCTAAAGAGAGAGCTCAGGAACAAATGACTGCAAGGATAGAAGGAGAGGAGGGGTGCCTCTCTTATTTATAGCCTAAAACAATAATCCCCTTACTACCCCTAGATACTTGAGCCAAACGGCCAACCCTAGGGGTATACCGATCCAACTCTGCTGATAGTTGATCTGACGGCCACGCGCTTTCCTCATCCGTAGCTTCGCCTCGACGCAAGCCTCAGGATGCCGCCACGTGCCGCCCAATCGACCGCCGCGCCTACCTCGTGGATAGCCTCGCCTCCGCGCCAGCCTCTCCACGCCGCCACGCGTCGACCGTCCTTTTTGCGGACCTCCCCCCGGTTTTGAGGTCGAAACCGGGAAACCTGGGCCTTCCCCCGGTTTTGAGGCCGAAACCGGGAAACCTGTCCTCAGGCTGAGTTTTGTGGCCCAAACTCAGAAACCCACGCGCCCAGGTTTTGAGGCCCAAACCTGGAAACCGTCCTCGCCGAGTTTTGAGGCCCAAACTCGGAAATCGGCCACCCTGAATTTTGAGGCCCAAACTCGGAAACCGTCGAGGGTAGCTTTTCGACGCTCAGCTACCGAACCCGTGCCATAGACGGGATGTGGTTCGCACACCCCGAGTTCCATCACCGATGACGGAGCATGTCCAGCCTCCACGCCGGGCAACCTCCCGACTCGGCCGATGCACCGCACATCCCCATGTACTCTTGCTTGTCAACGCCATGTGCCAGCTACCACAGCTGGTCCTCAGGTCTCCTGGTCCGTCGGTCCAAGCTCCACGTCCGCCCTTCACCGCTCCCGGTCCGTCGGCACGGCACGTCCCTACTTGACCTTCACCTCACCTTCGACCACTGCCCGAGCTCCGCACCTGCACATCAACACAGCCAAGAGACATGTTGCCCGTTGATCGATCACTCATCACTCAGGAAGGGAACCACAAGGGCACATATCAACCTTGTGTTCTCAATCTCCCCCTTGATGAGTGCATCGTCAACTCATAGTATCCGTAACCAGAATAGAAGAAAGCAGAATTAGATAGAAGGAGAAAAACTCACTCGAAATGTCCAAAAGCCAGAGACAAGGCCGAAAAAGGAACAATTCGAGATAAGCGAAGCTTGGTCCCCAAAGACATGGGCAACGGTTCGACACAACCAAGCAAAAGATTGGAGCAACATCTCATCAAGAAGCAAAACTCGATCAAAAGCAGAGCACAAAACTTGGTTCCTAAAGACATGGGCAACGGCTCGACGCAACCAAGTCAGAAACAAGCTAGTCCTCAAGAAGAGGCAGAAAGGGCTCAACACCACTAGCTGAAAGCTCATAACTCAAAGTAGGCAGAAAAACTCCCCCTCACTCAAAGAACTCCCCCTCAGCAAGTGAAGCATAAGTTGCAAATTGTCACCACAGAAAATTGAAATCCCATCTTCGAAAACATTCTCCCCCTTGGGGGCAATTTGCAAACAAAAGAGAGAGGAAAGAACTCAAGTAAGTCAAACGGAGCTAGGTCATGCCTATCGGAGTCAAGCACATGCACATGAGTCAAAAATGCATGTTAGCAGTTTCTGGTATATACTCGAAAGAGTGAAAGAATGCTCTAATGAGTGCTGATCCGACTACCTAGCATCATACACAAATGCTAGCAGAGGCTCAAACTGATCACCGAAAACAAGATATGAATGCATAAGCCCAGTGAGCAGTTTAAAGCCATTCAGAAAGGGGGTTCACCATCAAATTAGCACTAAGCATATATAGACAGGAAGTCAAACAAGTGCTAAACATGTATGTAAGGTGAACTACCCCTAGCAAAGTTCAACCATCATGCTATAGAGTGAAACATAAACTTGTGTTATTAGATTTTATCGGAGATATTTGCAGCGGTTTTTACACAAGTTTAAATTCAGCATGTGATTGCGAGAGGTTGAAAGCTTGTCATTGCCTAACTTTCCAACCGTGCTAAGCCTATGCATATGCAATCAGGAGCTTAAAGCATCGGTTTCGGTCTTACACTACACGGCTCAAGTTTAACTCAAGGTGCTATGAGAAACAGTCTCGATACCGTGATGTGCTGACAACGCAATCCCATCTCGATCTGACCAATTCACTAAAACTTGGTTCATTTTAAGCAAATTATGAACAGTCCAAGCAAGTGAATGACTCAGAACTAGAGACATAGCAACCTAGCATATATGAAATAGCTCAAGTGATCTCAACACACCCTACACATGCTAGTTGCCAAACTCAATGGTGAACAAGAATCAAGTTTTTAAGTTCATTAAACATGTTCAGTGTTCTGAAAGAAATAGCTTAGCTCACAAATTGTAACAGTGATCAAGGAGAGCCTAAGCTACAAGCATCATCATATATCATCGAAGCATACACTAAACAGAGCATAAATTCATTCTAAGGAATATAGACATGAAGCTTGAAATAAAAGATGTATGCATGATGAAGTCAGAATCGGAGCCAAAGTAAAAAACAGAAAGACTCAAGACCCAAAAACAAAAAGGATTAGAAAGTCAGATTATAGTACAACAAGCAAAATGTTTCCCCCATCTAAAAGGGGAAACACACACCAAGCTCACCTCTCAACCTAGCAAAAGTTGAGAGATCCAAAGGCTTAGTGAAAATATCCGCAACCTGGTTATGAGTGTCTACATGCCTAAGATCAATGTCGCCTTTCTCATAGTGATCACGAAGAAAGTGAAAGCGAACATCGATGTGCTTGGTCTTGGAGTGAAGAACAGGATTCTTTGCTACACTAATGGCAGAAGTGTTGTCGCAAAACAAAGGAACCCGATTGAAATATAGACCAAAATCACGCAATGTAGCAACCATCCATAAAAGCTGCGAAGCACAAGAAGCAGCGGCAACATACTCGGCTTCAGTAGTAGACTGGGCTACGTTCGATTGCTTGCGAGAAGACCACGAAACCAAAGAAGAGCCAAGAAACTGACAAGTCCCAGAAGTAGACTTGCGCTCCAGCCGACAGCCGGCAAAATCCGCATCGGAATAACCACAGAGCGAAAGAGTCGAAGAAGAAGAGTACCAAAGTCCGAACTCAGGAGTGTATCGGAGGTACCTCATGATGCGTTTGACTGCTTGCTTGTGGGAAGTCCGAGGGGACGCCTGAAAACGAGCGCACAGACACACAGAGAACTGTATATCTGGCCTCGTTGCCGTCAGGTACAGAAGCGAGCCAATCATGCTTCTGTACTCCTTCTGGTCAACCGGCTCTCCGTCCTGGTCCGCGTCCATTGCCGCAGTCGTCGGCATGGGCGTCGTAAGAGGCTTGGCCTCGCCCATGTCAAATTTCTTCAGGATATCCTTCATGTACTTTCCTTGATGCACAAAAGTCCCGTCTCGGGTTTGCTTAATTTGCAACCCGAGGAAGAAAGTCAACTCGCCCATCATACTCATCTCGAACTCCTTGCTCATAGTATCTGAAAACTTTGCAACAAGCGCATGAGAAGAGCCACCAAAGATGATGTCATCCACGTAAATCTGGACTAACAGGGTATCGTTGCCTTGCTTGAGGAGAAACAAAGTTTTATGAACCCGTCCCATTTTGAAACCCTTGGAGAGTAAAAAGTTTTTCAAACGATCATACCACGCTCTCGGGGCTTGTTTCAAACCATACAAAGCTTTTGACAGTTTATAAACATGGTTTGGAAACTTGGGATCCTCAAAGCCAGGGGGTTGCCTAACATATACCTCTTCCTCTATATACCCATTCAAGAAGGCACTCTTGACATCCATCTGGTAAAGCTTAAAACCCTTCGAAGCAGCAAAGGCTAGAAGAATTCTAATGGCTTCTAAACGGGCTACAGGGGCAAAGGTTTCCTCATAGTCTATACCCTCTTTCTGGCAAAAACCCTGGGCTACTAGTCTAGCCTTGTTCCTCACTACCATCCCGTCCTCACCCTCTTTGTTCTTGAAAACCCACTTGGTACCTATAGGGTGGCATTGTGGTGGAGGTGGAACTAAGGTCCAAACTTGGTTTCGCTCAAAGTTTTCTAACTCCTCATGCATGACATTTACCCAGTTAGAATCAGAAAGTGCGTGTCCAACATCTTTGGGCTCAAAAGACGCAACGAATGCAGAATGAGCAAAGTGGGAGATTTCATACGCTCGCGACCGCGTGACTCGCTGGTCGATGCCGCCGATCATCTGTCGCGGGGGATGAACTTGCTGAACGCTTCAGGGCGCTTGCCTCGCCGAAGTTGCCTCCCCCTCGCCAGATGCTGTCGCTCCCTCAGGTGCAGCGGGTGCTCGCTAAAGAGGTGGCTCTAGAGGACCCCAAGAAGAGGACGTAGTGGGATCTGGTCCTCGAGCTGAAGTAGATGTCGCAGGGTCGACTGGGGCAGCCAGTGGTGGCTCGGGATCACCCCAATCAGCATTCTCCTGCTCCTCCTCCACAAAGATTGTCTCTCCCATCTCCTGTTCTCCTGCAACCTCAAAAGCAGAAGAAACACAAGGCATAGTTTCGTCGAATGTGACCTCACAGGTCTCCACTATCCGGTTAGTTTCAAGGTTAAGAACACGATAAGCATGTGAGTAAGAAGCATAACCAAGAAACACCCCATCAGCAGAGCGAGATTCAAATTTGTCCAAATTGCCTTGCTTCAGGATAAAGCACTTACACCCAAACACCCGAAAATGAGACACCTTGGGTACCCGTCCAAAACGCAACTCATAAGAAGTCTTTTTCATCAAGGCACGAAGAAAGATGCGATTTGAAACATGGCAAGCGGTGTTGATCGCCTCGGCCCAAAAACGCCTAGGAGTCCTATGCTCATCGAGCATCGTCCTGGCCATCTCAACAAGGGTCCGGTTCTTGCGCTCAACAACACCGTTCTGCTGAGGGACATAAGGAGAAGAAAACTGATGCTCGATTCCAATAGAAGAACAGAAAGAGGCAAACTGAGAGTTATCAAACTCAGTACCATTATCGCTACGAATAGCTCTAATGGTATCAGGGGGAAACTTAGTTTTCAACTTCAAGATTAAGTCACGAGCAAAAGAAAACGCTTCATCCTTACCCTCCATGAAAAATACCCAAGAATACCTCGAAAAATCGTCAACGATCACTAGAACGTACCACTTCCCACCCGCTGAGCAAACTCGAGCTGGACTGACTGTGTCCATGTGGAAAAGCTCGCCGGGTCGCTTTGTCATCACCTGAGTAACAGGTGGGTGAGAAGCAGCAACCATCTTCCCGTGATGACACAGATGGCAAACAAGGTCCTTCTGAAACTTAAGTTTGGGCAATCCTTGGATTAGGCCAAGTGAGCTAAGCCTTGCAAGCAAGTCAAAACTCAAGTGACTGAGCCTCCTATGCCACTTCCACAAATCAGAAGAAGAACCAACCATCAAACACCTAGCAGAGCCGAAAGACTGAGAAAAGTCGGCTCTGAAAACACGTCCAAAAGAGACGATCCGACAAACAAGATCTCCCCGAGGGTCTAAAACGCGACTCAAACCCTTCTTAAAGCGCACTTCACAATCATCCTCAAGAAGTTGCGAAACAGAAAGCAAGTTGAAATGCAAATTAGAAATCAAGGCAACATTCTTCAGGACAAAGTTCTCATTGAGCCGAATGGCTCCCTGAGAAACAACCTTACCTCTACTATTATCCCTGAAAGTGATGTACTCCTTGTGCATCACGGGGCTAAGGCTGGAGAACCATTCCTTCTTTCCGGTCATGTGGCGCGAACACCCGGAATCCATGAGCCACATGTTCTCCAACCGAAGTTCCTGCATCAATGGAAAGGCAGGAAGTGAGCATATGGCACAACACTGGGGTTAGTATACTGAGAAGGATACCAGTGCTGTGTCATAGGCCCAGAAAAAGTGTTAGTAGCAACACCAAACTGTCCTCGTCCCATGGGTTGATAGCGATCACCACCAACCTGAAAGGGTGGTCTGCTATGGAACGGAAAACCTCCAAACTGACCTACCTGTCCCATCTGAGCAAAGCGATCACCACCATACTGAAAAGGTGGTCCGCTATGGGACTGAGTAGCAAAACCTCTTACACTTGGCTCACGATCGTATAGAGGACGACCGAAACCGTGACGGGCACGACCACCACCCTGTGGTCTAGCTGCCTGGGGCCTAGCAACCTGAGGGGGTGCTCCTCCAGGCCTAGCGCCCTGCCTCTGAACTCCCCGACCTTGCACACCATGGAGAGGGTGGTGCCTGGCCTGGTTGTTCAGCTCCAATTCCTTCCTAGCGTCTCTCTTCCTCCGAAAGCAAAACTCAGCTAGGTGACCCTCACGGTGACAGTACTCGCACTCAAACCTCACCACTCTCTTGGGTTGTTGGTTCCTATTGTTGCGAGGGTTGTTCACTCTGGCTGGCTGCTTGCCCTTCGGAAGGGGATCACTAGAGACGTCAGGAAGGGTGTCAAGTGTGTTCCTAAGATGGTTAGGTTTTGGAATCCACACTTGCTTGCGAGGTGGAGCCTTGGGAGGTTCATCAAGGATGCCATCCTTGGTGATAGGCTTGGAAGGCTCAGGTGGGGTGATCTTGGTAAGCTTAGGGATAGCGGATGGTTTCTCACTCGGGTTCACTCCGCTAAACTCACCGATCTTACCAAAGGTACTAGCGCCCTTCCCACCTAATGTAAAGCCTACTCTCGAGCAATCAGTTCCCCTCTTGAACTGACTGATCATCATGCCCAACTGTGGCTCACTGCATGACACCCAACTCAGGATGGACCAAAGGTATGTGTTTTCCTCCTCGGTTTGCATCCTGTCATGCCGATAGTTGGCAATCTCTAGCTCCATCCCCACACATCACTCACATGGAGCGGACAAAGTGCTAACTGAGTTGGCCTTCAAGGCTTCAGCAAGCTTGGCATTAACTCCTGCCAACTCAGTTCGCAAGCTAGGACAAAGCTTGCACGCACCCAGCAAAGAAGGCCTAGCCTTCACTTCCTCCAGCTCTACCTTCAGGGAGGGACACTCTTTGCAATCACCCACCAAGTCTAGCCTACTCTTCAGCTCATCATACACCTCAATCAAAGAGGCATACTTGGTTTGCAGGGTGGCAAAGCTTGTCATATGCATCGTGCACTCCTCACACTCCTCCACATCGACCACCTTCACCTCGGACCTAGCAATCTCAAGTTCCTTACGCGCCTCTTTCAGCTTAGCCTTAAACTCAACGCGCTCTTGGAAGACTTCCGTAAGCCTCTTCTCCAAGACACCGACTAGATCCACAAACCTATCTCGCTCTTCAGTGAGACGATCGACTTCAGAAGAATTTGGTACCTCAGAAGCGTTGTCGTCGTCGTCGTCGTCGTGAGCGTCATCGGCATCCTCTGCCTGGTGCTTGTGGTCCTCTTCATCCAAGGCCATGGTGCAAAAGCCCTTGGAGGAGTTTCCGAAGAAGCAGAGTCCGTTGAAGCGATCCTCCATCTTGTGCTCGGACTCGTCGTCGCTGGAGCCGCCGTCGGAGGTTTTCTCGCCATCGCCGATGGTGGCGAAGAAAGCACGCTTGCTGGCGTCGAAAGCCTTCTCCATGTCCTCCTGGCGGAAGTAGCCGTTCTTGTTATTCTTCCCGGCCTTGTTCTCCGGCTTGCCGTTGCGCCTGAAGTTGCGGTTCTTGCCGGGGAAGTTCTTGACGTTCTTGGGGCAGTTTGCCATGAAGTGGTCTAGATCACCACACTTGTAGCAGCCCTCGCGTGCGCCACCACGCCGGCGATTCAGGCGGTTGTTGTGAAACCGCGAGAACCGGGTGATGGCGAGGGCAAGCTCATCGTCTCCCAGCGCCTCCAACTGCTCCTCCGTGACTGTATGCAAAGAAGACAACGCGACAAGAGGAGGTGAAGCGTCAGCAGAGAAAGTCGATCCACCTGTGCCTGAGACCAAAGCCATGGTGTGTGAAGAAGGGTTCTTCAGCTTGGCCTGAGTCAGGTGATCGATCTCAGTGGACTTGAGCTTGCTGAACAGCTCGTCCACGGTGAGGGTGTCGTAAGTAGGAGACTCAATGATGGTCAACACCTTCACCTCCCATACCCTCCGATCCAGGGCTTATAGCAACTTGAGAGCCCTCTCATGATCGTCATAGGGTAGGTTGGCCCGATTGGCACGCATCTTGTTCACAATTGTTTGGAAACGTGCGAACATGGCATCAATCGTCTCTCCCTCCAACTGAACAAAGTTCTCGTACTCTCGCTTGTAGGTCTCGAAGAGTCTGGTCTTAACATGAGCGGTTCTCTCATGATAGCTTTGAAGCTTCTCCCAGATCTCTCATGCCGTCTCAAGCTCTGAGATACGTTCGAACTCAGGAAGGGAGAGGCTGGCCAGAAGAGCATTACGAGCCTTGGAGTTGGCCTCGTGTTGGTCAATCTGGATCTGACCCACACGAGCCGCAAGGACTACGTACTCAGCGTTCTCACATATCTCCTAGACAGAAGATCCGATGCTATTGAGATAAGCACGCATCCGAATCTTCCAATTGGGATAGTTCGTTCCATCGAACCAAGGAGCCTTGCTATTCCCTCGTTCCATGTCGCCCTTAGGATCCGAAACCGATTAAGGTAGGAGAGATCGTTAACCAGCTCCGATACCAATTGAAGAACCGGATTAGCGACCAGAGGGGGGGTGAATGGGAGCTTCAAATTCAACTCGTGAATTATATAGCCCTTGTCCCAGAAAATCACCCCAAAAGCGAAGGCTCGAAACGACCGGAGTGTTCACGACCTACTAGTAGGTGTATACCCTAGGAGATGTCCTAGTGGTACAGCGGAACCTCCGGAGAAAACCCCAAAACCAACTGCCAAAGCCACGGAACAAAACTGAACAAACAGCAGGTTTTGCGGACTGTCCGGAGTCAGGGTCCCGGACTGTCCGCCCAACGCCGGACTGTCCGCCACTGGAGGTGCGGACTGTCCGCCGGTAAAAAGACAGAAACAGAACTGTTCTGATCAAGTTCTGGATGACTCCCGGACTGTCCGCGGTTTGTACGCCAGACTGTCCACGGTACACGTGAACAGTGATCGTCGAGCGTCCGATGCTATCCTTGTGCTGCGTCCGATGTGACCCCGGACTGTCCGCGGATCACTGGCGGACTGTCCGCCGGTCACGAAACCGAGAACAGTGTCACGCTGCGCAGTTCTGACCTAACCAAGCCCCGAGTCCCGGACTGTCCGCCACTGAAGGGGCGGACTATCCGCGGATGAGCAGAACACAGGAAAAACGCTCGGGACAAACTCCAAATCGATCGAAACTTCACCAAACCAAAAGGGACATCAATCAAACTCCTCCCAGGTGTTCCTCAATGTATTGGGGTGCTAATCCTAAGAAATCATCGCACCAATCCAAGTCAATCGAGAGAAATCCGAGGATCACCAGAAAGGGGGAAGAACGAAGAACGAACACGAAATCAACCCGATCTATGGATTCATGAGGTTAGGAGAGAAATCCTTCAGTGGAAAGAAGGGGCTCACGACCAAGAACAAATTGATTCAAGTAGAATCAAAAATCATCTCGTGGAGAGGGAGAACGAGGCAAATCTCCAAGAGATGAAAAACCAAAACGTGAAGAACACAGAACACGATTCGATTTCAGCCGAAATTCCTCCACACGAGGAGACAACGAGAATACGGTCTTGTTTCCTCAAAGATCCAAAAACACAGAGGTATGATTGCCGTCTCTGCGGATCACTTGCAGCGAGGTATGATTAGAACCTAAGCGAGGGCTAGAGAGAGAGAGCTCAGGAACAAATGACTGCAAAGATAGAAGGAGAGGAGGGGTGCCTCTCTTATTTATAGTCTAAAACAATAATCCCCTTACTACCCCTAGATACTTGAGCGAAACGGCCAACCCTAGGGGTATCCCGATCCAACTCTGCTGATAGTTGATCTGACGGCCACGCGCCTTCCTCATCCGTAGCTTCGCATCGACGCAAGCCTCAGGATGCCGCCACGTGCCGCCCAATCGACCGCCGCGCCTACCTCATGGATAGCCTCGCCTCCGCGCCAGCCTCTCCACGCCGCCACGCATCGACCGTCCTTTTTGCGGACCTCCCCCCGGTTTTGAGGCCAAAACCGGGAAACCTGGGCCTTCCCCCGGTTTTGAGGCCGAAACCGGGAAACCTGTCCTCAGGCTGAGTTTTGTGGCCCAAACTCAGAAACCCACGCGCCCAGGTTTTGAGGCGCAAACCTGGAAACCGTCCTCGCTGAGTTTTGAGGCCCAAACTCGGAAACCGGCCACCCCGAGTTTTGAGGCCCAAACTCGGAAACCGTCGAGGGTAGCTTTTCGAGGCTCAGCTACCGAACCCGTGCCGTAGACGGGATGTGGTTCGCACACCCCGAGTTCCAGCACCGATGCCGGAGCATGTCCAGCCTCCACGCTGGGCAACCTCCTGACTCGACCGATGCACCGCACATCCCCATGTACTCTTGCTTGTCAACGCCATGTGCTAGCTACCACAGCTGGTCCTCAGGTCTCCTGGTCTGTCGATCCAAGCTCCACGTCCGCCCTTCACCGCTCCCGGTCCGTCGGCACGGCACGTCCCTACTTGACCTTCACCTCACCTTCGACCACTGCCCGAGCTCCGCACCTGCACATCAACACAACCAAGAGACATGTTGCCCGTTGATCGATCACTCATCACTCAGGAAGGGAACCACAAGGGCACATATCAACCTTTTGTTCTTAGTAACGTCTGTAATATGTACACCGATCACAAAAGTCTCAAGTATATCTTCACTCAACCTGAACTGAATATGAGGCAGAGAAGATGGCTTGAATTAATCAAAGATTACAATCTGCAGATACATTATCATCCAGGAAAAGCAAATGTGGTTGCCGACGCTTTGAGTCGGACATCACACTGCAATAATTTGAGGTTACAACCAGAAGACAAGTTTGGTCTCGTACACCCCGTAATTCTGCACAATATCAAGCTGCAAGGCACCTTAGTTGATCAGATTCTTGAAGGGCAGAAAACAGACATGGGAATTTATCATATCAAGGAAAGGCTGAAGACCGCAACTGAACCAATAAAACATTTTCGGATTGATGATAAGGGAGTGTTGTGGTTTGACCAGCGCCTAGTAGTGCCTAAGAATAGGGAACTCAAAAACCAGATCATGGATGAAGCCCATTTATCTAAGTTATCCATTCATCCTGGAAGTACTAAAATGTATCAGGATTTGCGTCCAAGATTCTAGTGGACCAAGATGAAGAAGGAGATTTATATCAATCAAATCGTTCGACTGCATGGTATACCCAAGGTTATAGTTTCGGATCGTGGAACACAGTTTACCGCACCGTTTTGGGAGAAACTGCAGAAGGAATTAGGCACGAAGTTAATCCGTAGCTCTGCCTATCATCCCCAAACCTCAGGACAAACCGAAAGGGTGAATCAAGTCTTGGAGGACATGTTGAGAGCCTGTGTGATTTCAGCGAAGGGATCTTGGGAGAAATGGTTACCTTTAGCAGAATTTGCTTACAACAATGGCTATCAAGAAAGCATACAGATGGCACCTTTTGAAGCTCTTTATGGTAGAAGGTGCAGGACACCGGTGAACTGGGTTGAACCGGGAGAACACCGATACTATGGAATTGATTTTGTTAACGAAGCAGAAGAACAAGTTAGAATAATCCAACAACATATGGCAGCTGCGCAGTCTCGACAAAAGAGCTATGCAGACAAGAGAAAAAAACCAATTGAATTTAGTGAAGGCGATTATGTATATCTGAAAGTGTCGCCCATGAAAGGTGTTAGACGCTTCGGCGTAAAAAGGAAGTTAGCACCCAGATTTGTAGGGCCTTACAGGATCGTGGAAAGGAAGGGAGAAGTAGCTTATCAGCTATAGCTACCTGAACATTTGAAGGCTATATTTCCTGTATTCCATGTGTCACAATTAAAGAAATGTCTTCGAGTTCCCGAAGGAGAGGTACAACCGGCCAATATCAAGTTGCAATCCGATCTCACCTACTCAGTGGAACCGTATCGGGTGCTTGATGGAAAACAAAGCATAACTTGTGGAAGAATAGTGAAGCAATATAAAGTGTCTTGGAGTGAGCAAGACGACCGAGATGTCACTTGGGAAACGAAAGACTATCTGAAAGAGGTGTACCTGCACTTTTATAAGAAATGGTTAGTAACTTAAATCTCGGGACGAGATTCTTTTAAGGAGGGGAGGGCTGTAACACCCCTGGTGTTAAGCAACCCTAAATGCATAACTTGACTTCTCATGAGCATAAGCATCATCATCATTCCATGTTGCATTTTGTTTGTTAAGTGTCATTTCATGTGCTGGCTTGTAATGTTATGATTAAAGTGATGCCTGTTTGACTTGCTTTTGGAATGTGTGAGTCTCCTAAGTAGTTGAACCTTGTTGAGGAGTCAGTTGAAGCTAGGTTTGTGTTGGTCTTTTTTTTGGCTAACCAAGTCACTAACCCTAGTTGCCTTAATAGAGCCCTAGGAGTCCTTTTGTTTGACTAACTAAGACCTCCTTGATAGAAGCTTTGTTTGGTTGTGGGCCCTTAACCAAAAATGTGTAGAATTTAGAGTAGAACAAAAAGTGTTTAAAGGCCAACTCATGAAAATGAGTTTAACAAGGTGTTTTAGGACCCACAAGGCAGAAATGGGGGAGATTAGACTTAGAGATTTCCTAAGTCCCTAACTGGCAGAACAGTTTCGCTGAGCGATCTTTGGAGCTTTTCTGGGAGCAATCTAGGCCGAACCAAAGCTTGATCTTGTAACCAAAGTTGTAGTCGGCATGTAGCTCTACTCAATGGAACAAATGGTTTAGCGTTTCATCAAGTGGATTATGAGTTATTCGCGTCCAAAGTTTGGCCGTCAGTCGGCCATCGGCAACTGAATCGGCCGATTCAGTTTGAATCGGGCCGTGCCGTGCCGACCCCGTGCAGGACTTGCCCGACGCGTGGCGCGCGCCGGCCGGGGATGCAGCGTCCGCGCGCGGCGTGGCGTGCACAAGGCCGCTTCGCCCCCGCCCGAAGCCGCACTCCCTCCATTCTGTCCCTCTCGCTCTCTCGCCGTCGCCCAAGCGGAGGAGAAGGGTAAAAACAGAGCGTCGCCGCCGTTCGCCGTCGTTCGCCGCCGTCCGACCGCCTCGCCGCAAGCCCAACCACCCACAAAGCTTCGTCGTGAGCCCCCGCACCTCTTGCTACCCTTAGCACCCCATAGGAGACCCTAGGCAAGCCTCGGGATGAGCCGCCGCCATGGCAGCCATGACCGCTGAGCTCGGTTCGCCGTGGCCGGCCTCCTTCCCGTGGTTCCATGCCGCCCTAGCTCATGTTCAAGGGTTAGGGAGATTCGTAGAAGATGTAGAAGGTGACGGTTTGGCCGGTTAGGGTTTGAAGACCGCGGTACGCCGCGCCCGCCATGTCCGCCATGGCCGGCGAGCTCGGTCTGCCATGGCCAACCCCCTTCCCGTGCCCGTTCGTTGGTCCTAGCTAGTGTTCGCGAGTCGCCTTGGACCGTAGAAGGTGTTGGTGGTGTTAGTTGAGCCAATTAGGGTTTGGTAGTGCCAGCACGCCGCGTCCGCCATTTCCATGGTCGCCGGAGTTGGCATGGCCATGGTCGCGAGTGCTCGGAGCAGGAGCCCTGGCTCCTGAGCCTCGGGTTAGGGTTGTGAAGGTCGCCGGAGTAGAAACCGCGCGTTGGTTTGGCTCGGGATGACCGGAGCCGGCCGGCGTAGTATGCCCGCGTTGCCGTGTCCGCCATGGTCGCCGGCGAGCTCGATTCGAGCATGCGCCGGGCTAGATAGTGGTACCGTCGGGTGCAGAAGAAGGAGGGGAGCAAGGTGGTGCTGTCCGTTTCGCCGGAGAGGTCGCCGCCGGCGAGCTTCGCCGCGGTCAACCTTTCCCCTGCTTCGGTGTGACTGACCGGTGGGGTCGGTTTGACCAAGGGCCCCGCAAGTCAGTGGCTCGGGTCCCGGTTGTCAGTGGTCTGGGTGCATTAGCCTAGGTGCGTGTAGCAATTTAGGTTAAAAAGGTTTTTCAGGGTTTTGTTTAAATAGTTTTCAGAAATGTTTGAATTGCTTGTTTAATTCATATCTTGCATTCTATAAATGCTAAAAAGGTGAAACAAGTTTTGTTAAGTTTATTGTGATGAGTTCTATGCATGAAAAATGTGATATGTCCAGTTTGTGATAAAGTTATGTGTAGCTATATTTAATTCTTGTTTTGGCTGAAATCTTGTTAAATGCATAGTAATCTGTATATTGCTCAGAAAAATGTGATTATTGTTTTTTTAGGTTTGTATTGATGAATAGCTTCTGGGAAAAATATAATATGATGTTGTTCTGTGGAATATTTTAGCAGTAGCAATTAAAATGAATAAATGTTATTTTCTTGTTTATTTTGTAGTAATTAAAATATGAGGAGTTTGAACCTGAGAATTTTTATACACTGTTCTTGTGCTAAGAAGTTCAGTAGAAAAATAAGAAATCTATGGTTTGACACCTTTTGCTAGGGTGTGTAGTTCAAAGTACCTTTTCATGATAGGATTTGTCTTTTTCTTAGAGAAAGGAGTTTAAGTCCAAATGGGGTGAAATTTGAACAGGGGACTAGATTAGGTGTTGTTAACTTCCAGTAATTTTTGTAGATTTTTCTGAAGCTGTCTAGGATGGGTAGCTGTTATAAGCTTGATTAATTGGATTTATTTCAGCAAGTAATTAAAGGAAGGTAAATTATTAAAGTGAGTGCTTGCTGTGGTAATTAGAATCCTAAACAGTAAATTAGGAGAGCTAGTTGGTTGATTGATTAGTTAAGGTCTTTTGTGATCGCTGGGTGATGTTGACTACCTTGTTGAAGAGAACGCAGTAGATGACATGTGCTTATCTCCTGAATTGTCTTGATTCTATGTTGCATCCCCATGCATTCCTTGTGCATTCATATTACTTATGCGTGTTATGCATCATACAGGATCGGTAGTGGAGAACTAGAACCCGCCACCGGAGGAGCTGTGCCCGGAGGAGACTCAGGACCAGAGGACCGAAGAAGAAGGCGTCGAGGACCTGCCTGAGTGCCTCGACCACCGTCCCTCCGACTTTGAACGAGGAAAGCCCCGGAGCATCTCACTCCTACGGTTTGCAAATGCAATTACAAATTAACCTGATATGTTTGTTGCATTAGGTTATAGGAGTTAAGTGATACCGTTGATGCATTACTTACTTATCCTTGTCCACCTGCAAATTATATCTTGCTATCCCTGTTAAGTCTAGGCTCGTTTCTGTTTAGCCTGCTTAGACCGGTAAAAGTCAGGTGATTTCCTGTCTCCCGCATATAGGTGGATGCTGATCATGACTAGCCTGGTGCTATCATGGAGATAACCATGTGTTAATTAAACTGAGACCGGGCGGGATGTAGGAGCAGCAGGACATGGGTTATGTGTGCTAGTAGTCTCCCGTTTGTGTCGATTAGGACCCGACGAAGGCACACCTCAGTTATTTTGAACGCGTCAATCACTTAACGGAGCAGGTTGGAGTACCTCCCGTGAAGCCGAGTAGGGCTATTCGAGCCGGTGATGGAGATGTTGACGCCTAACACCCAGGGCCTTATATGTACCGTGGGCAACTATTGTGAGCAACCTGGCATGGTCCATGGACAGGCGGGGCCTGACTGACCTGGCATGACCGTGGGCAGTTATAGCTTGAGCGACCTGGCATTGAGATAACCCCCGGTGTAGAAGGGCTCATGACCGTCCCGCGCGTTGTGTTCTCGAATTTCCTGAAGTGGTCGCCGACGGCTGCCTGGCAAGGTGTGATCGGGCGAGTGTGCGACATTTTTATCCCCAGCTGGTAGGAATCGATTATAATCGCCATCGCTCCTGGTTAGTGAGTAACTTGACTGGGCATGTGTTACCGTAGTAACTTATGGAACTAAAGATAGTTATGGTACTGAATCTGAAAGGCTATTGATGAAATAGTCACTCTTGCTTGATTAATTAGCCAAGTGATTGCTCTAGATCAGGTGCAAATCTAGTTAATCAGGTTGATTACATAAAATTGACTGCTAATACTCTAATGATGGTTATTCATTAATGAAAATGCTTTTATGCAAAAAGGTAAGTACAGCCAACCCCAGGTACAGCCTTGCATACTCCTTGGTGTCGCTTATTTCTGGTTTATGACGGGTAAGTCTAGCTGAGTACCTTCTCGTACTCAGGGTTCTTTCCCCTTGTTGCTGCAGATGGGCAATGCTTCTACGGCTATTGCGAGAACTGTCTGTACCCCGTCGAGGGTGGTGACTAGACCATGGGCATGGTCAACTCTTATCCTTCCCTGATGCTTTTGTGGACTGATCAGGCATTGGCACCGTATTGTGAACTGAGAACTTATGTTTAAAACTATGTTGCTTCCGCTTTTGAAATTCGAACTATGGTTTGTAATAACTGTTGAACTCCGATGTATTTGAATTATGTGTGAACTGAATGTACCTCATGGACATGTACGCTAATCTATTACGATCTTGGCTAATGTTGAATGATTTGAAATCCTTCGAGATTTCTGGTCTACCGGGTTTGTACGAGCTTAAGTATCTGAAATCTCTGTGAAAGCGGGGATTCGATGCTTAATCTGGTATAAATTGGTCGGTTCTGTCATAGCTGGTAGACACTCCTCAGAACGACGACGACGACACCTCCCAGGTATCTCTCACCCTCGACGAGCTTTCTGCTGAGGTCGAGAAGCTTACTGCCGCCTTGCTTAGTCAGGATAAGTTGCTTAGGCGTGCTGCTAGAGAGCGCAAGGAGTTTAGGCAGAAGTGGGAGGACACGGTGAGGGAGCTTGAGTTTGCTAAGTCCACCGTGGTCGTTTCTGAGGAGGTGGAGTGTGAGATGTGCACCACACACATGACTGACCTTCTCACTTTGAGAAGCAAGTATGCTGTGTTGGTAGGAGAGGTGGATGAGCTGAAGGCTAGATCCTCGCTGTTGGGTGCGTGCAAGTCCTGTGCGGGCTTCCAATCTGAGTTGGCAGAGAAGAATGCCAAGATTGCGTCTCTTGAAGAGGCCAACTCAGGTAGCACATGTGTGGCTAGGTGTGTTCTTTGTGAGGGTTTGGAGATGGAGATCGGTAATGTGAAGCATGACAAGATGCAAACCGAGGAGGAAAACACATACCTTCGGACCATCTTGTCATGGGTGTCTAGCGGTGAGCCACAGCTCGGGATGATGATCTCCCAATTTAAGCGAGCTGCTGGAGGTCCCGGTGTAGGTTTTGCTCCGGGTGTCGATGTTTCGTCTTTTGGGAAGATTGGTGAGTCTAGTGGTCTTAACCCATGTGAGAAGCCCAACTCCACCACTACTCCCAAGCTTACCAAGAGTCCACCCAAAGAGCCTCTCAAGCCTAACACCAAGGATGGGGTCTTCGTTGAGCCTCCGAGAGCTCCACCCAAGAAACAATCATGGGCTCCGAAACCAAACCACCTCAAGAACAAGCTGGACACCATGGCACCCATCCAGAAGGAACTTATGCCACAGAAGGGCAAAGTGATCCACACCCACTACCGTGAGTACCAACAACCCCCTTTGAGAGCGGTGAGGTACCACTGTGAGCACTGTGGGAGAGATGGTCACTTGAGTGAGTTTTGCTTTCGGCGCAAGAGAGAGGCACGCCGTGCGAAGGAGATGAACAACACGGACATGTACCATCCTTTCCATGATGTACATGTGCCGAATGTTCAGAGGAGAGCTCCGAGGAGAGCTGCTAGGCCTAGAGGTCCAGAACCTCAAGTTCCTAGGCCTAGGCCGCGTAGAGAGCGTGCCCGGCGGGAGCCTGCGTTTGTGGGCTATGGACCCCGTGGCGGTGGCTTTGTAGTTGAGCGTTTTCCCCCACCGCGTTTTGAGTATTGCGATGGACGCTCCTCCCTTAGCGGACCACGTTTTCCTCAACGTGGTGATCGCTCTTTCCGTAGGCGTGCTAGTAATGGTTTGTCTGCTAACCGTTCTTTTGAGCAGCCGGCCCAACACTGGTATTCCCCTTACTTCACTAACCCCAGTGTTGGACCGTATGCTCACCCTATGTCTTTTTATTGATGTAGGTAAAACGATTGGAGAACGTTTGGTTGGTGGATTCCGGTTGCTCGAGGCACATGACCGGAAACGCCAAGTGGTTCTCCAGTCTTAGTCCGGTCGCCGGAAAGGAATTTATCACCTTCGGCGACAATAGCAAAGGTAGAGTGTTGTCTCGTGGGTCGGTGCGGGTTAATGAGCACTTTGTGTTGCGCGATGTTGCTCTTGTTTCTAACCTGCATTTTAACCTTCTTTCTGTTTCACAACTTTTCGATGATGACTATGAGATTCGTTTTAAACCGAATCTCAGTCGCATTTTGGATCCTCAGGGCAACCTTGTTTGTGGGATTTCGCCCTTTGGAAAAGTCTTTCGTGCGGATTTCTCGGAGTCGTTTGGAGTTTCTCGTTGTCTTTTGGCTGGACCTTCCTCCTCTGATCTTTGGAAGTGGCATAGGATACTAGGACATTTGAGCTTCGACTTGCTTGCAACACTTAGTTCACTTGGCCTAATCCGAGGATTGCCCAAGTTATCCATGGAGAAGGATCTTGTTTGCCATTCTTGTAGACATGGGAAGATGGTTGCCGCTCCCCACCATCCAGTGACTCAGGTCATGACTAAGCGCCCTGGAGAGCTTCTACACATGGACCTTGTTGGTCCGGCTCGGGTGAGCTCGGTTGGGGGAAGTGGTATGTGTTTGTTGTTGTTGACGACTTTTCGAGATATTCGTGGGTTTTCTTTTTAGCTGAAAAAACTGAGACTTTCTCCTTTGCTCGCAATCTGATTTTGCTTCTTCAGAATGAGTTCCCTTTGAACTCAATGCGAGCTATTAGGAGTGATAATGGTTCCGAATTCAAGAATTCGGATTTTGAAAAGTTTTGTAACTCTTTGGGTTTAGAGCATCAGTTTTCTTCCCCCTACACACCGCCTCAGAATGGTGTTGTAGAAAGGAAGAATCGGACCCTTGTAGAGATGGCCAGGACGATGCTCGATGAGCATAGGAGTCCTAGGCGATATTGGGACGAAGCTATGAGCACTGCTTGCTACATTTCCAATCGCATTTTTCTCTGAGCTTTCTTGAAAAAGACTTCTTATGAGTTGCGTTTTGGAAAACTGCCTAAGGTGAATTATTTTAGAGTTTTTGGTTGCCATTGTTTTATACTCAAAAAGGGCAACTTGGACAAATTTGAGTCTCGTTCTTCTGACGGTGTGTTTTTGGGTTATGGCACTCACACTCGAGCTTATCGTGTACTTAACCTTGACACTAACCAAGTCATGGAGACATCAGATGTCACCTTCGACGAGACCATGGTTTGTCCTTCTTCTCGTTTTGAGCGTGCAGGTGATCATGAGGTTGGCGAGCCTCTTTTCGATGATGAAGAAGAAGGTGCTGAAGGGATAGATGACCCAGCACCTCCTCCACCTACTGTGCCGCAAAGAGCGGCTTCTACGACAACTCACGGCCCCGACACGTCTTCTTCCTGGGGGCCGTGGGATCCACCACCTCGAGCGGTACCTTTTGTACTCGAGGAGGCACCAGCTGCTGTTGAGGGGGAGGCCACTTAGGCAAGGGAGGCGCCATGACACATTCAGCGCCAGCACCCGCCTCAACAGATGATCGGCAGCATCGACGAACGCGTCACCCGGTCAAGGCAAATCTCTCACTTTGCTCATTCTGCATTTGTTGCTGATTTTGAACCCCAGGATGTTGGACACGCTTTGACGGATCTTGATTGGGTCAATGCCATGCATGAGGAGCTTGAGAATGTTGAAAGAAATCGGGTTTGGGTTCTAGTTTCTCCTCCCTCTGAGTGTCACCCAATTGGGACAAAATGGATTTTCAAAAACAAACAAGGAGAAGATGGCCATGTTGTGAGAAACAAGGTGTCAAGGGCCTGGTGATCTATGGTAGCTGGCCCTCGACTACAGAGTTCGTAGTCTCGTGCCGTGTCTTCCGATCGCGGAGGTTATGCCCCTCACAGCGGCTCGGGCTTGAGAGTTGAGAGAAAGATAGAATAAGGTTAATGATCTTGCTTGTCCTCTTAAACCAACGTACGGTTACAATATATAGGGCCAATAGTCCCTACCGAATACTACTAGAATTGGAACCGAATACTACTAGAATTGGAGAACTGAAAATAGAAACTAATCTAACTTTCCACTGCTTCACTCACCGTGCGCGGCCTGGCTGTCGCCCCGCACGATCATCGCGTCCTGCGTGGCCCGCTCTGCGGCCCGTCGGACGTCTCGTGCACGTCGTCTCCTCGTATACGTACGACCGTACATGACATCTCTCCCCTCCTTCTGGACCAGCTAGTCCTCGAGCTGGAACGCCGGAAAACGCTCGCGGAAAGTGTCCCAGTCTTCCCAAGATGATGATGACAGCGGCTCCCCCTTCCAGCGCACGAGGACCTGGCGCACCCCTCTTGCGAGACGGAAGCGCTCCACATGTTCCGGTTCTGGCACCGTGGCGCCGTTGTGGATGACGGGGAGAGGCGGTGGAGTGGTCGGAGGCGCGCCCTGCCACTTCTTCAAGAGCCCGACGTGGAAGACGTCATGAAGGCGAGCTCGGGGTGGAAGGGCCACCCTAACGGCGACTGCGTTGATCACCTCGATCACCTGATAGGGGCCGAAGAATCGGGGCTTCAGCTTGCCCATTGACGAGTCCAGCGACGCGATGGGACGGTGTCGTAGGTGCAGCAACACCCAATCTCCCACAGCGTAGTACACCTCCCGATGATGCTTGTCGTAGTGACGCTTCTGAATGGCCTGCGCCTGCTCCAGGCGAAAACGGATGTCCTGCAAAAACTCCTCACGCTCGGCCATAGTCTTGGCGACGGCCGCCACACGCGTCTCCCCGGCCTCATAGGAGCGGAGGGTCGGCGGATCCCGGCCGTAGACGATGCGGAAAGGAGTGTCGCAGAGGGACGTCTGGTACGCCGAGTTGTAGATGAACTCCGCCCAGGAAAGCCACCTGAGCCATTGGAGGGGACGGTCGCCGGGGAAGCAGCGCAGGTACATGGTGATCACCTTGTTCGCGGCCTCAGTTTGGCCATCTGCTTGCGGGTGGAACGCCGAGGTCATGCACAGCTTGGAACCCATGAGCCGCATGAGCTCGCGCCAGAACGTCGATGTGAAGACGGGGTCGCGATCAGACACCATAGATTGCGGCATCCCGTGGAGGCGAACGATGTCGGCGAAGAACGCATTGGCGACGGATTCTGCAGTGTATGGGTGAGCAAGAGGTATAAAGTGAGAGTACTTGCTGAACCTGTCCACCACGGTGAGGATGACGGACTTCCCGTGAACTTTCGGAAGAGCTTCGATGAAGTCCAGTCCCACGTCGGACCATACTGATGACGGCACCGGGAGCGGCAAGAGCAGCCCCGCTGGGTGCAGGTGCTCGGACTTGAGCCGCTGGCACGTGCCGCACGCGCGGACGAAGTCTTGGACATGCTGACACATCCCCGGGAAGTGAAAGTCACGCCGGAGCCGGTGCAGCGTGCGCTGGACGCCCTCATGGCCGTCCTCATGGATGGCAGCCACAATCTCCAGGAGCAGCGGGGACGACGGCGCGATGTAGAGTCGCCCCACGTAGGTCACCAGGCCGTCGCGGAGAGCCCACGGCGCGGTGCGGGTGCCAGCAAGAATCTCCTCTCGGAGAGCCACAAGCGCCGGGTCCGCAGCCTGTGCTTGACGTAGCCTGTCGATGAAGTCGAATTTTGGCGCCGATAGGGCGAGCACCGCTCCCATGCTGTTCGCCGTGTCGCGGCGAGACAGGGCATCAGCGACCACGTTCTGGGCGCCTGGCTTATATTCCACCTCAAAGTCGAAACCGAGAAGCTTCCCCACCCAATGATGTTGAGGGATGGTGGCGAGTCGCTGGTCCAACAAGAATTTGAGACTGTAGTGATCAGTACGCACGGTGAAGTGGCGGCCCCACAGGTACGGGCGCCAATGGCGGACGGCGTGGACGAGCCCGATCAACTCCTGCTCATATGCGGCGAGCGAGCGGTGGCGTGGCGCGATCGGCCTGCTGAAGAACGCGATCGGGTGTTTCTCTTGCAGGAGCACGGCGCCGAACCCGTGTGTCGAAGCATCACACTCGACGACGAACGGCTTGCTGAAGTCCGGAAGGGCGAGGACTGGTGCTGACGTCACTGCCTCCTTCAGCGTCTCGAATGCCGCAGCTGCTTCTCCTGACCAGGAGAAGCCGTCTTTCTTCAACAGCGCCGTCAGAGGAGCCGCGATGGCGCCGTAGTTGAGGACGAAACGCCGGTAGTAGCCTGCCAGGCCGAGGAAGCCGCGGACCGCGCGGACCGACTTAGGCACCAGCCAGTCGTGGATGGCCTTCACCTTGTCCGGGTCCATGGCCACGCCGGTCTCCTTGATGATGTGGCCGAGGTAGGAGACCGACGTGACTCCAAAGGCGCACTTGGATCGCTTGACGAAGAGGTCCTGGCGGCGAAGTTCGGTCAAGACCGTGCGAAGATGTCGAAGGTGATCCGCCCACGACGCACTGTAGATTAGTATGTCATCAAAGAAAACGAGCACAAACCGACGAAGGAACGGTCGCAGGACGTCGTTCATCAGGGACTGGAACGTTGCGAGCGCATTGCACAGGCCGAACGGCATCACCAAGAACTCATACAGGCCGTCGTGCGTGCGAAACGCGGTCTTGTGGATGTCCTCCGGCTTCATGCGTACTTGGTGGTAGCCCGAACGCAGATCAAGCTTGGTGAAGAACTTGGCGCCGTGAAGCTCATCCAGGAGCTCCTCCACCACGGGTATCGGGAAAGCATCCTTGACGGTGAGCGCGTTCAACGCGCGATAATCGACGCAGAACCTCCATGAGCCATCCGGTTTTGCCACGAGGAGGACCGGCGATGAGAACGCCGACGTGCTGCGGCGAACGATCCCTTGCTCGATCATGGCCGCACATTGGCGCTCCAGTTCATCCTTGTGGGCCGCCGGGTAATGGTACGGGCGGACCGCCACCGGTGTCGCGCCGGGCTTGAGAACGATCGGGTGGTCACGGTCGCGCGGTGGAGGCAGACCCGTTGGGGCAGCGAAGACATCCCCGAACGAGTCCAGCAGGCCCTCCAACAGGGACTCGCCGGTGGTCGCGGCGTGTACTGCGGGCGCCACCGGGCATGCCACGCCGGACCAACAGACAGGGCGCCCGTCGTGGTGGAAGGACAGGGTGTGGGAGGTGACGTCCCAGGCGATGCGCCCTAGGGCGGCCATCCACTGGGTGCCCAGCACCATGTCGTAGCTGGCGAGGGGCATGACGTAAAGGTCGACGTCGAACGTCACGCCCTCGATGGAGATAACCGCCTGCCGAAGGACGCCAGGGCACGCCACCTTCTCGCCATTATTGACCGTGGCAGTGAGCCGCGGGCGGGGTGTGATGGCGAGCCCAGTGCGGTGCGCAGCCGCCTCTCCGATAAAGTTGTGCGTGGACCCTGTGTCCACCAGGGCGATGAGCGTCGTGGCGCCCAGGGTGACCCGAAGCAGGATGGGGGCACCCACGGCCATGCCCGCCATGGCATGAAGGGAGAAGACGGGGGCCTCCTTCGCCCCGTCGTCTGCCGCAGCAGCCGCGTCGCCGTCGGGGTCGTCGAGCTCCACCCCGTCCAGGAAGAAGAGGCGGCGACAGAACCTATTATGACCACGTGAGTACTTCTCATTACAATTGAAGCACAAACCTTGGCGGCGCCGTTCCGCCATCTCATCGGGAGTGAGGCGTCGTTGGCCGCCCTCAGCGCGGCCCTGCTGTGCAGCCGCCGGAGGGGCCGGGAGCGCCAGGATAGGCGGCGGCGCCGGTAGAGCCGCCCTGGCCGCAGGTGGGGGCAGGCTGCACGGAGCCGCCCGTGGTGGTTGTGGCGCCGTCCGTTCGCTCTCCATCAGCTCCACTTGGCGGGCGAGGCTCATGGCTTCGGCGAGATTTTTCGGGTTGGGGAGTCGGACGGCGTGGCTGAGCGGTGGGAGGAGGCCCCCGGTGTAGAGCTGGACGCGTTGCGTCTCCTCGAGCCGGCCTGCGCGAGGAAGGAGAGCCTGGAAGCGGTTGGAGTATTCCTCCACGGTGCCCGTGCGCCGGCACTCGGAGAGCTCGAACATGGGCACGGATCGGAGAGGGGGCCCGAACCGGAGGTTGAGGAGATCCTTGAAGTGGCTCCAGTTCGGCGTGCCCTCGTCGGTTTGCAGCTGGGTGAACCACAATTGCGCCACTTCATCCAGATGGTACGACGCCATGGGCACGCGCTCGTCCATGGTGGTGCGGTACTAGCAGAAGTAGGCTTCGCATTTGTTGACGAAGAGCATCGGATCGGTCGTGCCATCGTAGCGGGGAAAATCCCACTTCTTGTGCTTGGGGTGGAAGTCTTGATCGCGCTCGTTGTAGTGGCGGCGGTCGTCGCCCCCGCCGGAGGACGACTCGGACTTGTCCTTCATGGCAGCCATGTCGGACTCCATGGCGTGCATCTTCGTGGTCATGTTCTTGAGCATCTCCATGACTTCAGCGAGGGTGGGATCGGCCATGGTGGGTGAGGTGTGTGCGGTGGAGGCTGCGGAGGACGGCGGTGATGGCGGTGGGCTTGGGTTTGCAGGTTTCAGAGACGGCGGCGCGGCGGCGGAGAAAGAGGAGGATCGATTGGATCGTGATACCAGGTTGTCAAGGGCCTGGTGATCTATGGTAGCTGGCCCTCGACTACGGAGTTCGTAGTCTCGTGCCATGTCTTCCGATCGCGGAGGTTATGCCCCTCACAGCGGCTCGGGCTTGAGAGTTGAGAGAAAGATAGAATAAGGTTAATGATCTTGCTTGTCCTCTTAAACCAACGTACGGTTACAATATATAGGGCCAATAGTCCCTACCGAATACTACTAGAATTGGAACCAAATACTACTAGAATTGGAGAACTGAAAATAGAAACTAATCTAACTTTCCACTGTTTCAGCCACCGTGCGCGGCCTGGTTGTCGCCCCGCACGATCAGCGCGTCCTGCGTGGCCCGCTCTGCGGCCCGTCGGACGTCTCGTGCACGTCGTCTCCTCGTATACGTACGACCGTACATAACACAAGGCCCGACTTGTAGCCTAGGGGTATAGTCAAAAGGAGGAAATAGACTATGAGGAGACGTTTGCTCCTGTAGCACGTTTGGAGGCTATTAGGATACTCTTGGCTTTTGCTGCATCCAAAGGTTTCAAACTTTTTTCAAATGGATGTCAAGAGTGCCTTCTTAAACGGCTACATAGAAGAGGAGGTTTATGTGAGACAACCCCCCGGATTTGAAAATCCCAAGTTTCCAAACCATGTTTTCAAACTCCACAAAGCTTTATATGGTTTGAAACAAGCCCCTAGAGCCTGGTACGATAGGTTAAAAACCTTTTTGCTTGCTAAGGGTTTTAAAATGGGATGTGTTGATAAAACGCTCTTTCTCCTCAAGCAAGGCACTGACACACTCTTGGTCCAAATTTACATGGATGATATCATTTTCGGTGGTTCTTCTCAAGCTTTGGTTGCCAAGTTTGCAGATACTATGAGCAGGGAATTTGGGATGAGCATGATGGGTGAGTTGACGTTTTTCCTCGGATTGCAAATCAAGCAATCTCGAGAGGGAACGTTTGTGCACCAGGGTAAGTATACCAAGGACATATTGAAGAAATTCAATATGGGTGAGGCCAAGCCTCTTCCAACACCCATGTCGACCACGACGGCCCTGGATGCGGATGTGGATGGAGAAGCTGTGGACAAGGAGTACCGGAGTATGATCGGGTCGCTGCTGTACCTGACGGCGACACGCCCGGACATTCAGTTCGCGATGTGTCTTTGCGCGCGATTTCAGTCGTCGCCGCACACTTTGCACCGTCAGGCGGTCAAGCGCATTATGAGGTACTTATCCTTCACTCTAGAATTTGGGATTTGGTATTCTGCTTCCTCCACCCTTTCCCTTTGCGGTTTTTCCGATGCCAATTTTGCTGGATGTCGCATTGATCGCAAGTCCACTTCTGGGACTTGCCAGTTTATTGGTTCTTCTCTTGTATCGTGGTCTTCTCGCAAGCAGTCTAGTGTCGCCCAGTCTACCATGGAGGCTGAGTATGTTGTTGCGGCTAGCTGCTGTTCCCAGTTACTCTGGATGATGGCCACTTTGCGTGATTTTGGTCTGAGCTTTTCTCGCGTCCCTTTGCTTTGTGACAGCACGAGTGCTATTAGCGTCGTTAAGAACCCCATGCTGCACTCTAAGACCAAACACATTGATGTGCGCTTTCCTTTTCTGTGAGACCACTATGAGAAGGTGAAGGCTTATGGGGATGCTACGCTAGCCGAATGCACAAAATTTTCGACCCCATAAACCAGGAACTACTGCTAGTTATAGATCACGAGATTACCACTAGACGCGCAGATGCAGCGGAAGACGTCTTGGTGTAGACGTGCGCGTCGCAGCGATGCCGTGTAGATGTTCACGCCCGACCTTCACGTCTCCACGTGCGGTTCGTCCTTGTGCTCCAGATGCAGCACCTCTGAGGTATCCACACGTACAGGGAGGAAGCGTCACGCCTCCAGACTGCTAGGTCTGCGAGGAGCAATAGGCGCGGGCGTGGGGTGGGCGACGGCTGTCAACAATTGACGTGGTTACAACCCTAGTTGCCCCACCCCTCTTTATATAGGCGTCCCTAATGAGCCCACCGACCTGGAGGCCCATTAGTAAACCCTAATCCCGGTCTGACTCGAGTCCAACTCGAATCAGGCTTCCAGCCCCTTAAGCATGCGACCCTATGGGTTCACGCACACATAAACACGGCCCGAGTACTGCTACTCGCCCGATAGTTGACAGCGGCCTCTAGCAAGACGTGTCAACTCCTATGTATACGCAAAGATCATATCTGACGAACCACCACGATCACATATACGTAATTCCCTTGCCTCACAATATTTGGTTCAACTCATAGGTTAACATTCAACCTAAGCACGACCATGCATTTTATGGTCCAATCATATGAGTGATCCAGTGATATCTCTCTCGCATGGAGAGGGGCAAATCCCATCTTGATCGTCTATGTCTCACAGCATGTTTCCTGACAAACCCGAAGACTATCTTTATGACTACCCTATTACGAAGTAGCGTTTGATAGTCCCTAAGTAAGTCGATTCACATCTTGAGAACATACCACAATCTCAGGTCGAAGGACATAACGTACATGATGTGTAAAGAGATAATAAGAACATCTCACGTTGGGTCAGTCTAGCCCCATGTCATACATGTGCCAACATTATTAGTTTGACATCTCCATGTCTATGACTTGTGAAACATAGTCATCAACTAATACATGTGCTGATCTAATATTCATGTGTGTCCTCACATGAACTCCGATCAGGGACAACTATCGAATAACCATACAAGTAAAAGAGTCTCACCGACAATTCACATAATTGCCAATCAATACGAGTTGTCTTTAATGGATATTCAATGAACATATAATAAATCATGGATAAAATAGAAATATCATCATCTCTATGATTACCTCTAGGGCATATTTCCAATAGTCTCCCACTTGCACTAGAGTTAATCTTTTTGATATCTAATACCCATAGACCTCACATGCGCCTCATGCTTAGGCTGTGGAAGAGCCTTTGTCAAAGGATCTGCTATATTCAAATCCGTATGTATTTTGCACATCTTAATTTCATCTCTTTTAATGAAGTCTCGAATGAGGTGAAATTTCCGCAGTACATGTTTGTTCTTCTGGTGATTCCTTGGCTCCTTAGCCTGCGTGATCGCCCCATTGCTATCATAGTGTAAAGACAATGGGCTAGACGCATTTGGAAACACACCAAGATCAATGAGGAACCTCCTCATCCAAACACCTTCCTTTGCAGCTCCACTAGCTGCAATGTACTCGGCTTCTGCTGTAGAATCAGACACGGCCTCCTGCTTGGAACTTTTCCAACTGACTGCACCACCATTTATTGTGAACACAAAACCTGATTGAGATTGTGAATCATCTGTGTCAGTTTGGAAGCTAGCATCGGTGTAACCATTTACAACGAGCTCCTCCTAACCTCCATAGATTAGGAACACATCTTTAGTCCTTCTCAAGTACTTAAGGATGTTTTTAGCAAGTGTCCAGTGACTCTCACCTGGATTAGCTTGATATCTGCTCGCAACACTTAGAGCACATGAGACATCCGGGCGTGTACATATCATGGCATACATGATGGAACCAATGGCTGAAGCATATGGAACCTTACTCATGCGCTCTCGCTCATCAGATGTCGAAGGACACTGTTTCTCGCTAAAGCGCATGCCATGTGACATAGGCAAGAACCCTTTCTTGGACTGTTCCATGTTGAACCGCTTCAACACCTTGTCAATGTACGTTTCTTGGCTTAATCCTATTAGCCTCTTTGACCTATCTCTATAGATCTTAATGCCCAGAATATATGTTGCTTCTCCTAAATCCTTCATAGAAAAACTATTATTCAGTGAAGTCTTTATGGTTTGCAACATCGGAATGTCATTCCCAATCAATAGTATGTCATCTACATACAAGATTAGAAACACAACAGCGCTCCCACTTTCCTTCTTGTAAACACAAGGTTCTTCTTCACTTTGACGGAAGCCAAACCCTTTGACCATCTCATCAAAACGAATATTCCAACTCTGAGATGCTTGCTTTAATCCATAAATAGATTTTGTAACGTAACGGCCCTAATCCCATGGCCCACTGACCACCGTCAACCACTGACAGTCGATCCGTACAGCCAAGAGATTAAGACCTGTTCCGCTACTGGGCTACATCAGTGCCCGATGTCCGCAGGATCATCTCACAATTCAGTTACAATCTCTTTAACATTTTGACAAATAACATCGGAGTAAATAGCGGAAGACTTAGATAACAATAGTTTTGCAAACCAGGGTTCAACATAAACTTAAAGTGAAGTTATTACAGACCATAGTTCAAATAGATAGAGTTGGCAGAGTAGCATATGACAACAACTTAAAGATACATCACCCAGCCCGAGGGTGAATAATCACTCATCGGCCTCATCGGCCTCCTCCTGGACAACAGTCACACAGCAGGGTCCAAGGCATACTGATGAATCTTCCATACCTGCAACATGGGTAATAAAACCCTGAGTACAAAGGTACTCAACAAGACTTACCCGACTAAAGAAAAAGGGAGAAGACTCAGGAATGAAGGCTTAGGGTAGTCAAGGTAAGGCTTAAGCAAGATCAAGTATTTTGCAGAAAAGCATTTTTTGTAAACCTCATTTTATTTTGGAAAGATTCAGTATCCCTCAATTCTTCATCATTCATGATTCATTTTACATTTCAAAACATTCCTAGTTGAGAACCACTCTCCGTTGAGAGTCAATGGAACAAGTCTCCATAACCGAGGAGCAACGTTAATCCGGATAAATAATACTCAGCTGAGGATCCCTACCCACACTGCATATGTAGCACCCAAGCTTGCATATGCCAACTCGTCTTCCACGATTCCTCCATTATTGGGCCCGGTCCTACGCCACCCGGAAGTACAGTACACCACTCCAATCCGGGACTCTAACCCACGTGGGTACATGCTACTTCCGCCATCTCTCCACTCCCAGTGCGCGGTTGTCGGTCCAATAATGGATTTCTCGGAGCCAGAGCTTTCCGTAGTATGTGAATAGTTGCAAGTCCTGCCCAGCAGGCCCCCATACGGATGGTCCCTACATTTTTCCGCCAGCAACAAGCACCTCGGGACTCTAACCCAAGAGTACAGGTCCTGTCGGTTTTTCAACCCTGTCCCGGTCGGTGTCAACTGTTGAGTCCCGGACTACAACATGACGGCACCGTACGCGCGGACAACCTCTCCTCGCTATTGATTAGGTACGGATCAGATACCTAGCCAACAGCCGGGGAGTAAAGCCAAATTCCCATAAAGATTCTTAAGTGATCACACTTTTGAAATTGGCATTTTATTGCAAAGTCTAATTCAATAAGCATTGCTAAGCATTTTTCAAATATTTTTGAAAAGCAGGTACCGGGTGTATCAGTGGTCAAGGTAGATAGTGCATCAATTAGGATAGCACACAACTCCTATAAACCTAATGCAGTAATTTAACTCAAAAACATTTAAGGAAATCATTTTATAAAATTCAAGGGAAGGGTTAAATGCACCGGGGCTTGCCTTGGATGGCAAAAAGAGCAGACTCGGGGTAGGTATAGGCGTCGGAGCTCGGGGTCGCCTCGGGAGTTGGTTCGTCAACAGCGGCCTCGACTCTGGTACCTTCTTCGTCAACTATACGGATGCAATGATGAATGCTCATGAGAATGATGATATGAACTTAAGGTGCAAGACAATTCCACTGATTCTAGATTACTCTTAAACAAGGCATAATCGAAATCTAGGTTGAGCATAAAAGGTAACCATTTCTTCCTTAAGCAATATTGATTAAACTAGCCCTTATTATAATTATCCTAAGCATCAACCAAACATAGCATCACAAACATCATAGACCAAAGGGTAGGGGTCTATGAACATCAATCAATCCAAAGATCACATCATCAAACACTTATTACCAACCCTAATCCATCTTTTCTATTTTCTTAATTTATTTAAAAGGTCATTTTATGAAGTTGCTCCAAAAATTACCAAATTAATCACATAAGTTCATTATGGTGTAGATAGATGGCAAAACAAATTTCATAATTTTTGGAGGTCATTAAGGTGCTCAATTAAATCTAGGCATTAATTAACAAAAGGCACTTTTTAGGAATTAAAATAAATACCCAAAAATCAACTTGTTTCAAATGACTTCAAAATTGTACCAGAGACTAAGAATGGCATAAGAAGCTCACAAAAATTTATCTCATGATTTTCGGAGTTATAAATCATTTTCTAAAAATCCAAAACCATCATTTATTAATTAAAATGGAGATTTTTCATTTTCAAATTTTTGCAGAAAAGTCAAGTTTTATATTTTTATAAAATACTTCAAAGTGTAAAGAATCTACTATCAAAATTTCAGAATTTTTGGATTAACACAGAAAATCATACAAAAAAGAGAAATCAGAGTACTATTCACATGTTTGAAGAAAAAAAAAGGGCACTGTTCGTCTCCTCCCCGCGCTCGCCGGCGGCCGGACGTCGGCGGCGCTGCTGCGCCGGCCACTGCGGGCACTCCGCGGCGAAACCGAGGGCATGGGAGGCAACAGGAGCTCACCGTGAGTCGATACGGAGGCTCGGAGAGGCGAGGGGATGAACGGAGGGGTGAGTTCGACGGTGACCGGCGGAGACTCGCGGCGGCGACCGGCGCTCTGACGAGCCTGAGCACCAAACAAAGCCACAGGGGCGTGGTTAGAGTCGCAAGGGAGTGAGGAAAACGAAACAGGGGTCAGGGATGGATGATCATGGCCGGAGGGCATGAATTTGGCGAAACCGTGCTCACCGGTGATTCACCGGCGATGAGGAAGATGGGGCTACGCCGGACAACTCAGTGCGGTGGAGGTGAAATTGAGAAGGGGAAAAGCTTCGCAAGAACTTGGCGGAGCTTCTGAGCTAGCTGGGAGAGAGGCGGAGGCTCGGGCTTGCTCGGTCGACGGTGGCGGAGCTGGGTTCTCACTCCGGCGAGGAGTCGGCCTTTTTATAGCCGCGACGAGGACTGGCAAGGAGGCGTCCTGGCGCGGATAAGATCGACCAACGCGTGCGCTATCGATTGCAGGCCAGAAGGTCAGCGGAGTGGGTGTGCAGGGGCCGGGCGTCGTGTTCACCGGCGGCGAACACGCGGCGGCGAGGTCCTGCGGGCGGTGGGGGACGGTAGCATTGTCAACTGGGGGTCAGACGCGTGCGCAATGATGCGCTGAGCATCGGCGTGGAGTTGGTTCGGGCGAAGGAGCTTCGGACACGCGTCACACGCGAACTCCGGCGAAGGCGCGCGGCCGGGCCCCCCCCCCTGGCTCGCCGAAGAAGAGGAACAGGGCTATGCCCTAGCTTTTGACTTTGAGCAGATTTGGTATTTTGCAAATTACTTTCAAATTTTGAACTGTGCTGCAAAAACTCAAAATACCAAAGTTGCTCAGAAAAAAGAGATCTACAACTTTGTCAATATGAACATTTTCCAAATCCAAATAGTTTTTGAACCATATTTGAAAACAGAAAGGGGAACACTTTAGGGATTTGAATAAATTCAAAATTACTTTTGATTTTACACTGAAAGTTGGAAATCTGCAAATATGAAAGTTGTTCCTTTTATCAAAACTTATAACTTTGCTAATAAACACTTTTTCTGAAACTCAATAGCTTTTGAACTAATTTTGAAAACTGAAAAGGGGACAAAAGTTTGAGTTTGAATGAATTTGAAATAACTCAACATTTTGTACTGAAACTTGAAAATTTGCAAATACCAAAGTTGTTCCTCTTGATCAGATTCACAACTTTGCTTTTTGAACCAACTCAAAATTTCGAATTTTGAAAAAGTTATCAAAAAGGGAATAAATCCAGGATTTGGGATTTTAGGGTTTTGCAAAAGGAAATTCAAATCAAATCTGATTTTTGAACTTTGATCAAAGCAACAAACATCAGGGCACTAAATTTGAACAAGAATTACATAGAACTAGGCATAGAGGTGAAATTACCATTTTGCCCTTATAGGAAGAAGTGGGCTAATAAGGGTTTTTGCAATAGAGGTACATCACATAAAATGATACACTAAGCAAATGCATACACATGAAATCATGATCAAGATGATTAATGATGCTAATGATGATATGTCAAGTTAATTACATGCTTAAACACCAGAGGTGTTACAGCCTTCCCCCCTTAAAGAAATCTCGCCCCGAGATTCTGCGTCTTAAGAAAGGACAAAGAAGGGATAAAGGCAAAACTTTACATAGACAGGGATTCGAGAAAGTCGGGATAGTTCTTTGCCAAGAAGTCTTCAGATTCCCACGTAGCTTCTTCTTCAGAGTGCTGGTTCCACTGGATTTTGTACCACCTTGTGGTAGTTCTTCGAGTAACTCGATCTTTGTGATCTAACACTCGAACTGGATATTCTGAGTAGGATAGATCAGGCTCTAGCTCGACACCTTCAACTTCCACGACATGTTCTGGTACTCGGAGACACTTCTTGAGTTGGGAGACATGGAAAACATTGTGGACTGCGGAGAGATGATCGGGCAACTTTAGCTTGTAAGCTACCTTGCCACAACATTCCAAAATCTCAAACGGACCAATGTAGCGGGGTGCTAACTTTCCCTTGACTCCAAAACGAGTGACTCCTTTGGTTGGTGAGACCTTGAGATATACATAATCTCCAACTTGAAACTTCAGAGGTCGACGTCTCTTGTCAGCATAACTCTTTTGTCGAGATTGGGCAATCTTCATGTTCTCTTGTATCTGCTTGACTTTCTCTTCCATATCTTTGACCAGGTCAACTCCAAAAAATTCTCTTTCTCCGGGCTCAGACCAACTGAGGGGTGTACGACAACGACGACCGTACAGTGCTTCAAAGGGTGTCATTTTGATACTTTCTTGATAATTGTTATTATATGAGAACTCTGCCAAGGGCAAACAGTCATCCCAAGTATCTGCGAAGGTGAGCACACATGCTCTCAACATATCCTCTAACACTTGGTTGACTCGCTCAGTTTGCCCATCTGTTTGTGGATGATATGCTGTACTATGCAAGAGCTTGGTTCCAAGTGAGGTATGGAACGCTTTCCAGAACTTTGCGACAAACTGAGTACCACGATCAGAGATAATGGTCTTGGGTATTCCATGAAGCTTCACTATGTTGTTCTTGTACAAGGCGGCATATGTGGGGACGGTGTAAATGGTCTTGACTGGCAGAAAGTGAGCTTGTTTGGTGAGTCGGTCCACGATTACCCAAATGGAATCAAAACCTTTCTTAGTCTTGGGTAGTCCATTGACAAAATCCATGCTGATATCTTCCCACTTCCAGGCAGGTACAGATAAAGGCTGCAATTCTCCTCCAGGCTTCATGTGCACGGCCTTGACTTTCTGACAAGTATCACAGCGAGCGATTTCAATCTTCATCTTTGTCCACCAGAATCTCTGCCTTAGATCCTGGTACATCTTGTTGCTGCCGGGATGGATGGAAAACCTAGACAGGTGTGCCTCATCAAGGATCAACTGTCTCAACTCAGGCACCTTGGGAACTACTAGACGGTTCTTGAACCAAACAACTCCTACATCATCGATCCTGAAACAATCAGCCTTACCGGTCTGGACCTTTTCGATGATGTGCTTGATCCCAGGGTTATCTTTCTGTGCAACGATGACTTGTTCCTTGACCGATGTTTCTATCCTGACATTGTTCAGGCTTCCTTGCGGAACTATCTCAATACCCATCCTTTCAAGAGCATGGCACAAGGAAAGATCATAGGGCTTCGTCGTCAGACAGTTGCAGTATGACTTGCGACTGAGGGCATCGGCAACTACATTTGCCTTACCAGGATGGTAATGTACTTCGAGATCATAATCTTTAATCAACTCAAGCCATCTTCTCTGCCTCATGTTCAACTCTTCTTGAGTGAAGATATACTTCAGGCTCTTATGATCGGTGTACACATTGCAGGTACTGCCCAACAGATAATGACGCCATATCTTCAAAGCATGAACCACTGCTGCTAACTCAAGATCATGAGTTGGATAATTCTCCTCATGTCGCCTAAGCTGCCGTGAGGCGTAAGCGATCACTCGACCTTCTTGCATCAAAACACAACCTAACCCAGTACCAGATGCATCACAGTATACATCAAAGGGTTTCTCGATGTCTGGTTGAGCTAGGACTGGTGATGTAGTTAGTAGTTTCTTCAAGGCTTGAAAAGCTTGCTCACAGGCTGTTGACCAAACAAAATCCACGGAATTCTTCAACAACTCTGTGATAGGCTTGGCAACTCTGGAGAAGTCTGGGATGAAACGACGATAGTATCCAGCCATTCCCATGAAGCTGCGAACTTCGCAGACAGTGGTAGGTGGCTTCCAATCCAAGATATCTGCCACTTTTCCAGGGTCAACCGACACACCTTCAGCGGACAGGGCATGACCAAGGAATTGAATTCGATCTAGCCAGAATTCACATTTACTGAACTTGGCATACAGCTGGTGATCTCTGAGACGAGAGAGAACGACACGAAGATGCTTGGCATGATCTTCAGGAGTTCTTGAATAAACAAGGATGTCGTCAATGAACATGACTACAAATTTATCGAGCTCTGGCATGAACACAGAGTTCATGAGGTACATGAAATGAGCGGGGGCATTGGTCAAGCCAAAAGACATGACCAAGTACTCATATAGGCCGTATCTGGTGGTGAAAGCTGTTTTGGGAATATCTTCGGGACGAATTTTTATTTGGTGATAGCCAGATTTGAGGTCGATCTTGGAAAACACTCTGGCTCCAGATAACTGGTCAAAAAGAAGGTCAATGCGAGGCAAAGGATATTTATTCTTGATGGTGACCTCATTGAGCGGGCGATAGTCAACGCACAGACGAAGGCTTTTGTCCTTCTTCTTCACAAAGATAGCAGGACAACCCCAAGGAGATGAACTTGGGCGAATGAGACCTTTGTCCAAAAGTTCTTGCAATTGGATCTTCAGCTCTGCCAATTCTCTGGGAGGCATTCGATAAGCTCTACGGGATATAGGAGCAGTCCCGGGCTTTAGCTCTATAGCAAACTCAACATCACGGTCGGGAGGTAGACCAGGTAAGTCTTCAGGAAAGACATCCGGGAACTCGCAGACCACGGGGATATCCCGGATCCCTTGATCATAGGTAGCATTTAGCTGTGTGGTAGCTGGTTTTGAAGGCATAGGAAGTTGGAGAAGGAGTTTGGCGGTACTGTTAGGAATATCCACTCTCACAACTCTATTCAAGATGTCTATCATGGCTTTATACTGACACATCCAATTCATGCCTAAGATGACATCTATCTCTTGATCGCGCAGTACTATCATGGTGGTAGGAAAGACATGTTTCCCCTACATTACTGGTATACTACGGACCACTTCCTTAGTATTTATCCGCCCTCCAGGCGAAAGTATGCAGAAACTTTCTTTTAACTCCCCCATGGGCAACTCATGCTTGATGACAAAAGTGCGACAGATGAAGGAATGCGATGCACCAGAATCAAACAAGACGACTGCAGGATGATTGGCAACAGGGAACCTACCGAGCATGACGGGCTCTCCTTCTGGGATGTTACTGACGGTGGTGAAGTAGACTTGCCCGTGCTTCCTGACAAGCTTGCCCTTCTGGACGTGCTGCTGCGGTGCACGGTGCTGCTGCTGTGATCCTCCAGGGCCTTTCTGTGCATGCTGGGCATTCTTCTTGGGTTTTGGGCACTCGCGAGACCAGTGACCAACTTGGCCACAGTTGTAGCATGGAAGGTTGTAAGCTGTTTGTGGGGTGGTGACACGAACACCTGGGGCGTTCGGCTGAGTGGCACTTTGCTGGTTGGCATTATGGGTGGTGGCTGCGGTACGAACGACCACTTGCTGATGGGGGTATGGGGCACGGTTTTGATGGTGACTGGGGTGGTAGATGACTCTTGGGCGCTTATGGTTGCTGGAGAAACTGCTAGACCCAGCCTTCTTCTTCTTCTTCTCTTCCTGATACTGGCGGTTGCTTTCCTCGAAAGCAACAGCACGGTCAACGACATCATGGTAGGATCCGTTCAGGTTGTTGGACAGACCTCTACGAATCTTAGGGTGCAGACCCCTGAGAAAACAATCTCTCTTCTTTTCCTCTGTGTTGACATAGTCGGAGGCATACTGGCTGAGGTGATTGAATTGTCCCACGTACTGCATGATAGTGGAATCTTTCTGTTGCAGGGCCAAGAACTGATCCAACTTCATTCTCATCAATCCCGAAGGGATGTGATGTGCTCTGAAAGCGGTGCGGAACTCTTCCCAGGTCAGCTGGTGACCTTCTGGCTGGGCAGCCAACAGGTTGGCGTACCAGGCACTTGCAGGACCACGGAGCTGCTGTGAAGCGAACCGAGGCTTCTGGATCTCTGTGCAGTGCAGGAGACTGAACTTCTGTTCCATGGTGCGTAACCAGTCGTCAGCCTCGAGAGGTTCATCGGCCTTTGTGAAGACCGGTGGTCGTGTTTCAGTGAAGTCCACATAGGTGGTCTCTTGGTTGTGGCGACCACGGTGTCCAACATTCTGCTGTCCTTGGTTTTGAGCCATTAGGTTAGCAGCGGCGGCCAGGGCTGCAATGGCATCTGCCAGGGTAGCTGGTACAGGCGGTGGGTTTGGGATGCGGTCATCAGCACCTCCGGCTCCGGCACGGGTGTTCACAGGCATCTGTATAAGCAACTTTGGAACTCAGCATACAAAGATTGATTTTGAATGAAACTGACTGATAAGATTCATTGATGCAAGGGTAGATAACTGATACAGAGGTTCGACAGATAACCACAGACTGACAAAGGAAGGGTACAAGACAAGATACAAACTCGACTAGATAGAAGACCAACTAACGCCCCAAACCTAGACTTAAGGCTTTAGGTGAGCAGATGGCACAGACACAACGAGTCTAGTCGTCATCGATGAAGATCAACTCTTCATCGTCGTCTTCTTCCTCGATGACGAGTTCAGGCTCTTCCTCCTCATCCTCGTCTTTAGCGTGGACATCTTCTGCAGGTTCCACCTCTTCATTCTGGCCTGGCTCATGCTCCACTTCAGGTTCCTCCACGACTCCGTCCTCAGGTTCTTCCATAACCGGGGGTACCAAGGGGTGGAGTTGATCATGCAGCTGATGCACTTCCTCATGAAGCATATCATTGTACTGCTCAATCTGGGCGGTGTACTGCTGCAGTCCATGGAGCTGGGCTCTGGTAACGTCCTCGCGGGTCCAAGCATCATTGCGCTGCTCGATAGCGCGAACCGTGTTCCGGTTGGCCTGCTCCAGGGAAGCTCGTGCCTCATAAAACTCCATGCGGGAAAGGTAGAAGTCATGCTCCATGTTCTCCATTTCAGCCTTCAGATTCTTGATTTCCTCCTTCAGCTGCTTGCGGGTGCGGCGGGCAAAGCGACGACCATTGGAGGATTCTCCAGTCTCTTCTCCGGTGCGTGGCGCCAGCTGGTGACGCGGCACACCGTTTGGTCCCGTCGACTTGCGGGCAGTCCGCTTGATAATGGCCATATCTGGACAAGAGGTTATAGATGAGAAAGGCTAGCAAGAAAAAGGTATAGGCACACTAACCCCAACGAACTCTTTTATAAACTTAAGTGAATGTGACATGATGCATGAATCGTTCCTACGGAACAAGGCAATGCAATTACTAAGGTAAGGTACATAGGGCTTATACAAGTTGTCTTGCTACTAGTTGCCAAAGACAAGATGAGATGAGAGAAGCAATTTGGACTTAAAATAGTCAAGTTTAGTTTTTGTTAAAAACATTTTGAAGTTTTCGCAAAAAGATTGCGACGTCATAGTGAGATGCTCCGATACCACTCTGTAACGTAACGGCCCTAATACCATGGCCCACTGACCACCGTCAACCACTGACAGTCGATCCGTACAGCCAAGAGATTAAGACCTGTTCCGCTACTGGGCTACATCAGTGCCCGATGTCCGCAGGATCATCTCACAATTCAGTTACAATCTCTTTAACATTTTGACAAATAACATCGGAGTAAATAGCGGAAGACTTAGATAACAATAGTTTTGCAAACCAGGGTTCAACATAAACTTAAAGTGAAGTTATTACAGACCATAGTTCAAATAGATAGAGTTGGCAGAGTAGCATATGACAACAACTTAAAGATACATCACCTAGCCCGAGGGTGAATAATCACTCATCGGCCTCATCGGCCTCCTCCTGAACAACAGTCACACAGCAGGGTCCAAGGCATACTGATGAATCTTCCATACCTGCAACATGGGTAATAAAACCCTGAGTACAAAGGTACTCAACAAGACTTACCCGACTAAAGAAAAAGGGAGAAGACTCAGGAATGAAGGCTTAGGGTAGTCAAGGTAAGGCTTAAGCAAGATCAAGTATTTTGCAGAAAAGCATTTTTTGTAAACCTCATTTTATTTTGGAAAGATTCAGTATCCCTCAATTCTTCATCATTCATGATTCATTTTACATTTCAAAACATTCCTAGTTGAGAACCACTCTCCGTTGAGAGTCAATGGAACAAGTCTCCATAACCGAGGAGCAACGTTAATCCGGATAAATAATACTCAGCTGAGGATCCCTACCCACACTGCATATGTAGCACCCAAGCTTGCATATGCCAACTCGTCTTCCACGATTCCTCCATTATTGGGCCCGGTCCTACGCCACCCGGAAGTACAGTACACCACTCCAATCCGGGACTCTAACCCACGTGGGTACATGCTACTTCCGCCATCTCTCCACTCCCAGTGCGCGGTTGTCGGTCCAATAATGGATTTCTCGGAGCCAGAGCTTTCCGTAGTATGTGAATAGTTGCAAGTCCTGCCCAGCAGGCCCCCATACGGATGGTCCCTACATTTTTCCGCCAGCAACAAGCACCTCGGGACTCTAACCCAAGAGTACAGGTCCTGTCGGTTTTTCAACCCTGTCCCGGTCGGTGTCAACTGTTGAGTCCCGGACTACAACATGACGGCACCGTACGCGCGGACAACCTCTCCTCGCTATTGATTAGGTACGGATCAGATACCTAGCCAACAGCCGGGGAGTAAAGCCAAATTCCCATAAAGATTCTTAAGTGATCACACTTTTGAAATTGGCATTTTATTGCAAAGTCTAATTCAATAAGCATTGCTAAGCATTTTTCAAATATTTTTGAAAAGCAGGTACCGGGTGTATCAGTGGTCAAGGTAGATAGTGCATCAATTAGGATAGCACACAACTCCTATAAACCTAATGCAGTAATTTAACTCAAAAACATTTAAGGAAATCATTTTATAAAATTCAAGGGAAGGGTTAAATGCACCGGGGCTTGCCTTGGATGGCAAAAAGAGCAGACTCGGGGTAGGTATAGGCGTCGGAGCTCGGGGTCGCCTCGGGAGTTGGTTCGTCAACAGCGGCCTCGACTCTGGTACCTTCTTCGTCAACTATACGGATGCAATGATGAATGCTCATGAGAATGATGATATGAACTTAAGGTGCAAGACAATTCCACTGATTCTAGATTACTCTTAAACAAGGCATAATCGAAATCTAGGTTGAGCATAAAAGGTAACCATTTCTTCCTTAAGCAATATTGATTAAACTAGCCCTTATTATAATTATCCTAAGCATCAACCAAACATAGCATCACAAACATCATAGACCAAAGGGTAGGGGTCTATGAACATCAATCAATCCAAAGATCACATCATCAAACACTTATTACCAACCCTAATCCATCTTTTCTATTTTCTTAATTTATTTAAAAGGTCATTTTATGAAGTTGCTCCAAAAATTACCAAATTAATCACATAAGTTCATTATGGTGTAGATAGATGGCAAAACAAATTTCATAATTTTTGGAGGTCATTAAGGTGCTCAATTAAATCTAGGCATTAATTAACAAAAGGCACTTTTTAGGAATTAAAATAAATACCCAAAAATCAACTTGTTTCAAATGACTTCAAAATTGTACCAGAGACTAAGAATGGCATAAGAAGCTCACAAAAATTTATCTCATGATTTTCGGAGTTATAAATCATTTTCTAAAAATCCAAAACCATCATTTATTAATTAAAATGGAGATTTTTCATTTTCAAATTTTTGCAGAAAAGTCAAGTTTTATATTTTTATAAAATACTTCAAAGTGTAAAGAATCTACTATCAAAATTTCAGAATTTTTGGATTAACACAGAAAATCATACAAAAAAGAGAAATCAGAGTACTATTCACATGTTTGAAGAAAAAAAAAGGCACTGTTCGTCTCCTCCCCGCGCTCGCCGGCGGCCGGACGGCGGCGGCGCTGCTGCGCCGGCCACTGCGGGCACTCCGCGGCGAAACCGAGGGCATGGGAGGCAACAGGAGCTCACCGTGAGTCGATACGGAGGCTCGGAGAGGCGAGGGGATGAACGGAGGGGTGAGTTCGACGGTGACCGGCGGAGACTCGCGGCGGCGACCGGCGCTCTGACGAGCCTGAGCACCAAACAAAGCCACAGGGGCGTGGTTAGAGTCGCAAGGGAGTGAGGAAAACGAAACAGGGGTCACGGATGGATGATCATGGCCGGAGGGCATGAATTTGGCGAAACCGTGCTCACCGGTGATTCACCGGCGATGAGGAAGATGGGGCTACGCCGGACAACTCAGTGCGGTGGAGGTGAAATTGAGAAGGGGAAAAGCTTCGCAAGAACTTGGTGGAGCTTCTGAGCTAGCTGGGAGAGAGGCGGAGGCTCGGGCTTGCTCGGTCGACGGTAGCGGAGCTGGGTTCTCACTCCGGCGAGGAGTCGGCCTTTTTATAGCCGCGACGAGGACTGGCAAGGAGGCGTCCTGGCGCGGATAAGATCGACCAACGCGTGCGCTATCGATTGCAGGCCAGAAGGTCAGCGGAGTGGGTGTGCAGGGGCCGGGCGTCGTGTTCACCGGCGGCGAACACGCGGCGGCGAGGTCCTGCGGGCGGTGGGGGACGGTAGCATTGTCAACTGGGGGTCAGACGCGTGCGCAATGATGCGCTGAGCATCGGCGTGGAGTTGGTTCGGGCGAAGGAGCTTCGGACACGCGTCACACACGAACTCCGGCGAAGGCGCGCGGCCGGGCCCCCCCTGGCTCGCCGAAGAAGAGGAACAGGGCTATGCCCTAGCTTTTGACTTTGAGCAGATTTGGTATTTTGCAAATTACTTTCAAATTTTGAACTGTGCTGCGAAAACTCAAAATACCAAAGTTGCTCAGAAAAAAGAGATCTACAACTTTGTCAATATGAACATTTTCCAAATCCAAATAGTTTTTGAACCATATTTGAAAACAGAAAGGGGAACACTTTAGGGATTTGAATAAATTCAAAATTACTTTTGATTTTACACTGAAAGTTGGAAATCTGCAAATATGAAAGTTGTTCCTTTTATCAAAACTTATAACTTTGCTAATAAACACTTTTTCTGAAACTCAATAGTTTTTGAACTAATTTTGAAAACTGAAAAGGGGACAAAAGTTGGAGTTTGAATGAATTTGATATAACTCAACATTTTGTACTGAAACTTGAAAATTTGCAAATACCAAAGTTGTTCCTCTTGATCAGATTCACAACTTTGCTTTTTGAACCAACTCAAAATTTCGAATTTTGAAAAAGTTATCAAAAAGGGAATAAATCCAGGATTTGGGATTTTAGGGTTTTGCAAAAGGAAATTCAAATCAAATCTGATTTTTGAACTTTGATCAAAGCAACAAACATCAGGGCACTAAATTTGAACAAGAATTACATAGAACTAGGCATAGAGGTGAAATTACCATTTTGCCCTTATAGTAAGAAGTGGGCTAATAAGGGTTTTTGCAATAGAGGTACATCACATAAAATGATACACTAAGCAAATGCATACACATGAAATCATGATCAAGATGATTAATGATGCTAATGATGATATGTCAAGTTAATTACATGCTTAAACACCAGAGGTGTTACAGATTTCCTAAGCTTTCATATTTTCTTAGCATTGCCAGGATCAACAAAACCTTCGGGCTGTATCATATACACGTCCTCTTCCAAATTTCCATTTAGAAAGGCTGTTTTAACATCCATCTGCCATATCTCATAGTCATAATAGGCAGCAATTGCTAGAATGATCTGGATAGATTTAAACATCGCTACCGGCGAGAAAGTCTCGTCGTAGTCAACTCCTTGAACTTGCCGAAAACCTTTTGCGACAAGTCGAGCTTTATAAACTTGGACGTTTCCATCCATATCCTTTTTCTTTTTATAGATCCATTTGCACTCTATGGCTCTTACCCCATCAGGAGGGTCAACCAAGTTCCAAACTTGATTAGCTCCCATGGAATCTATCTCGGATCTCATGGCATTATGCCATTTCTCGGAATCAGGGTCCATCAATGCCTCGGCAAAAGTTGCAGGTTCGTCATCGTCTAACAATAACACATCCCCACGCAACTCACGGATTCTTGCCGACCTTCGTGGTTGGGGCGGGGTGTCTGTTGCCACAGGTAGCTCAACTTGTTCTGCTACATTAGCATCACTCATGGAGTCAATCCCTGTTGGCTCATCTTGAACTTCTTCAAGATACACCTTCTGCCCTCTCTTGTCTCTTTTGAGAAACTCTTTCTCTAAGAAAACACCGTTTCGAGCGACAAACACTTTGCCCTCTGTGCGGTTGTAGAAGTAATACCCTAAAGTTTCCTTTGGGTATCCCACGAAAAAGCACTTGTCCGACTTGGGTGTTAGTTTATCTGAAATAAGTTGTTTGACATAAACTTCACAACCCCAAATCTTTAGAAAAGACAAACTGGGACTCTTACCAGTCCACATCTCATATGGTGTCTTAACTATGGACTTAGACGGTACCCTATTTAATGTGAAAGCGGTTGTTTCTAGAGCGTATCCCCAAAACGATAAAGGTAGGTCCGACTGGCTCATCATAGACCGAACCATGTCTAACAGAGTTCGGTTACGTCGCTCGGACACGCCGTTTCTCTGAGGCGTTCCAGGTGGCGTAAGTTGTGGAACAATTCCTCAACTCTTAAGATGATTGCTAAACTCGTGGCTCAAATATTCACCTCCACGATCAGATCGCAAGGCCTTAATTTTCTTGCCACGTTGATTCTCTACCTCATTCTGAAATTCTTTGAACTTTTCAAATCTTTCAGATTTATGCTTCATCAGATAGACATAGCCATATCTGCTAAAATCATCAGTGAAGGTTATGAAGTATTGAAAACCGCCTCTAGTTGTCGTACTCATTGGTCCACATACATCAGTATGTACAATTTCCAACAAGTCAGTCGCCCTCTCAGGAAAACCTGTGAAAGGCGACTTGGTCATCTTGCCCAGCAAGCAAGCCTCACATGTCTCGTATGATTCAAAATCAAACGAAGTTAGAAATCCATCAGCATGGAGCTTCTTCATGCGGTTTTCACTTATATGACCCAAACGACAATGCCACATATAGGTAGGGCTTAACTCATTAAGCCGAGGCCTTTTAGCAGTAATATTACAGATAGACATAGGTGCATCATCAAGATTTAAAATAAACAATCCATTCACAATGGATGCAAAAGCCACAAACATATCATTCTTAGAGATTACACAACCATTGTCTTTACTCGCAAATGAATAGCCATCCTTCATCAAACATGAAGGTGACACAATGTTTCGACTTAAACTTGGAACAAAATGACAATTATTCAACTCCAAAATAAATCCTGATGGGAGGTGGAGTTGCATCGTCCCGACGTTCAACGCAGCAACTCTTGCATTATTGCCCACGCGGAAATCAACCTCCCCTTTTCCAATGCTTCTACCTCTTATCATTCCCTGCATCATATTGCAAATATGAGCAACCGAGCCGGTATCAAATACCCAAGAATTAATATAAGGGTTAGCGAGGAAAATATCTGTAATATAAACAACAAGTGTATGAGCAGTGGGAGTACCTTTACCACAGCCATCCTTCATCAAGGATGCTAAATACACCTTGCAGTTTCTTTTCCAGTGACCTTTCCCCTTACAGTGGAAGCACTCAGAATCAGCAGTTGGTCCAGCAGCGTCAGGCGCAGGAGGCTTTGGCTTAGAGATCACATCTTTGGCCTTGCCCTTGCCCTTCCTATTCTCCCAATAGTTGCCCTTCCTTTTAAAGTTAGGCTTGTTTTGGATTGCCATCACATGGCTGCTGCCAGTACCTTTCTTGATGTCTGCCTCTGCTGTCTTAAGCATGCCACATAGCTCATTCAAGCCCCTCTCCGCACCATGCATATGGTAGTTCGAGATGAAGTTCCCATAGCTAGGTGGGAGAGAAGAGAGAATGAAATCAGTAGCCAGTTCTGGGCCAATTGGGAAGCCTAGCTTCTCCAACCTCTGAGTGTAACCAACCATCTTGATCACATGTTGTCCAACTGCTGCACCCTCTGCTAACTTAGTCTCAGCAAGTGACTTAGAAACATTGAACCTTTCGGTTCTAGCCTGAGTCTGGAACATCTCATCTAGCGCTACGATCATATCGTAGGTTGTATGGTTATTATCAAACTGCATCTGCAGATCTGGTTCCATGCTAGCAAGCATCAGGCATCCTACTTCAAGATCAGCATCACATGCTTTCTTGTAAGCAGTTTTCTCAGTAGCAGGTGCATTATCAGCAGGTTCCTCTGGTAGTGGGGTGTCTAGAATGTCTTCCTTTTTCTCAGCCCTGAGAACAATTCTCAGGTTGCGGATCCAATCCGCATAGTTTGTTCCATTCAATTTATCTTTCTCAAGAATTGAACGTAAAGTAAATGGTGGATTGCTTGGTGCCATTGATCTACAACAAAAGTAAATGCAAAATACTAAGACAATGTATCCAAGACAGAGTAAATGATATTAAATCATTAATAAAATCTACTCCCACTGAGATCAATATCCCTCTATTGAATCTCAATGATTCAAGATCCAAACTAACAAGTCTACTAGTGAGCTTTAGCATCACCGCTAGTGGACATGGTAGATCGGTAAGCAACTCTTTGCTAATCATATCACATATGACTCTTGTTGTTGGCCAACATCTCTATGTGTGCTCAACTCCTTATGCTTCAAGGTCCCTAACCGTTAGGATGACCTTGTTCAAGCAACCAACCCTTCTGCAGTAAGTATCCGATACGAACCTGCCTAGTCAAGGAAAATCAGTGATACCCTAATTTCATAGGCGCACCACCGATTGTACAAGACATATGACAGTGCAAGGTTTGGGGAAGCATATGACTTGAACATTACTAAGGGATCGTTCTACACTTTCACTACCGCATGTAGACAATGAACATGAATCATACGTGAAAGTAGAACATAATAAGAGAATAGCATTAACACAGATATGACTTGGTATAGCCCAGTGTCTCTTTGGAGATCTCCATCTCCGCCAGTCTGTTCACCATGATGATCTCCATCTACATGGTATATGCACGCCATCCTCCAGTGATGAATCCACCAAGACTAGCTACAACTAGCATAATTAAAACAATTACATAGTCGCGAGTAGGATCATCACAATTTGGCACGCAGGCTATTACATCAATTGGACAATATATATGTGGCTCCAGCCATATTGTCATAATCACGACATGCAAGTCATGAAACAATTACATACATGCATCACATACACATAAGGGCTATACCAGTCATCAAACCCTGCAAAACAGAGTTAAACGTTCCCGACGTCTAATCTTGAATCGCAGAAAACATAATTTTCCCGGCCTTTTTTTGCAAATCTAAATTTGACGAAACCGGCTAAAGCGAGTGAAAATCGGATGTAAAATTTTCTGTAGATCGATTTTCATTTAAAGATCATCTCAATCCGAGGTCGTATGCAAAAGTTACGGCCGTTTTACCGAACGACGCTCTTTTGCAGATGCCGCGGTACGTCTCATGCACCCGGCTCTTGACCTAGATTCGATTCGATCAATCTGATTGATCTCCATCTTTCCATGATTGGATTTACACGTATCACTTAACTCCGATGGCGGAAATCCGACCGGTAGGAGTAGATCGTTACATGACCAATACGGCAAGATCACGAATCATGATCAGAAATTGATCTACAACCGCGCATATCTCTATATGCACACAACCGAATCTATAACGAGGCAGTAACGGCTCCGATACCACTGAAGGCTTATGGGGATGCTACGCTAGCCGAATGCACAAAATTTTCGACCCCATAAACCAGGAACTACTGCTAGTTATAGATCACGGGATTACCACTAGACGCGCAGATGCAGCGGAAGACGTCTTGGTGTAGACGTGCGCGTCGCAGCGATGCCGTGTAGATGTTCACGTCCGACCTTCACGTCTCCACGTGCGGTTCGTCCTTGTGCTCCAGATGCAGCACCTCCGAGGTATCCACACGTACAGGGAGAAAGTGTCACGCCTCCAGACTGCTAGGTCTGCGAGGAGCAATAGGCGCGGGCGTGGGGTGGGCGACGGCTGTCAACAATTGACGTGGTTACAACCCTAGTCGCCCCACCCCTCTTTATATAGGCGTCCCTAATGAGCCCACCGACCTGGAGGCCCATTAGTAAACCCTAATCCCGGTCTGACTCGAGTCCAACTCGAATCAGGCTTCCAGCCCCTTAAGCGTGCGACCCTATGGGTTCACGCACACATAGACACGCCCCGAGTACTGCTACTCGCCCGATAGTTGACAGCGGCCTCTAGCAAGACGTGTCAACTCCTATGTATACGCAAAGATCATATCTGACGAACCACCGCGATCACATATACGTAATTCCCTTGCCTCACAATATTTGGTTCAACTCATAGTTTAACATTTAACCTAAGCACGGTCATGCATTTTATGATCCAATCATATGAGTGATCCAGTGATATCTCTCTCGCATGGAGAGGGGCAAATCCCATCTTGATCGTCTATGTCTCACATCATGTTTCCTGACAAACCTGAAGACTATCTTTATGACTACCCTGTTACGAAGTAGCATTTGATAGTCCCTAAGTAAGTCGATTCACATCTTGAGAACATACCACAATCTCAGGTCGAAGGACATAACGTACATGATGTGTAAAGAGATAATAAGAACATCTCACGTTGGGTCAGTCCAGCCCCATGTCATACATGTGCCCACATTATTAGTTTGACATCTCCATGTCTATGACTTGTGAAACATAGTCATCAACTAATACATGTGCCGATCTAATATTCATGTGTGTCCTCACATGAACTCCGATCAGGGACAACTATCGAATAACCAGACAAGTAAAAGAGTCTCATAGACAATTCACATAATTGCCAATCAATACAAGTTGTCTTTAATGGATATTCAATGAACATATAATAAATCATGGATACAATAGAAATATCATCATCTCTATGGTTACCTCTAGGGCATATTTCCAACAGAAGGGTGATATCGACCTTCGCCATGTCGATACTCATCATCAGTTGGCTGATATTTTCACCAAGCCTTTGGACCAATCAACTTTTGCTAGGTTGAGAGGTGAGCTTGGTGTGTGTTTCCCCTTTTAGATGGGGGAAACATTTTGACTCTTGTGTCATTTACTGACTTTCTGGTTTTCGATTGGTATCTTTCTTTTGCATCTTTGCATTTCTTTTTGCATATTTACATTCAGAGCTTCATGTATATAATCTGAAGAATGTAACTATGCTCTGTGTAGTACTTGCTCCAATGCTTTATGATGATGCTGTAGCTTATGCTCTTTCTAATCACTCTTACATATTGTGAGCAGAGCTATTTTATGAATGGTGAATCTGAGTAATAAACTTAAAACTTGCAAATGTTCACCATTGAGATATGCAACTAGCATGTGTAGAATGTGTAGAAATCACTTGTGATCATCATGTATGCTAGGTTGCTATGTCTCTAGTGTTGAGTCATTCACTTGCTTGGTATGTTCACATTCTGTTTAAAATTTGAACCAAGTTAAGTGAATTGGAAAGATCAAGATGGGATTGCTTGTTAACACAACACAGTTTCGAGACTGTTTCTCATTGCACTTTGAGTTAAACTTGAGCTGTGTAGTGTATGACCGAAACTGGTGCTTTAAGCTTCTGATTGCTTCTGCATAGGCTTTGCACAGTTGAAAAGTTATGCAATAACAAGCTTTCAACCTCTCGCAATTACATGCTGAATTTTCAACTTGTGTACTTTAACCGCTGCAACTCCGATAAAATCTGGATACACAAGTCTATGTTTCACACTATAGCATGATGATTGAACTGAGCTAGGGGTAGTTCACCTTGTATACATGTTTAGCACTTGTTTGACTTCCTGTCTATACATGTCTTGTGCTATTTTGATGGTGAATACCTTTTTGGCTGAAAACTGTTCATTTTGCTTTCGTGTCCATATTTCGTATCTAGTGATCAGTTTGAGCCTTTGCTAGCTTCTTTTTGGATGTTGTTGAGACATCGGATCAGAACTGTGTAGAGCATCCTTGCACTCTTTTGATTATATTCCTGAAGCTGCTAACTTGCATTTTGACTCATATGCATTTTGGAAGGGAAGAAATTTGCTTGTTGGCACTTTTGATGGTGAATTTTCTAAGGGGGAGAACTTTGAGTGCTTTGTTGCTTGATGGTGCATTTTCAACTAAGGGGGAGAGATTGCAAATCATATGCCTCCGGAGTTCAACTAAGGATAAATTTTGAGTTTTCCTGGTTGTGTGCACTATTCAAGGGGGAGTTTGCTCGTGATGAGTTTTTGGCATTTCCAATTGTTCGGAGCAGTTTGCTAGTTGTGTTGAGCCTTTGCCGCTTTTTTGAGGGACTAGCATTTGCCTTTCAGATTTTCAATTGGTGTCGAGCTCTTCTTCTTAAGCTGGTAACAGTTGGTTTCGAGCTTCCTCGCTAGCGGTGTTGAGCCCATTCTGCCTCTTCTTGAGGGCTAGCTCTGCTTTGCTTGATTTCCAGTTGATTCTTCAATTGGTATCAAGTTTTCCTGCTAGCGGTGTTGAGCCTGTTCTACCTCTTCTTGAGGGCTAGCTTTGCTTTGCTTGGTTGCGTCAAGCCGTTGCCCATGTCTTTGGGAACCAAGTTGTCTTGCTCTTTCCACTTGACCTTCTTCGGCTTTGCTATGCTTTTGGGTCATTTGGTCGAGTTTTCTTTCTTCCTTCCTTCCTTCCTTCTTTCCATTATGATTTGTGTTGGTAGTTGACAATGCACTCATCAAGGGGGAGATTGCGGATACATGGGTGTATGCCGAGTCTCTGAGTGATGAGTGATTGTCAACTGGGATGATGCGCATGTTCTTTGGCTTGTGTTGTGCAGGTGTCGAGCACGGATACAGTGATCAAAGGCAAGGTGAAGGTCAAGTAGAGACGTGCCGTGCCGAGGGACCGAGAGTGGCGAAGGGCGGACGTGAGGCTTGGACTGAGGGACCTATGGCCCGAGGATCAGCTGTGGTGGCTGACAGCCTGGGACAGCGACGAGCGAGGACTTGCGGTCATGTGTTGCCTGGGTCGAGGACCTGGGGACACGTGTCGGTGGGCGGGGTACACGGGCGGTGCATCCCATCTACAGCTTCGGTTTGGTGGTAGAGCCAGAGAAAAACCATCGGGTGGACGGTTTCCAGGTTTGGGCCTCAAAACCTGAATGCTGATGGTTTCCGAGTTTGGCCACAAAACTCGGGCTGAGGACGGTTTCCAGGTTTGGGCCTCAAAACCTGGGCGTTTCGGGTTTGCTGAGTTTGGGCCTCAAAACTCAGATGCTGATCGGCTGGTTTCTCGGTTTGGGCCTCAAAACCGGGGGTTGGCTGGAAAGGCTGGTTTCCCGGTTTGGGCCACAAAACCAGGGGTGCAGAGCGAGGGCGGCACGTGGCGGCAATCGGGAGGTTGCGTCGAGGCAACGCTACGAGTTGTGCGGGCGTGGTCGTTGGATCACCACCTACCTTGAGTTGGTCCAGAATAACCCTAGGGTTTAGCTGGTTCGCTTTGTAAGTAGTGAAGGGTAGAGTAGGAATTAGAATTAGGATAAGTAGAGGGAGACACCCTCCTCCCATTTTATCTCAGTTATTTGATCTTTGCTTCTCGGGTTTCCTGCTCTCCCAATCCCCTGCTGTAGCTAGCTGAGATCCGCAGAGAACCATACCTCTGTGTACTGGAGATTTTGAGAAAGTGAGGCCGTAACCTCACTGTTGTAGAGTGTGGTAGCCACACGGTTGCAGATCGATGACTTGATTCGCGTTTTGTTCGTGTTCTTTGCGTTCTTCGTTTCTCCGCGATTTTCCCGTCACTCAATCTCCCTCTCTAGTGCGTCTTAGTGAAATCCGTTTGAATCAACTTGTTCGTTTTTGAAAGGAGACCATTTCCACCGAAGGAATTCATCTAACTCCTCATGAACAAGTAGATCGGGTTGATTTCGTTTTCTTGGCGCTTTTTCGTTCATACTCCTCCCCTTTCGATTTCTTGGTGTTTGAGTTGATTTGAGCGGATGATTTCTTGGGGATAGTCTCCTAACTACTCTGTGATCATCCTCTCCAAGTTTGGGAACGTGGGATTGAGTTTTGATTCAGTTTTGGGAAGATTCGTGAGAGGGGCGACCAAATTCGCCCTCTCTGTTCATCCGCGGACAGTCCGCCGTTTGGGTCGCGGACAGTCCGTGCGTCGGGGTCGGCCAGACCAGTGGCCTGACTCCGCGCTGTGGAGCAAGCGTTTTTTGAACCGTGGACAGTCCGCCGTTGTGTTTGGCGGACAGTCCGGGAACGTCCAGGGAGGTTCCAGCAGAGTTGCTGTTTCTGATATTTGACCGGCGGACAGTCCGCCATCCCCTCGCGGACAGTCCGCAGTAGGGGCGGACAGTCCGGGACCCCAGGGCCGGACAGTCCGTGGATTGGCTGAAGCCTCCGGTTTAGTGCGTTTGCTCTCCCGACTTGTTCGCTTGGTTTCCGGACTTCCCGTTTGGCCCTAGAGTTGATCAAGGAACCTCTCTAGGTATCTTTGCTACTTGTTAGCATAGGTATTTAGGAGTTTCTCGATGTAGCCGTCTATCTACGTTCGGGACAGGGTTTTTGGGGTCGAATTTGTTCCGGTGCTTTTGTCGTTTGGTTTGCTATCGCTTTGTGGTGCCTCGTTGTGATCTTAGGGATCATCCACCCTCTTCCAAGGGTCGTGGGCATCACGGTTTCGGTCGTAGCTTTCGGGGGTTGATTTTGGGACATTCGGCCAAAGTTTCGAGAGAAATTTTTGAGCTCCCATTCACCCCCCCTCTGGTCGCCTTGCTAGTGCTTTCTCGGTCCTTCAATCACCGGAAAGGGGGAAGAAACGAAGAACAAACACGAAATCAACCCGGTCTATGGATTCGTGAGGTTAGAGAAGAAATCCTTCGGAGGAAAGAAGGAGCTCACGACCAAGAACAAATTGATTCAAGTCGAATCGAAAATCATCTCACGGAGAGGGAGAACGAGGCAAATCTCTGGGAGATGAAAAACCAAAATGTGAAGAACACAAAATACAAGACACGGTTCGATTCGATTTCAGCCGAAATTCCTCCACACGAGGAGACAGCGAGAATACGGTCTCGTTTCCTTAAGTTCCCAAAACATAGAGACAAGATTGAGTCTTCCCTGCGGATCGCTAGCAGCGAGGTATGATTAGAACCTAAGCGAGGGCTAGAGAGAGAGAGCTCAGGAACAAATGACTGCTAGAATAGAGAGAGAGGAGGGGTGCCTCCCTTATTTATAGCCTAATACAGTAATCCCCTTCTACTCCTAGATACAAGAGCGAAGCGGCCAACCCTAGGGGTATCCCGGTCCAACTCTGCTTGATCACGATCCGACGGCCACGCGCCCATCTCATCCTTAGCTTCGCCTCGACGCAAGCCTCAGGATGCCACCACATGCCGTCCTGTCGACCGCCGCGCCTACCTCGCGGATAACTGCGCCGCCGCGCCAGCCTCTCCACGCCGCCACGCGTCGACCGTCCTTTTTGCGGACCTCCCCCCGGTTTTGAGGCCGAAACCGGGAAACCTGGGCCTTCCCCCGGTTTTGAGGCCAAAACCGGGAAACCTGTCCTCAGGCTGAGTTTTGTGGCCCAAACTCAGAAACCCGCGCACCCAGGTTTTGAGGCCCAAACCTGGAAACCGTCCTCGCCGAGTTTTGAGGCCCAAACTCGGAAACCGGTCACCTCGAGTTTTGAGGCCCAAACTCGGAAACCGTCGAGGGTAGCTTTTAGAGGCTCAGCTACCAAACCCGTGCCGTAGACGGGATGTGGTTTGCACACCCCGAGTTCCAGCACCGATGCCGGAGCATGTCCAGCCTCCACGCCGGGCACAGTGCATTTGCCATCCTTCTCGGCCTCCCGCCAAGTGTCACGACGCCATCACCTTCCACCCGACTCGGCCGATGCACCGCACATCCCCATGTGCTCTTGCTTGTCGACGCCACGTGCCAGCTACCACAGCTGGTCCTCAGGTCTCCTGGTCCATCGGTCCAAGCTCCACGTCCGCCCTTCACCGCTCCCTGTCCGTCGGCCCGGCACGTCCCTACTTGACCTTCTCCTCACCTTCGACCACTGCCCGAGCTCCACACCTGCACATCAACACAGCCAAGAGACATGTTGCCCGTTGATCGATCACTCATCACTCAGGAAGGGAACCACAAGGGCACATATCAACCTTGTGTTCTCAATCTCCCCTTGATGAGTGCATCGTCAACTCATAGTAACCGTAACCAGAATAAAAGAAAGCAGAATTAGATAGAAGGAGAAAAACTCACTCGAGATGTCCAAAAGCCAAAGAAAAGGCCGAAGAAGAACAACTCAAGATAAGCGAAGCTTGGTCCCCAAAGACATGGGCAACGGTTCGACACAACCAAGCAGAAGATCAGAGCAACAACTCATCAGAGAGCAAAACTCGATCAAATTTAGAGCATAAGACTTGGTTCCCAAAGACATGGGCAACGGCTCGACGCAACCAAGTCAGAAACAAGCTAGTCCTCAAGAAGAAGCAGAGAAGGGCTCAACACCACTAGCTGAAAACTCGACACCAAATGAAGACTGCATAAGAAGAAGCTACTGCTAGTCCCTCAAGATAGAGGCACAGAGGCTCAACACAACCAGCAGTAAGCCCGATACCAATCAAGAACCATCAAAATATGGTGAAAACAGCTAGTCCCTCAAGACAGAGGCACAGAGGCTCGACGCAACTAGCTAAAAGATCGATATCAAATAAGAGCCAACTCGGAGCAGGCAGAAAACTCCCCTTCACTCAAAGAACTCCCCCTCAGCAAGTGAAGCATAAATCGCCAATTGTCACCACAGAAAGTCTAACAAATCTCATCATTGGAAACATTCTCCCCCTTGGGGGCGATTTGCAATCAAAAGAAAGGGGAAAAGAACCCAAGTAAGTACAAACGGAGCTAGGTCATGCCTATCGGAGTCAAGCAAGTGCATATGAAATAAAAATGCAAGTTTGCAGCTTCAGGTATATACTCAAAAGAGTGAAAGAATGCTCTAAAGAGTGCTGATCCGACTACAAAACAACATCAAAGTTGCTAGCAAAGGCTCAAACTGATCACTGAAAACAAGATATGAATGCATAAGCCAAGTGAGCAGTTTTAAGCCGTTTAGAAAGTAGTTTCACCATCAAAATAGCACTAAACATGTATAGACAGGAAGTCAAACAAGTGCTAAACATGTATGCAAGGTGAACTACCCCTAGCATAGTTCAATCATCATGCTATAGAATGAAACATAGACTTGTGTTTTCAGATTTTATCGGAGAATTTGCAGCGGTTATTAACACAAGTTTAAATTCAGCATGTGATTGCGAGAGGTTGAAAGCTTGTCAAAGCCTAACTTTTCAACTGTGCTAAGCCTATGCATATGCAATCTGAAGCTTAAAGCAACGGTTTCGGTCTTACACTACATGGCTCAAGTTTAACTCAAGGTGCTATGAGAAACAGTCTCAATACCGTGTTGTGTTGACAAAGCAATCCCATCTTGATCTTTCCAATTCACTAATACTTGGTTCATTTTAAACAGAATAGGAACAATCCAAGCAAGTGAAAGACTCAGAACTAGAGACATAGCAACCTAGCATATATGAAATAGCTCAAGTGACCTCAACACATCCTACACATGCTAGTTGCCAAACTTAATGGTGAACATGTATCAAATTTTTAGTTCATTAAGCATGTTCATCGTTCTGAAAAATTAGCTTAGCTCACAAAATGTAGCAGTGATCAAGGAGAGCCTAAGCTACAGGCATCATCATATATCATCAAAGCATACACTACTCAGAGCATAAATTCATTCTAAGGAATATAGACATGAAGCTTGAAAGTGTAAGATGAATGCATGATGAAGTCAGAATTGGAGCCAAAACAAAAACAGAAAAGACTCAAGACCCAAAAACAAAACGGATCAGAAAGTCAGTCTATTCTACAACAGGCAAAATGCTTCCCCCATCTAAAAGGGGAAACACACACCAAGCTCACCTCTCAACCGAGCAAAAGTTGAGAGATCCAAGGGCTTGGTGAAAATATCCGCAACCTGGTTATGGGTGTCTACATGCCTAAGATCAATGTCGCCTTTCTCATAGTGATCACGAAGAAAGTGAAAGTGAACATCGATGTGTTTGGTCTTGGAATGAAGAACAGGGTTCTTTGCTACACTAATGGCAGAAGTGTTGTCGCAAAGCAAAGGAACCCGACTGAAATCTAGACCAAAATCAAGCAATGTAGCAACCATCCACAAAAGCTGCGAAGCACAAGAAGCAGCAGCAACATACTCGGCTTCAGTAGTAGACTGGGCTACGTTCGACTGTTTGCGAGAAGACCACGAAACCAAAGAAGAGCCAAGAAACTGACAAGTCCCAGCAGTAGACTTGCGCTCAAGCCGACAGCCGGCAAAATCCGCATCGGAGTAACCACAAAGCGAGAGGGTCGAAGAAGAAGAGTACCAAAGTCCGAACTCGGGAGTGTATCAGAGGTACCTCATGATGCGCTTGACCCCTTGCTTGTGCGAAGTCCGAGGGGATGTCTGAAAACGAGCGCACAGACACACAGAAAATTGTATATCCGGCCTTGTCGCCGTCAGGTACAGAAGCGAGCCAATCATACTTCTGTATTCCTTCTGATCAACTGGCTCTCCGTCTTCGTCCGCGTCCATCACCGCAGTCATCGGCATGGGCATCGTAAGAGGCTTGGCCTCGCCCATGTCGAATTTCTTCAGGATATCCTTTGTGTATTTTCCTTGATGCACAAACGTCCCCTCTCGGGTTTGCTTAATTTGCAACCCGAGGAAGAAAGTCAACTCGCCCATCATACTCATCTCGAAGTCCCTGCTCATAGTATCTGCAAACTTGGCAACAAGAGCATGAGAAGAGCCACCAAAGATGATGTCATCCACGTAAATCTGGACTAACAGGGTATCGTTGCCTTGCTTGAGAAGAAACAAAGTTCTATCGACCCTTCCCATTTTAAAACCCTTGGAGAGTAAAAAGGTTTTCAAACGATCATACCACGCTCTCGGGGCTTGTTTCAAACCATACAAAGCTTTTGAAAGTTTATAAACATGGTTTGGAAATTTAGGATTCTCGAAACCAGGGGGTTGCCTAACATAAACCTCTTCCTCTATATACCCATTCAAGAAGGCACTCTTGACATCCATCTAGTAAAGCATAAAACCGTTTGAAGCAGCAAAGGCTAGAAGGATTCTAATGGCTTCTAAACGGGCTACAGGGGCAAAGGTTTCCTCATAGTCTATTCCCTCTTTCTGGCAAAAACCCTGGGCTACTAGTCTAGCCTTGTTCCTCACTACCATCCCGTCCTCACCCTCTTTGTTCTTGAAAACCCACTTGGTACCTATAGGGTGGCATTGTGGTGGAGGTGGAACTAGAGTCCAAACTTGGTTTCGCTCAAAGTTTTCTAACTCCTCATGCATGGCATTGACCCAGTTAGAATCAGAAAGTGCGTGTACAACATCTTTGGGCTCAAAAGAAGCAACGAATGCAGAATGAGCAAAGTGAGAGATTTCATACGCTCGCGACCGCGTGACTCGCTGGTTGATGCCGCCGATCATCTGCCGCGGGGGGTGAACTTGCTGAACACTTCGGGGCGCTTGCCTCGCCGAAGTCGCCTCCCCCTCGCCAGATGCAGTCGCTCCCTCAGGTGCAGCAGGTGCTTGCTGGAGAGGTGGCTCTAGAGGACCCCAAGAAGAAGACGTCGTGGGATCGGGTCCTCGAGCTGAAGTAGACGTCGCAGGGTCGACGAGGGCAGCCAGTGGAGTTGGCTCGGGATCACCCCAATCGGCATTCTCCTGCTCCTCCTCCACAAAGATAGTCTCTCCCAGCTTCTGTTCTCCTGCAACATCAAAAGCAGAAGAAACACAAGGCATAGTCTCGTCGAATGTGACCTCGCAGGTCTCCACTATCCGGTTAGTTTCCAGGTTAAGTACTCGATAAGCACGTGAATAAGAAGCATAACCAAGAAACACCCCATCAGCAGAACGAGATTCAAATTTGTCCAAATTGCCTTGTTTCAAGATAAAGCACTTACACCCAAACACCCGAAAATGAGACACCTTGGGTACCCGTCCAAAACGCAACTCATAAGAAGTCTTTTTCATCAAAGCACGAAGAAAGATGCGATTTGAAACATGGCAAGCGGTGTTGATCGCCTCGGCCCAAAAACGCCTAGGGGTCCTATGCTCATCGAGCATCGTCCTAGCCATCTCAACAAGGGTCCGGTTCTTGCGCTCAACAACACCATTCTGCTGAGGGACATAAGGAGAAGAAAACTGATGCTTGATTCCATTAGAAGAACAGAAAGAGGCAAACTGAGAGTTATCAAACTCAGTACCATTATCACTACGAATAGCTCTAATGGTATCAGGGGGAAACTCAGTTTTCAACCTCAAAATCAAATCACGAGCAAAAGAAAAAGGCTTCATCCTTTCCCTCCATGAAAAACACCCAAGAGTACCTTGAAAAATCATCAACGATCTCTAGAACGTACCACTTCCCACCCGCTGAGCAAACCCGAGCTGGACCAACTGTGTCCATGTGAAAAAGCTCGTCGGGTCGCTTGGTCATCACCTGATTAACAGGTGGGTGGGAAGCAGCAACCATCTTCCCGTGATGACAAGGATGGCAAACAAGGTCCTTCTGAAACTTAAGCTTGGGCAATCCTTGGATTAGGCCAAGTGAGCTAAGTCTTGCAAGCAAGTCAAAACTCAAGTGACCGAGCCTCCTATGCCACTTCCACAAATCAGAAGAAGGACCAGCCATCAAACATCTAGCAGAGCCAAAAGAATGAGAAAAATCGGCTCTGAAGACACGGCCAAAAGGGACAATCAAACAAATAAGATCTCCCCGAGGGTCTAAAACATGACTCAGACCCTTCTTAAAGCGCACTTCACAATCATCCTCAAGAAGTTGCGAAACAGAAAGCAGATTGTAATGCAAGTTCGAAACCAAAGCAACATCCTTAAGAACAAAGTTCTCATTGAGCCGAATAGCTCCATGAGAAACAACCTTACCACTACTATTATCCCCGAAAGTGATGTACTCCTTGTGCATCACGGGGCTAAGGCTGGAGAACCATTCCTTCTTTCCGGTCATGTGGCGCGAACACCCGGAATCCATGAGCCACATGTTCTCCAACCGAAGTTCCTGCATCAATAGAAAGGCAGGAAGTGAGCGTATGGCACAACACTGGGGTTAGTATACTGAGAAGGATACCAGTGCTGTGTCATAGGCCCAGAAAAAGTGTTAGCAGCAACACCAAGCTGTCCTCGTCCCATGGGTGGATAGCGATCACCACCGACCTAAAAGGGTGGTCCGCTATGGAACGGAAAACCTCCAAACTGACCTACTTGTCCCATTTGAGCAAAGCGATCACCACCATACTGAAAAGGTGGTCCGCTATGGGACTGAGCAGCAAAGCCTCTTACACCCGGCTCACAGTCGTATTGAGGACGACCGGAACCGTGACGGGCATGACCACCACCCCGTGGTCTAGCTGCCTGGGGCCTAGCAACCTGAGGAGGTGCACCTCCAAGTCTAGCGCCCTGCCTCTGAACTCCCCGACCTTGCACACCATGGAGAGGGTGGTGCCTGGCCTGGTTGTTCAGCTCCAACTCCTTCCTAGCGTCTCTCTTCCTCCGAAAGAAAAACTCAGCTAGGTGACCCTCACGATGGCAGTACTCGCACTCAAACCTCACCACTCTCTTGGGTTGTTGGTTCCTAAAGTTGCGAGGGTTGTTCACACTGGCTGTCTGCTTGCCTCTCGGAAGGGGATCACTAGAGACGTCAGGAGGGGTGTCAAGTGTGTTCCTAAGATGGTTAGGTTTGGGAATCCACACTTTCTTGCTAGGTGGAGCCTTGGGAGGTTCATCAAGGATACCATCCTTGGTGATAGCCTTGGGAGGCTCAGGTGGGGTGATCTTGGTAAGCTTAGGGATAGCAGATGGCTTCTCACTCGGGTTCACTCCGCTAAACTCACCGATCTTGCCAAAGATACTAGCGCCCTTCCCACCTGAACCAAAGCCTACTCCCGAGCAATCAGTTCCCCTCTTGAACTAACTGATCATCATGACCAACTACGGCTCACTGCATGACACCCAACTCAGGATGGACCGAAGGTATGTGTTTTCCTCCTCGGTTTGCATCCTGTCATGCCGACAATTGGCAATCTCAAGCTCCATCCCTACGCATCGCTCACATGGAGCGGACAAGGTGCTAACTGAGATGGCCTTCATGGCTTCAGCAAGCTTGGCACTAACTTCTGCCAACTCAGTTCGCAAGCCCAGATAGGACTTGCACGCACCCAGCAAAGAAGACCTTGCCTTCACTTCCTCCAGCTCCTTCTTCACGGAGGGATATTCTTTGCAATCACCCACCAAGTCTAGCCTACTCTTCAGCTCATCATACACCTCAATCAAACAGGCATACTTGGTTTGTAGGGTGGCAAAGTTAGTCATATGCATCGTGCACTCCTCACACTCCTCCACGTCGGTCACCTTCACCCCGGACCTAGCAAACTCAAGCACCTCATTCATCTTAGCCTTAAACTCATTGCGCTCTCGGATAGCTCGCTTGGGTTGCTTGTCCTGACCGAGGACTATGTCGATAAGAGAATCGCGCTCACCGGTAAGACGATCGACAAGTGAAGAGTTTGATACCTCGGAAGCATCGTCGTCGTCGTCGTCGTCGGTGTCGGCGTCCTTTGCCTGGCACTTGGAGTCCTCTTCGTCCAAGGCCATGGTGCACAAACCCTTGGAGGAGTGACCGAAGAAGCAGAGTCCATTGAAGCGTTCTTCTGTCTTGTGCTCGGACCCATCGTCGCTGGAGTCGCCGTCGGAGGTCTTCTCACCGTCGCTGATGGTGGCGAGGAAAGCATGCCGACCGGCGTCGAAAGCCTTCTCCATGTCTTCCCGGTGATAGCTGCCCTTCTTCTTCTTCCCGGCCTTGTTCTCCGGCTTGCCTTTGCGCCTGGAGTTGCGGTTCTTGCCGGGTAAGCTCTTGTCGTTCTTGGGGCAGTTCGCCATGAAGTGGTCTAGATCACCACACTTGTAGCAGCCCTCGCGTGCGCCACCACGCCGGCGATTCAGGCGATTGTTGTGAAACCGCGAGAACCGGGTGATGACGAGGGCGAGCTCGTCGTCTCCAACCGCCTCCAACTGCTCCTCCGTGACTGTAAGCAAAGAAGACAAAGAAAACAGAGGAGGTGAAGCGTCAGCAGAGAAGATCGATCCACCTGTGCCTGAGACCAAAGCCATGGTATGTGAAGATGGGTTCTTCAGCTTGGCCTGAGTCAAGTGATCGATCTCGGTGGACTTGAGCTTGCTGAATAGCTCGTCCACTGTGAGGGTGTCATAAGATGGAGACTCTATGATGGTCGTCACCTTCACCTCCCATACCCTCTGATCCAGGGCGTATAGCAACTTGAGAGCCCTCTCATGATCGTCATAGGGTAGGTTAGCTCGATTGGCACGCATCTTGTTCAGAATCGTTTGGAAACGAGCGAACATGGCATCAATCGTTTCTCCCTCCAATTGAACAAAGTTCTCGTACTCTCGCTTGTAGGTCTCGAAGAGTATGGTCTTGACCTGAGCGGTCCCCTCGTGATAGCTCTGAAGCTTCACCCAGATCTCTCGTGCCGTCTCAAGCTCAGAGACACGTTCGAACTCAGGAAGGGAGATGCTGGCCAAAAGAGCATTACGAGCCTTAGAGTTGGCCTCGTGCTGGTCAATCTGGATCTGACCCACACGAGCCGCAAGGACAACGTACTCAGCATTCTTGCATATTTCCTAGACAGAAGATCCGATGCTGTTGAGATAAGCACGCATCCGAATCTTCCAATAGGGATAGTTCATCCCATCGAAATAGGGAGCCTTGTCGTTCCCTCGATCCATGTCGCCCTTAGGATCCGAAACCGATTAAGGTAGAGAAGATCCTTAACCGGCTCCGATACCAATTGAAGGACCGGATTAGTGACCAGAGGGGGGTGAATGGGAGCCTCAAATTCAACTCGTGAATAGGATGGCCCTTGTCCCAGAAAATCACCCCAGAAGCAAAGACTCGAGACGACCGGAGAGTTCACGACCTATGAGTAGGTGGATACCCTAGGAGATGTCCTAGTGGTACAGCGGAACCCCCGGAGAAACCCCAAAAGCAACTGCCAAAGCCTCGAAGCAAAACTGCAAAGTCTGCAGGTTAGCGGACTGTCCGGGGTCAGGGTCCCGGACTGTCCACCCAACACCGGACTGTCCGACACTGGAAGTCCGGACTGTCCGCCGGCAAAAGAAGAGAAATAGAACTGTTCTGCAAGTCTGCTGGATAGGTCCCGGACTGTCCGCGAGTTTGTACCGCGGACTGTCCGCCGTTCACTCGACAGTGAACAGTTAGGGGTCTGCGCCTGACTGAACCTGAAGAAACCCGATCCATGGACTGTCCGCCGTCAGAGGCGCGGACTGTCCGCCACCACCCAAAAAACACAAACTTGCTCGGGTTCAAAGCCAAATCCAAATTGGTCTCAACCAAATCGCGAAGAACTTCGATCAAACTCCTCCCAGGTGATCCTCTACGTATTGGGGTGCTAATCCTAAGAAATCATCGCACCAAATCAACCCAATCAAGAGAAATCCAAAGATCACCGGAAAGGGGGAAGAAACGAATAACAAACACGAAATCAACCTGATCTATAAATTCGTGAGGTTAGAGAAGAAATCCTTTGGAGGAAAGAAGGAGCTCACGACCAAGAACAAATTGATTCAAGTGGAATCGAAAATCATCTCACGGAGAGGGAGAACGAGGCAAATCTCTGGGAGATGAAAAACCAAAACGTGAAGAACACAAAATACAAGACACGGTTCGATTCGATTTCAGCCGAAATTCCTCCACACGAGGAGACAGCGAGAATACGGTCTTGTTTCCTTAAGTTCCCAAAACACAGAGACAAGATTGAGTCTTACCTGCGGATCGCTAGCAGCGAGGTATGATTAGAACCTAAGCGAGGGCTAGAGAGAGAGAGAATGACTGCTAGAATAGAGAGAGAGGAGGGGTGCCTCCCTTATTTATAGCCTAATACAGTAATCCCCTTCTACTCCTAGATACAAGAGCGAAGCGGCCAACCCTAGGGGTATCCCGGTCCAACTCTGCTTGATCACGATCCGACAGCCACGCGCCCATCTCATCCTTAGCTTCGCCTTGACGCAAGCCTCAGGATGCCGCCACATGCCGTCCTGTCGACCGCCACGCCTACCTCACGGATAGTTGCGCCGCCGCGCCAGCCTCTCCACGCCGCCACGCGTCGACCGTCCTTTTTACGGACCTCCCCCCGGTTTTGAGGCTGAAACCAGGAAACCTGGGCCTTCCCCCGGTTTTGAGGCCGAAACCGGGAAACCTGTCCTCAGGCTGAGTTTTGTGGCCCAAACTCAGAAACCCGCGCACCCAGGTTTTGAGGCCCAAACCTGGAAACCATCCTCGCCGAGTTTTGAGGCCCAAACTCGGAAACCGGTCACCCCGAGTTTTGAGGCCCAGACTCGGAAACCGTCGAGGGTAGCTTTTAGAGGCTCAGCTACCGAACCCGTGCTGTAGACGGGATGTGGTTTGCACACCCCGAGTTCCAGCACCGATGTCGGAGCATGTCCAGCCTCCACGTCGGGCACAGTGCATTCGCCATCCTTCTCGGCCTCGCGCCAAGTGTCACGACACCATCACCTTCCACCTGACTCGGCCGATGCACCGCACATCCCCATGTGCTCTTGCTTGTCGACGCCACGTGCCAGCTACCACAGCTGGTCCTCAGGTCTCCTGGTCCATCGGTCCAAGCTCCACGTCCGCCCTTCACCGCTCCCGGTCCGTCGGCACGGCACGTCCCTACTTGACCTTCTCCTCACCTTCGACCACTGCCCGAGCTCCACACCTGCACATCAACACAACCAAGAGACATGTTGCCCGTTGATCGATCACTCATCACTCTGGAAGGGAACCACAAGAGCACATATCAACCTTGTGTTCTCACAAATAAAGATCTCGCTGTTGTGCCCGAAAAAGAGATCATACCCATTGACGAACCAACACCTCTAGCCACGATGCCGCCGAAGGGCAAGGAGCCTCAACATCAATCCTTTTACGCCCAAGCCATGGAGGGAGGATCACGTCAAGAAGAGCTCAAGAAGTTCAGCGTCTCCAAGGAGATCAATCCTTCTACCCCCAAGACCCAATGAACAATTCACAGGGTTGAAGACGAACAAGTTTGGAGATGTAACTTGTATGAAGTACACATCCACCTCTCGCTGCACCATTAATGGAGTTCGAGCTTTGCCCGAACAACTCCAGGTGGTGCCTCGTAAATAAAAGTCCCCATCCGAACCTTCTTCTTCCAAGCCCAAATGTAAAAGAGAATCTATAGCAAAGTTGGAGGAACAAGTGGACGACCTCATCGATGAGAATATCAGAGCCAAGAAGAAGATGGATGCCCTTACCCAAACCAATACCAAGCTTAAACAAGACATAGCTTCTTTGGCTAAAACATGTGAAAACTTGATCAAGAGAGTGGGTAGACAGGAGGTTAAGCATAGCGGTTTGAAGTCTGTGAACATCCTTTCGCGAACCGTAGCTAACCGCCTCAATTAGTGTGAGAGAGTTTAATAGTAGTTTGATAAGGCACATGTGTTAGAGTTTTAGAAGTCTTAGAGTTTCTTTAATGTTTAGTTTTGTTTAATTTTGATCAGTTTAGTTAATTTGCTTAATTATGTAATAAAGTGCCTTATAAGGTATCAATAAAGTTTTAGTTACCTACTCTCTCTCTACTTTTGTTCTGGATATGTGTCTTGTCTCCACATGTTGTGTACGAAGGTATAACAGGAACAAGTGTGGGGGAAGGACCTACCAATAAATGGAAGATCGACTGCGAAATCTCAGGAAAACAGAAGCATTCAACAAGACCACATATGACGAAGCACTCTCGTTTGTCTACGGTCTCGTGCGTATCACATACTCTCTATCTTCATATTGCTTTCCGCTCCGAATCGAAAATTGAAATTCATCTAAATAAGATTTAAAATGAGTCCCGAATAAAACTTGATAATAACATGAGATAGCTCACATGTACTATTCTTAGAATCTCTTGTTACTGTTGGGAATAATTAATTGTTGATTACAATGCTTGACTCTACAAGTCTTGTCTTTGGAGAATTTATTTCAAAAGCTTAAAATTAAATAGCAATTCTTCTCCTCAGTGGTAGAAACATGTTTCCTCCTAAAGCCTTAATAATCATGACACAATCTTGTTACTCTAGCTACTTACCTTTGTAATGATGCTAAGTTAACTTTTATGGCTTTAGTTGAGAGATTTATCATATTCCTAAAATCACGATCGTTTAAAAAGGTTAAGTCCCTCTTGAGAAGTATTATTGTCAAAGAGACATGAGCAAGATATATAAATCCGAGGAAATAAAAAGGGGCAAGTGCCCGAAACCTCAAAAAGATTGATCACGAGGAAATAAAAAGGGACAAGTGTCCGGAACCTCGATTAAAAAAAGAGAGAAGAAAAATGGGCACGTGCTCAACAGTAGAATTAGCCTCAAAGCTCATGGTGTCTCTTACACAAAATGCCAAACAAGAGAGGACAAGTTTTTCAAAAATAAAATCTTGATTAGGAGTATGACACTTCTCTCCCCAGCTCTGAGTGTTGACCTAGTAACATAATCAAAGGATGAGTGCTACAAACTTCTTAAAGCTCCAGATATAATTAATAATCTTGAAAAGAAGGCAATGCCTCATGAGAGGAGATAAAAACTTTGAGCAACATTGAAAGTACCACATGGAGGAGAAGGAAAGCTATGTTTTTCAGAAAATCTTACAAAACTCTCCATCTGGCAAGGCTGAAGGATAAAAGTAATAAAATTGTTTCAACACTACTAATCCTAGCAGTGCAGGTTTTTCTATGAACAGTAAGTGTGAAGTTATACTTTCCTCAGGGACGAGAAAAGACCTAGTGTGGGGGAGCTTGTTGACGGTCACTAACTCATATCTTATACCGTCAATAAGTCACCAAAAAGAGAATAAAAGTGACCATCAACCTAGAATAGGGTTTGATTCTAACGAGTTCCACGAGTTGTGTCGCTCTCACTTGTTTTGCATGAATATCAACATTTCACTACATAAAAGTATCTCAAGTGATGAATCAGACAACACCATTGTGAAGACCTCATCGAGGCGATCAAAATGGCCATATGGTTTGCTATATTTGGAGTCCCCACGAGAGAGTCCTCATTGGTTACAACTTGGAAGCTTCTAGAAACAACTTTGAGTGATCACCAAGCAACATAATTCAAGGGCTAAACTGACAGATCCAATAGCTATGGTGAATTGCTATTCTCTAGGGTGTTTTCTAGCAGATGGAAAGAGATAGAATCCTACTCCAACATGATGGATTGTGCAACAAGGTTGAAAGCCGAGCTAGGGCAACAAGGAACCTTCTAGAAGACGAAAGAGCAAAGGCAGTGCCTGGTGGCTGCCAAGTCCAGGCCGGCCGCCCTGGGCCAGGGCTCCCCTCGACCCATCTTCGTGGAGGGCTGAAAGGACCATGACGCCTAAGAGGGGGTGAATTAGGCAACTAAAAACTTTACTCTAACTTTGGCCTCTAATTACCACCTAGTCAAAACCTATGCAAGAAAGTAAACTATCTGATTTGTGCAACTATGATTTTGCTAGGTGTGTTACTATCTCTACCGCAAAAGAGTTATGCGACCTAGGTTCCAATCCTATCAACTAGCCCATCAACTAAGCTAGAAAAGGTAAAGCACATAATTAAGGTAGCAAGGTAAATGCGGAAGCTAAAGAGCAAGGTAAAGATGCAAACTCCCGTCGACGACTCCGGTATTTTTACCGAGGTATCGAGAAGCACGCAAGCCTCCCCCTAGTCCTCATTGGAGCCCCTCGCAAGGAATCCCTAGCAAGGGCCAAGCTCCCGGTTGGGTAACTCCGTGGATAGCTCCGGTCCTTCCCCACGCGCAAGTGGGTCTCCGGTTAAGCCACTCATAGCAAAGCCTCTCCCGGATGCTCCCCGCCGTCTCCACTATCAAGCTTCCGGCCTAACCGCCGCGGGCCTTGTTCCCTTCGGTACACGGCGGCGGCCACACCACAAACGCGGTTGGTGTGGTCTCACAAGACTACAAGCCTCTCTGATGTACAACAATGGTGCGCGCAAGCACCGAGTAACAAGAGGTATGCAAACCTCAATAAACACTAGGCCTAAACCTAAAGCAAGTGCATGAGCGGTGGTCTAACTAGCCTAAGCACTTCGCAAAGCACCTACACTAATCACCATGTGAATCACTAAACACTATGCATATGGAGGCACTAATATGGTGTAGCAACACCCTTGGTATGTTTCCTCACTCCTCCACACCTCATTAGACCGGTTAGAGGTGGTATATATAGGCCCCCAATCAAATAGAGCCATTGGGGGGGCTGAAAACAGCTTTCTGTAGAGCATCAGACGCTACAGTGAAGGCATCAGACGCATCCTATGCTCATATGTTGAGTAGCCGTTGGAAAACTAGCTGTTAGACCTGTTTTTTGGGGGTATCGGACGCTACAGTACGTAAGGCATCGGACGCCAGCATCAGACTCTACTATAACACTGTTCATTCTAGGCCGATTTTAGAGGGCATCAGACGCTGCATCGGACTTGCATCCTATGCTCGGCATCAGAGCGTCTGTTGCTCCTTTTCCAGTGAGACAGGCTTTCGTATTTTGGGCATAACTCTTAGCTCCGAACTCCGATTTCGATGATCTTGAACTTTTCAGAAAGCTAATGAAATGCTCTAAAGCTTTATGCTAATGCCATGTCAGTTTGAGCAAATCCAAAATCATGAGACAGTTCCAATTCAATCAGTAATTGTCTCGGCTTGAGCGGCTGAACTTTGTTTGCGTCCAGGCCTCTGTTTCTTGTGTCTTGGACTTTGCTCGATCTTTGTAATCCTTCAATACATCTTGTAGGGTCTTGCTTGAGGTGTTGATCATTTGATCACCATATTGCCTTCATCGAAGTCAGGTTTGTACCCTATTGGACTATAAAACAAACATTTGCAAACACATTAGTCCAATTTGGTTATGTTGATCATCAAACACCGAAATCCAAAGTTAAATGGACCGAGGTCCATTTTCCTTACAATCTTCCCCTTTTTGGTGATTGATGACTGCGAACACAAGGATGATATGTGCCCTTGTGGTTCCTTTCCTGAGTGATGAGCGATCGGTCAACAGGCAACATGTGTCTCTTGGCTGTGTTGATGTGCAGGTGTGGAGCTCGGTGTCACACACCAATTTTAAGGATAAAATTGAGGCAGCAAACTCATGTGTGCCCAAGGATCAGTCGCACACATAAGCTAGACAAATTATGAAAAAGGGTACCATCATGCTGTTTATTACATAATGATAGAAACAAAACAAAGACTTACATCAGCGGAAAAAGGTAAACTGGATATAACTGTCACGAGCAACCACCACAGGGACTGCCGACTAGGGGATACGCTAGCCTAGAAACTTCTGGGAAAACTCCAACTCCAACTTCATCTGTTACCCATCCGGGACTTTTATCCAAAAAGAAAGAAAAACAACAAGTGTAAGTACTCCTCGTACTTAGCAAGCTAACATAGGGATCATGAGGTTCAAAAGGCTGACACTGTCTGACTGCAGTTATCTTTTAAGTTGGCAAAGTTTTAGCATTAGAGTAAACGAGTATTGCGCTTAACCCTTAAACCCCTGATCCATTTTGTCCATCAATGATAAATAATTCAACATAAGAGTACCATCAACATAAAGTAACATTTAATTAAGTATCATAGTTCCGTTAGTTTTCCGGGCCGCTCATGACCGTGAGCACGACTGTTATAACAGTTTCACACTCTGCAGAGATTGTGCATCTTTACCCACAAGCCGTGTTGCCCAGATGCCCAGGGGAGCGACCCCCCATAACACTTCCAAGGTGAGCGGGCAGGGTACACTATGAAGCCTTTCGTTGGTTCGTCTAACAAGTTAGGGCCGCTAGGTTTCCTTGGTAGGCAGATGTAGCAACACTACTACACAACAGGGATATTGTAACACTTTTATGTAACATATTCATTAATGTGTTCCAGTAAAATTTCATAGTAACACAAATAGTGTGTTACAAACTTCGACTGTACCACAAAATACTTTTTAAAAAAAAGGTGTTACTAACAACAATTATAGTAACACAAACTTAATGTTACAAGAAAAATGTTACAAAATTATACTATGTTGTGACACATAAGTGGAACACATATAAAATGTGTTACAAATATATGCCTCTAGTAACACAAAATAATATTTCAGTTCAAGTGTTACAAAAGAAAATACTTGTAGACCTTCCTATTTATAGGCAACACATCACATACAGCTCTCATCAAGGCTGTTAGGCAATCACATCATCGTCATTACATCAGAACCATTAGCATTGAGGAGCCGATTCAAAAGGTCAATGACGGACCAGGATGTCAGAGATAGCATCAGTTGATGATTACTCCGACTAATCCCGGGCGGCACGTGAGATCCGAAGGCTTGTTATGAAGTGTACTTGGATTAGGACTCTCGTTGTAACTTAGTTGAGTTCTTAGAGGAAGTCTTGTAATAAGAATAGGACTCTTCTGATGTAACCGACTAGGACTCGGCCTGCGCTAAGACGTACTCGGATATATAAGGGGAAGCGGGCGCAGGCTCCAGATGATCGAACATTGAATCATAATCATACACAAGGCACACGCCGCACTGGACGTAAGGTATTACGCTATTCAGCGGCCTGAACCAGTATAAATCGCCGTCCCTGTGTACTCGCCGAGTCCTACGAACACCGATCCCCACCGAACAAATCGTCTGAGATTACTCAAGACGAGTTGCCGGTTAACAAACACCGACAGCTGGCGCGCTAGGTAGGGGCTTTCGGCGATTCGACGACCAAGAGCCCGGCGAACCACGACAACATGTTCTCGGTGAGATCAGTTTTCGTTTTTGGCTCATGGACTTGCATCACGGATGATCAAGGAAAGCTGCATCGACAACTTCACATTGATCCGGAAGCGCAAGCTACGCCAAAGATGGATGATCTCACTCAGAACCTAGCAAACCTTGCAGTCCAAGATCCGCGAGATTCTGAGAGCCAACCTGAAGCACCCGACTCCTACTCGAACTCAAATTCTGAGAACGAAAAGGACTCGAAGATCAAACATGGCATCGCCTTCGGACTACGGAACTCGGCTCAAGACCTCCAAGACCTAATTGACTCAAAATTCAAAGAGTATCAAGAGATACCGTTGACTGGAGCTCAGCAAGGACTCGTTTTCAGCTCTACCAAGGAGGGTAACATCGTCTATTGGCCAATAAAGCCAGCTCCGGCCAGGCTGGTTAGCACAATCGATCAGCAACTTCCATACCAGCACGGACATCAGCTCCCCTTTGAGGAACACGACACCTCAACAGAACAAATCTTCGGTACTTTCACTTTGGAATTGGTTACGCCAGGATCAACAAACCAGGGCTACACTCGTGAAGTCTTCATGGCGGGGCATCAGTCATCTCTACGACCTCCAACCCCCCCAGATGTCTTCCAGGATGATGAAACTCTGAGTATGATATCTGACAACGACCTAGAAGGACCCGCAGAAACCGAGTCAATAAAGGCTGAGAGAATCAGGAGGAATCAAGCTAAAGAAGCTCGCAGAAGACGAGCAACTCATCGCAAGGAAGCTGTAGACCGTTACAACGCACGACTCGAGGAGTATAATACCCGGGTGCGTCTAGAGGAGGACGCGGAAAATCAAGCTCGCGCTCAACGTGACCAGGAGTATCAGTCACATAACGAGCACAATCGTCGACGAGCCGATTGCTCCCATAACCTCGAGCCAGAGTTTATGAGGGTCACCGGTCATAAAGTCTTCCAGACTCCGTACCAAAACATCCTGGCTCTAGCTACGGAGATGGGCGCCAAGGCCAACCGCACCCCCGACGAAGAACGACGGTTAGTCATGCTTAAGACTACCGCACTTCAACTCCAAGGACGGAATCTTGAGTCCCTAGCCGATGAGCAAGCTTCATCTCACCCAAGCCAGAGGCGGCCCGTTCAAGAGCGACTCGGTCGAATCCCAGCAAGGAGTCATCTGGGCCACCGAGTACCTGATCAAGCTGAGGGAGGAGCTAAATCTTCACACAGAGGAATCGCAGTCGCAGCATCCGACGCAGCCGATCGCTTCCCCTGCTTCTCCCAAAGGCTCCGAGTAGTGTCGTTCCCGCGAAAATTCAAACCCGGGAACTATTCAAAGTACGAAGGGAAGACAGAACCTAAACGATGGCTCAGGCTGTATGCTCAAGCAGTTGAACTGGCCGGTGGAAGCAACGACGTCAAAGCACTCTATCTTCCAATGGCTTTAGAAACAATGTCGCTTGCTTGGTTCAATAGGCTTAAACCCGAGTCCATCGACTCCTGGGAACAACTCCATCGTACCTTCATTGAAAACTTTGCGGGTTTCCCAGAGAGATCAGATCCCCGGACTAAGCTCAGAACCTGTAAGCAACAGAAAAACGAATCAATGCGGGAATACTATAGGCGCTTCTCAGAGATCCTCTCCACAGTATCCGACATCACAGACAGAGAAGTAATTGACCTCTTTGGCAACGGCATTTGCGAAAGGTACAATTACAAAGATTTCATCAAGCAGGACCCGACCACCGCTGACGAGTTCCATCGGGTCGTAAACTCCATGATGGTGACAGAAGAACGTACACAGGAGCGTTTCCCCGATAGAAACACGCAGGGTGATCGAGGGAACAACCAGAGAGGCAACCAAGCACCACAGCAAAACACCCGGAAAAGGGCAGGAGACAATACTGTTGCTGCCATGGAGCCTCAGAAGAAGGGGAACAAGCCATTCACCTTTGATGACTTACTCGACGGACCGTGCCCTTTTCATCCGAAAGCCGAACATCAGGCAAGGCACTGTCGACAACTCAAGGAGGGAGGCTTGAACTCCGAATTCAACAAAAACAAGAAGGACAAAGGCAAGAAGACAGCTGAGGACCCTCTGCAAGACACTGGTGGTTTCCAACACCCCAAAGGGACTATCAATGTCATTTTTGGGGGAGTAACTACTAGCGACAGCAAGAGGCTCCAGAAGCTTTCACTACGGGAGATCATGTCTACAGAACCAGCGACTCCTAGATACCTTGACTGGTCCGAGCACCCGATCAGCTTCTCCCGAGCGGACCAATGGACCAGCGTCTCCAATTCAGGGCACTACCCGCTAGTCCTAGATCCCACGGTCGCCGGGTTTACATTAAGCAGGGTACTCATCGACGGAGGGGCAGGACTTAACGTCATCTTTGCAAGCACCCTACGCAAGATGAATCTGGATCTCGCAACACAGCTCACACCATCAAGTGCCCCCTTCTACGGCATAGTACCCGGAAAGGCGGTTGTACCACTCGGAAGAATCATATTACCCGTAACTTTTGGAACTCAGATCAATTACCGGACTGAGTACATCAGTTTCGAGGTAGCTGACTTCGAGTCATCATACCACGCCATATTTGGATGACCAGCCATCGCCAAGTTTATGGCAGTACCTCACTACCCGTACCTCCTCCTGAAGATGCCGGGTCCTAAAGGAATCTTAACTTTCAGAGGTGACTTGAAGCGATCATTTGATTGCGACACTGAGGCTGTCCAAATTGCTGAAAAAGCTCAACTCACCCGGGAGTTACAAGAACTCGCTCAGATGGTGCATAATACCAAGCCTGGAGATTCAGAAATCCCAACCAAGAAGGCGGGTACTATCCAACCACCAACAGAAGTCTTTACAAAAAACATCGACCTAGAAACCGGTGATCCCTCCAAGACAGCAGTTATCAGCGGCCATCTATCCGAAGAATAGGAATCCGCGCTCACCAAGTTCCTTAGAGCAAACAAAGATATATTTGGTTGGAAACCGGCTGACATGCCGGGAGTCCCAAGGAACTTGGCTGAGCACAAACTGGAATTAAAAGAAGGTTCTAGACCTATCAAGCAAAGACTACGATGATTCTCACCAAAGAAAAAAGAGGCAATCAAGAAGGAAATAGCCAAACTACTCGCAGCTGGATTCATCAGAGAAATCCTCCACCCCGAGTGGTTAGCTAACCCAGTGCTAGTCAAGAAGAAGAACTCTGCCGAGTGGCGCATGTGTGTCGACTACACAGACCTCAACAAACACTGTCCAAAAGATCCTTTCGGATTACCAAGGATAGATCAAATAGTTGATGCCACCGCAGGCTCCGCTCTATTATTCTTTTTGGATTGCTACTCCGGGTACCATCAGATTGCCCTCAAGGAAGAAGACCAACCCAAGACATCGTTTATAACTCCCTTCGGCGCCTACTGTTATAAAACCATGTCCTTTGGGTTAAAGAATGCAGGAGCCACTTATCAACGAGCTATCCAAGATTGTTTAGGTGACCAGATTGGTCGCAACGCAGAAGCTTATGTCGATGATGTGGTCATAAAGACAAAGGATCCGACTACTTTGATATCAGACCTGGAGGAAACTTTCAACCGACTACGCGCATACCAATGGAGACTCAATCCCACAAAATGCATCTTCGGAGTACCTTCGGGCCAATTACTCGGTTTTCTTGTTAGCCATCGGGGCATCGAGGCTAGCCAAAAACAAATCACAGCTATCATCAACATGAAACCACCTACCTCAGTCAGAGATGTTCAGAAGCTCACCGGGTGCATGGCTGCACTAAATCGATTTATCTCACGGCTAGGAAAAAAGGGATTACCTTTCTTCAAATTACTCAAGGCTGGCGATAAATTTCAGTGGACAGAAGAAGCGGACAGGGACTTTGAACAACTCAAAGGATACCTAACCAATTCACCTATACTGACACCACCAGAACCCAGGGAGCCGATGATGCTTTATATCGCAGCTACCACACATGTCGTAAGCACAGCGATCGTGGTTGAGCGCAAAGATGACAAACACATCTACCACACCCAGCAACCAGTGTACTACATTAGCGAGGTACTCTCCGATTCGAAGGTTAGATACCCACAAGTACAGAAATTACTCTACGCTCTACTCATATCTTCAAGAAAGCTACGGCATTACTTCGAGGCTCATGAGATTACAGTCGTCACGGATTTTCCTCGGGGAGAAATCCTCCATAATCGTGACGCCACTGGGAGAATTTCCAAGTGGGCAGTTGAATTGGGGGCACTCAACATCAAGTTCACTCCAAGGAAAGCAATCAAGTCACAGTCTCTAGTGGATTTCGTCGCCGAGTGGACAGAGATACAGCAGATCCAAGACAACGCTATTCCTGATCACTGGAAAATGTACTTCGACAGGTCCCTAAAACTCGGAGGAGCAGGAGTCGGAGTACTTCAAGTATCACCCGCCGGAGAGCAGCTCAAATACGTTCTGCAGATATTGTGGCCCGCCACCAACAACGAAGCAGAATATGAAGCACTACTCCATGGACTCAAGCTAGCAGTAGCACTGGGCATCAGGCAACTCCTAGTCTATGGCGATTCTTCCGTAGTAATTCACCAAGTCAACAAAGATTGGGATTGCACAAAGGAAACAATGAACGCCTATTGAGCGGAAGTCCGCAAGCTGGAAAAACACTTTTCTGGGCTAGAACTCATTCATATTACCCGGGATCTCAATGTGGCAGCAGACATCCTAGAAAAATTAGGATCTGACAGAGCCTTGGTCCCTAGTGGTACCTTCGTACATGAATTATCCAAGCCGTTGTTGACGTTTGTTAACGCAAATAGAATATGAAAGATTCCGCAAGCGCACAGAACACCATTGTAGCATTTTACCGGGAGTATTCTAGGATCGTTATTTATATTTTACCACAGGGAAGCAAGGGTCAAGAATCTGATAACTCACTATCATGCATCTACTAACTTAGAGTACTAATTAGACTAAAGCAGGAGTAATTGATATATGATATATGATAACAAAAGCACATCAAAGAGAATTCATGATAAATGTATAGATAACTATAGTGGGAGGACAACGGGAGAGATCAAGGTTCCTATGCACTTCTCTATTACTTGGGTTCTAAGGTAACAAGGATGAAAAGATATAGCAGTTATAAACATTGGCACTTTGGAGCAACAGTACCTTTCCGATTCTCGAAAAAGACTGGGAAAAGGGTAATCGGGAGAAGGCTGCCAAAAAGCTCTACGAAAACACCAATCCTAACGTGGTGGATTATAACAATCTACAAAGCTGTCACCCCTGTAGCTACCACAACTATCCGGAGGATTGGGCGCAAACTCAGGTAAACCCTAGTCTAGACACCAAGTCTACACTATGGATTACTACTCTAATTAGCTAGCATAACTAGAGCACTCAATACGAGCGAAGATCCCATGCCAAGATATAACAACTATATTAATCATATAATAAAGCATAGAGTAAATAGAGAAGATAAATATATTAAAGCATAAGTCTTACAAAGAAAAGATACAAGACATACCAAAACTCTGAAGACTCCTCTAGAACCGGAGCGCAGCTCCGCTCTCCCTAACTCCCGACTAAAGCTAAGCTATTACATTGGAAAATCTAAACCTAATTCTCTAGAGAGGAGAGGTTGTCCTTCGAGGGACGCCTCTACAAAGACTCCCAGATGATGATGTTCTGTCTCAGGGGGGGGTCCTGGGTTTATTATATAGGGGCTCCTGGCCTCCCCTCCACCTTGGGCAAGCGATGTGGGACTAAATCCTTCGCCATATGCACATGGGCCTTAATGGGCCAAAACGCGTTGAAGAGGTCGGTTGGAGTGCGTCACGCAAAGGGGGGCGAGTTTGGGCCCAATAGCTGACCGATCGGCCCAGGAGGGAGACCGACCGGTCTGCCTCTATGGCAGGTGGGCCCTGCCTTCAGTGGGTCGCCTTCTCATGTCTTCTGGAATGTTCTGGAATGTTCTAGAATCTTCCAAGTCGTATCCATCGAGGACTCTCGCTCCGGGACTCCAAATATAGCAACTCATATGTCCGTTTCGATCGTCTCGACGAGGTCTTCGCAATGGTGTGCAATGTTTCATCACTTGAGATACTTTTATATGGTAAAAACATGGATGTCCTACAAAACAAGTGAGAGCACCAAAACTCGTGTAACTTGTTAGTTTCAAACCCTACAACTATGCTTTATGGTTCATTTCATGTCATTCTATGCATTAGTTGATGGTATAATATTGACATTAAGGACCGTCAACAGCCGTCAATCCAAGAGAAGGAAGAGGTTGAGTCAGCACCATCCATCGAGGTTCTAACTCTAGCACCCGACTGGACACAAGTCTTCATTGACTACTTCAAAGAGCATAAACTGCCAAGTGATAAAATTGCCGCAGAGCAAGTCACCAGACGTAGCAAAAACTATGTTCTAGTCGGGGACAAGCTATATCGACGCGGAGCTTCATCAGGAATCCTCCTCAAATGCATCTCACCAGAAGAAGGTAGGAAAATCTTAAATGAAGTTCACTCTGGGTGTTGCGGCAACCACGCAGCTTCAAGGACACTAGTCGGAAAAATCTTCAGATCAGGGTACTATTGTCCCTCAGCCTTGAAAGACGCAGAAGACTTAGTCCGCCTATTAACACTGGATTTTGGTCAACATTGAGAAGATGACAGGTGGACCCGATGAGCAGTGAGAAGAGCATTCAGTAGACGGCCAAGCGGTCGGTTACTCCATTTAGGAAATAGATATGGCAAGAGAAGCCGATCACGAGGATAATCGACCATGACCATGACAGATTAAACGAGTATTCAAGAAGCCAGAGCGGTCTGATCTCATTGGCCAGGAGTTGGATTTGGTGGCATTGTGATGTGGCAAGCATGCAAAGAAGGCAATATATATATAAAGCATGCACATCTCGACGTCCAGTTCTATATTTAGCATAAATGGCTTCACGATGAAGGAATATATATAAAGCAAGCACATCTCAACGTCCAGTTCTATATTTAGCATAAATGGCTTCACGATGAAGGAAAGGCTAGAAGACGGCGTGCATGTCCAGTGTGCGGAGATGGGCGTATGAGGCATTCGGCAAGTACCCATGCGGTCGGCTAGTTTCCAAGGATTCGGCAACTGCTCATGCGGTCGGCTATTTTGAGAAAAGGAGTTTCCATTGAAACGACGGAAGCAAGAGCCGATCGGGCAACAAAATTGCGACAATTAAGGCAATGAAGATTCCGAAAGGAGTTGAAGGCCAAGAATATTGTATTTTCCTTTAATATTTCATAGTCGTGTCCTCTTAGGACTTGTATTGCGTCGAGGGTATAAATATAAACCCTTGGCTATTGTAAAAAGTGTTCACAACCACATCAATACAAACCGGCCCCGTGCCACCTTCGAGTCCTTAGTCGTGTCGTCGAGTTCTTCGAGAGGAATCATCGATCCGTCGACCTCCGTAAGCACCGGCAACCTTGTTATCATGTCTAGTATCATGCGGTGGATTTAGATATGATGCAAGTAGTCTCGTATTTTAAGCTTAGTATCGTGCGGCGGATTTAAGCTTATGACGGGAAGTTTTTGTTTATGCCTTGTATCGTGTGGCGGATTAAGTCATGAGTAAAAATAGTTATCGCCTCTATTAGATTTGGCAGATCTGATAGATTCATTAAGTTACCATGTGTTATATGTTTTATTTATTTAATTCTTGTAACACCTTTTGCCCAATCTAGATTGATCTTTGTCCGGCCTTGTTGCACAAGTTTGCTTGTGCTTTGCTAATCATAAGATCGTGATGGCCGAATTAACTCTCAATCTAGATTGTTACATGTTGTGGGTTCATGCATGTCGATCACGGTTAGGCTTTGATAGAACTGGGTATCGTGCGGCAGATGCAGGTTTTAGATTAGTTTAATCATGCTTGTTTGTATGTTCCTTCTTCGTGGACCCCAATTCGGCTAGTCTGCCGATTCTGGTTAATCTTACATGAGTAATGAGTTTATATAGATCTGTTCAGATGTATGTATGCTTTTAGCTCCCTATAATTAGATCGTATCATGCGGTGGATTAATCTAATTATAAGGAGTGGTGTAGACTTGTAGCAAGTGGTATCATGCGGTGGATTAGCTTTGCTTAAGTTTATGCTTGACGGGTTTATGAATACTAGACGTGCGGCAGACTAGTTGGATTAACCTATGTATGCGTTATCTGAATAGATTTATATTCACAAGTTGCCCTTTTCTACTTTTGTTACGTATGTGTTCGGCATTCAACATGTTCACGAGCTTTCTCTTTATACTTGCCGAATGACATTATAAACCTGTTTCGAGAGATAGCTTTTATAGCTATGTGCCGTCGTGATTGGCTTTCAAAGCTGTACATATGGAACTGTCTGGTCTGACCTGGCATGTTCCAAAGGTATTCTCACACTTTTATCCCTTGTTGGTTTTCAGGTCAAACCGACTGGCACGTCTCCGGATTCAACACACTCCGGGCACCCGATTGAAGCTAGCCTCTTTCGGCTTGCTGTGTGCCTGGCGCGAGGCGTCACGTTTTGCCCCAACACACTTTTTGGCACGCCCGGTGGGACAACAATTCCTGTTTGATTGTCAAAGCCGATTCAATGTGTACGCACGGGATAGCTGCTGATCAACTGAGTGTACATGGCATCTACGAAGACGCAGATAGCATGCATGGGTGGATTTGCTCCGTGCAGGGACATAGAAACCAATTAAAGAAGCTAATGAATAAAATGGCTTCAAATACATCATGCATGAATGTATCGGTCTCCAAATATATCATGGCACGGCATGCACATGAAGAGATAAATAAAAGGAAGATTTCCATGGAGATGTTCAAAGAGATAAAGTCCAAACTCAGATTTACTTGCATGCTGCTATAAATAGCCGATTGAGTATCAAGGGGTCATACCGAGGGAAGTTGGTCGATAGCTAATCATCTGCATGTCATCTTTGGAATCGGCTATTCAGGAAAGGAATCGGTGGATACAACAACACGAGAAAATATACTAATTGGCCGATATGCATAAAGGAATCGGCTGGAGTTATCATCGTGCACGCATCCACGCACCGCCGAGCTCGTATTCGTCCTCTACAGCACACTCAGCCTCATCAAAAATGACGTTCTTCGAAGCTACCGTGAGTTACCTGACAGCATGCTTACCTAAAGCATTCCAGTTCCTCAACAAGAAGAAAGTCAAAGGCATACTAAGCAAAAGCCGATAAGACAGAACCTTCGGCTCCTATTAATATAACTTTACCTTTCCCTGAGTAACGCAAAAAGCTCAGTCTGGTGATAAGGTTACGAAAGGCTACATCAGAAGCACAAAGGATGTTAGCAGCCGGACGACCGATAGAAGACCATCGGCAAAAACGTTTTCATCACACTTTATATTGAAAGAGATACCTTTGCTGATGGCCTTGAATAAGGTGGTGCCAACAAGACACATGCAACGATGACAAGTTCACTTATAGTCAGAACAGCTACAAGATCTGAAGCAGCCAATCATTTGCAGAAGAAGGATTGACGTTTATGATTGGCTTCAAATATTTTCAACCCGTATTCGGCGAAGACGTCTCGGATGAGAGGACACCAGTGAATCATCGATTACACCGCTGTGACTACATATCGGGGGGTCTAAGATCAACACGCACACATCGTACAGGATCGAGCGATTCATCGTGAAGAAGGACAAAACGAATGGCTGCTTCATCTTCAACGGTGGTTTGTGTAATTTTACCCTCGCTTGTCTAATAGTTTCAGAGCTTAAAATTAAAATCATTAAAAAGCGAAACCTCTCATGTTGCATCTCCGCACTAAAAAAAAGAAAAAAAAACCTAAAAAAATTCCACTCTATGAATATGTGATATAGATATTTTGGGTTATCCATTGTTGAAATGATAAATAGATGCTCTGTTTTATATTTCACCTATGTCTGATTTATAGCTTTGATTTCTTTAAGATTTGGGTCTAATGGTTATTATATTTATCTTGAAGTCTTTGAAATTTGTGGGTTGCATAGAATTTAAACTTTGTCTGAAAGTAGTTGTGGGATATGAATAGAGGTAGAATTTGCTATGACATTATTCTGAGAGATACTTGAAATTCGGAGATTTAATGAAATAATAAAATTTACTTAATGTCATATTGAGCACTGTCAAATCATTGTGACTACTAGTTGAGATTATAGTCATATTCTCAAGATCAAGATTTACGTACACGTTATAAACTAATAAGTATTTTGTATGTGCATTCTCTCTTTGATTGAAAATATGAGGCTATTCTATAAATCTCAGAAATAAAAACGACGGACACGTGTCCGCCAGAACTGAGAAAGAAAAAAAGGTCAATTGACCGCCCAAATAAAAATATGAAAAAGAAAAGGTCAACTGAACGCCAAATAAAATAAAAGATGGCCGAAGGCCCAGTAGCCTCATAATTTAAAAAAAGTAGGGAGAATGACATATGCAAAAGAAAAAGTAATAAAAATATTCACTTGCACTTCTTGATCTAGGTTTATGGCTTGTATCTCCTTATGGTCGAGTCTTTGACTTTGCAATATTATGTGATACGATTTTATATAAAGATAATGATAAAAACTCCGGATGAAAAGTGATCAAGGGGTAAAAGATAAGCATTTGTGTAGCTATTCTGTTTTGCAATCGCTTGAGGATTCAGTGAGATCTAAAGCCCTATAATTAAAGAGACGGATGGATGAGTAAGGAACCATTTTATTCATGTTTAAAAGAAATCTTGGTTATAAAATATGATACTTTTGAGATGTAGTCGGCATTGCAGCATCTTCTGATCAATAAAATGGAAGGACTATAATATTTATACACATATGCATTTGTAACTAACTTGTTTCCACATGTATTGGAGAATTATTGTTTTATAGGCAAAATTGTGGAAACATGGTGAGAAAATGTTATTGCTATTAGTGGATTTCTTGGCTTTTTGAAGAAGACCAATAGAGATCAAATAGTTCGAAGCATGACAATTCATACTCCGAACTAGGGGGGCCTGTGTTAACACTGGATTTTGGTCAACATTGAGAAGATGACAGGTGGACCCAACGAGCAGTGAGAAGAGCATTCGGTAGACGGCCAAGCGGTCGGTTACTCCATTCAGGAAATAGATATGGCAAGAGAAGCCGATCACGAGGATAATCGACCATGACCATGATAGATTAAATGAGTATTCAAGAAGCCAGAGGGGTCTGATCTCATTGGCCAGGAGTTGGATTTGGTGGTGTTGTGATGTGGCAAGCATGCAAAGAAGGCAATATATATATAAAGCATGCACATCTCGACGTCCAGTTCTATATTTAGCATAAATGGCTTCACGATGAAGGAATATATATAAAGCATGGACATCTCAACGTCCAGTTCTATATTTAGCATAAATGGCTTCACGATGAAGGAAAGGCTAGAAGACGGCGTGCATGTCCAGTGTGCGGAGATGGGCGTATGAGGCATTCGGCAACTACCCATGCGGTCGGCTAGTTTCTAAGGATTCGGCAACTGCTCATGCGGTCGGCTATTTTGAGAAAAGGAGTTTCCATTGAAACGACGGAAGCAAGAGCCGATCAGGCAACAAAATTGCGACAATTAAGGCAATGAAGATTCCGAAAGGAGTTGAAGGCCAAGAATATTGTATTTTCCTTTAATATTTCATAGTCGTGTCCTCTTAGGACTTGTATTGCGTCGAGGGTATAAATATAAACCCTTGGCTATTGTAAAAAGTGTTCACAACCACATCAATACAAACCGGCCCCGTGCCACCTTCGAGTCCTTAGTCGTGTCATCGAGTTCTTCGAGAGGAATCATCGATCCGTTGACCTCCGTAAGTACCGGCAACCTTGTTATCATGTCTAGTATCATGCGGTGGATTTAGATATGATGCAAGTAGTCTCGTATTTTAAGCTTAGTATCGTGTGGCGGATTTAAGCTTATGACGGGAAGTTTTTGCTTATGCCTTGTATCGTGCGGCGGATTAAGTCATGAGTAAAAATAGTTATCGGCTCTATTAGATTTGGCAGATCTGATAGATTCATTAAGTTACCATGTGTTATATGTTTTATTTATTTAATTCTTGTAACACCTTTTGCCCAATCTAGATTGATCTTTGTTCGGCCTTGTTGCACAAGTTTGCTTGTGCTTTGCTAATCATAAGATCGTGATGGCCGAATTAACTCTCAATCTAGATTGTTACATGTTGTGGGTTCATTCATGTCGATCACGGTTAGGCTTTGATAGAACTGTGTATCGTGCGGCAGATGCAGGTTTTAGATTAGTTTAATCATGCTTGTTTGTATGTTCCTTCTTCGTGGACCCCAGTTCGGCTAGTCTGCCGATTCTGGTTAAGCTTACATGAGTAATGAGTTTATATAGATCTGTTCAGATGTATGTATGCTTTGAGCTCCCTATAATTAGATCGTATCATGCGGTGGATTAATCTGATTATAAGGAGTGGTGTAGACTTGTAGCAAGTGGTATCATACGGTGGATTAGCTTTGCTTAAGTTTATGCTTGACGGGTTTATGAATACTAGACGTGCGGCAAACTAGTTGGATTAACCTATGTATGCGTTATCTGAATAGATTTATATTCACAAGTTGCCCTTTTCTACTTTTGTTACGTATGTGTTCGGCATTCAACATGTTCACGAGCTTTCTCTTTATACTTGTCGAATGACATTATAAACCTATTTCGACAGATAGCTTCTATAGCTATGTGCCGTTGTGATTGGCTTTCAAAGCCGTACATATGGAACTGTCTGGTCTGACCCGGCATGTTCCAAAGGTATTCTCACACTTTTAGCCCTTGTTAGTTTTTAGGTCAAACCGACTGGCACGTCTCCGGATTCAACACACTCCGGGCACCCGATTGAAGCTAGCCTCTTTCGGCTTGTTGTGTGCCTGGCGCGAGGCATCACGTTTTGCGCCAACACCACCGCTGTCAATCATGCCAGTTCTTTGCCAACAAGCAGCACGTACCTGCACATGAATTGATCTGTATCCCTTCGTCATGGCCTTTTTCATGCTTGGGACTTGACATGGTTGGACCTCTCTAGCATGCTCCAGGCGGATTCGAATACATCTACGTCACAATCGACAAATTCACAAAGTGGATCGAGTACATGCCCTTGATCAAGTTCAATGCATCCAAGTCAGTACAATTCATGCAGAGCATCTTTCACCGCTTTGGGATGCCGCATAGAATCATCACCGATCTTGGGTCCCCTTTCACGGCTACTGAATTCAAGACATGGGCCAGCGACTGCGGAATCAAAATAGACTATGCATCAGTAGCTCATCCACAGTCCAACAGCCAAGTTGAACGAGCAAACGCCCTAATTCTCGCAGGATTAAAACCAAGACTATTTGACCTTCTAAAAGATCACGGTGGAAAGTGGGTCGAAGAATTGTCTAAGGTAGTCTGGGGGCTGCGGACACAACGAAGTCGGGCAACAGGCCAAACTCCTTTCTTCCTGGTATATGGCACTGAAGCAATCCTCCCGGCTGACTTAATCTGGAACGCCCCACGAACAGAGCAGTATAATGAAGGCGAAGCCGATAACACCAGGCGGCTAGAAGTCGACAGCCTCGAAGAAGCCCGATTAACCGCACTCTTTCAGTCAGCAAGGTACCTTCAAGGGATGAGGCGCTACTACGACAAGAACGTCCATCACCGCACTTTTCAAGTAGGCGACCTGGTCCTGAAGAAAATTCAGAATACTACAGGGCGCCACAAGCTTATGAGTCCATGGGAAGGACCTTACATTGTATCCAAAGTAACAAGACCCGGGTCATTTGAGCTAGTCACTGAAGATGGATCTCCACTGCCAAATTCATGGAATATTGAGCACTTGAAGAAATTCCATACCTAAGGACTATGCTACAAACCTGACCCAGGGCAATTGTATTTATCAGTCGGATATTAATAAAGTTTGGAGTTCATCAGAAAATAAGAACCTTCAAATTATCCAGGCTTTTTCTACACTACATCATGACTACTCAGTCGCAAAAAGTCTCTGCAACGGCAGGGCTCTCCACCGACTAATATTTAATATTACTCGGATGGATTGGTTCAGAGGTAACCATACTCGAGTTACGAGCTTCGAGCTCAATACAACTCACAAGGTAGTACGGCATAACACCCGGCTATCAGCCTATAGCGAATATGGCATCTACAAAAGTAGACACCAGTTCCTATAAGGCATAACAAGGTCGGGTAATACTCACCTTGTTAAAAATTTACTGGACAGGGGTCCATCCACTATCGCACTCAAGCTGCGAGTACCAAGAGGATATGATTCACCCTGAAGGAACCATTATCACGGTCCTCCAAGAGGTGCTTGATCAACTTTATCCCTTGAACAAGGGTACTAAGAGTAGTACTCGGGCAAGACTAAGTTCTCTAAATATGATCGTTAGAGAAACGAAGTCACACGACCCAAATCAAAGTGCTAGAGAGCACTTGGATAGACCCGTCTAGTCAGACGCCTGGTCACACATCCAAATCAAACAAAAATGACCTATTGACAAGGAATCCCATGCAATACCGAGTCGATTATATATGAATTGCACAATGAAAGGACCGTGACGCCTAAGAGGGGGGGGTGAATTAGGCAACTTAAAAACTACAACTCTAAACAATGGCTTCTAATTTTCACTTAAGCAAAACCTATGCAAGAGAGAAAACTAACCAATGTGCAACTAAGGTTTTGCTAAGTGTGTTTGTTATCTCTACCGTAAAAAGAGTTATGCTATCTAGTTTCCAAACCTATCAACTAGCAAGCAAGCTATGAAAGGTAAAGCACATGAACTAGATAGCAATGTAAGTGCGGAAGGTAAAGAGTGTGATAGAGATGCAAACTCCCGTCGACGACTCCGGTATTTTTACCGAGGTATCGAGAAGCGCGCAAGCTTCCCCCTAGTCCTCGTTGGAGCCCCTCGCAAGGAATCCCTCGCAAGGGCCAAGCTCCCAGTCGGATACTCCGTGGATAGCCCCGGTCCTTCCCCACACGCAAGTGGGTCTCCGGTTAAGCCACTCGTGGCAAAGCCTCTCCCGGATGCTCTCCGCCGTCTTCACTATCAAGTTTCCGGCCGAAGCGCCGCGGGCCTTGTTCCCTTCGGTACACGGAGGCGGCCACACCACAAACTCGGTTGGTGTGATCTCGCAAGACTTACAAGCCCCACCGATGTACAACCACGGTGCGCGCAAGCACCGGTAGATAAGAGGTTTTCAAACCTCACTAAACACTAGGCCTAACACCTAGAGCAAGCGCAAAGCGGTGGTCTAACTAGCCTAAGCACTTCGCAAAGCACCTACACTAATCACCTAGTATATTCACTAAGCACTTTGGTGGCTAGAGCAACTAAATATGTGTCTATGCACTAAGATCACTTCCTTGAGCTCCAACCATACTATTTTTGGCCGGCCATGGGGGTATATATAGAGCCCCAAGCAAATAGAGCCGTTGGGGAGAAGGATGGGCTTCACTGCGAGGCATCGGACGCTCCGGTCGTAACCATCGGACGCGTCCGATGCTGCATCGGACACTCCGGTCGATACCATCGGACGCGTCCGATGCTCCTTCAACGGCTAGATGCCGACCAGGCACTGTTCAGCAACGGCTAGTCAGCATCCGATGCGTTTGGACCGGACGCGTCCGATGCCGCCAGAGCCTTTCTGGAACCTCTCTGTTCAGGCATCGGACGCAGGTCACTGTAGCGTCCGATGGTGCATCGGTGCGTCCGATGCGCATCGGTGCGTCCGATGCTTTCGGACAGGCACGTCCGATGCTCCTGTTTGCGCTGTACACGAGCTAGGGTTTACCACCGGACGCGTCCGGTGCTTTTGAGCAGCGTCCGATGAGTGCGTCCGATGCACCATTTGCATCGTTTCTTCGCGATTTCTTGCGCCGTCTTGGTTCCATTTTTGTGCCTTGGACTTTGCTTGATCTTGAGGGTCTTCTACTGATCTTCTAATGTCTTGCTTGAGGTGTTGATCATGGGATCACACCGTCGCCTTAGTCCAAGTCACATTTGCACCCTATTGAACTACAAAACAAACACTTGGAAATACATTAGTCCAATTTGGTTATGTTGTTCATCAAACACCAAAATTCAAAGTTAAATGGGCCGAGGTCCATTTTCCTTACAATCTCCCCCTTTTTGGTGATTGATGACAACACAACCAAAGCAAGCAAATAATAGATACAAAATTTAAAATGCAATCTACTTGCTAGGATGCAATGCAAAGGCAAGATCATGTGATGTTAAAAGATACCAAAATGAAAAGACACTTTTATAACTTATCTTGCCCTTGCCATTAAGTCCCTTTGTGGCATTATGGATTCAAGTCTCTCACTAACTCCATAATCCACTTCCTCCCTTTTCTTGGACCATCCAAAAGATATAACCATAAAATTTTAAATTTTGGTTTTGGTTTGCTTTGGTCCCTCAAATTCTCCCCCTTTGGAATCAAACACCGAAAAGGAAGACATTAGTAGCACAAGGGAGGGTCAAATTTTGTGATCCTTTTTATGTGGAGTGGAATAGATCACAAAACTTGGCTCTCACATTATATAAACTAAACTCCCCCTAAGTATATGCATACATATGATGTATGGCAAAGCATATGCATAACCGGCAAATTAATGCACAAAGGAGTTTAATCTATATAATGTATGGAGAAAGCATAATAGAATCAATTGAATAAAACATGATGATATCGGTTAGGAATACCACATGTAGATGCCAATTGAATTGTCGCCACACACGATGCTTGTCTCCAGGGACTCCATTTTCCTTGCAATGAGACTACTACACACATGATAAACTTGAAAGTGATGTTAGTCTCAAAGCTTCCAAATTGTAGAGTAAACTCCCTCTAAAAGTGTGCATACAAGTTTGAAATACTTGTAGGAGACATGCACATTGACTTGTAAGGTCAAATTACCATTTTACAAGTTGACATCACTAGAAATGTGACACCAAATTGAAGATGGTAATAGGGGTAGTTAATCTACAATTCGGTGTTTGGCACATATAAAATAAAGCAATTAAGAGAAGCTATGTGCCATGCTCCTAAACAATTTAAACCATGTAGTTTTGCTCCAAAGATGAGAGTGACACCGAGCAAAACTACCATATGACAAGCCTAGAGATATGAACATACTAATGCAAACATAGGCAATGAAGGAACTAGAGTTTAAATTGCAAGAAAATATACCATTGAAAGTAATTGCAAGAATTTAAATCTAGTTACCTAACATGGGAAGGGGAACTTGGGTCCATTGTATCCACTTACATACTTGGCAATGACATGATCCAATGTGATTCACCCCATGATATGGACCCAAACTTTGCCAAGTCTCCAAATTCCCCGTAGTCCACTTGACTACTTACTTCCCTCTCGGGACCCAAACCTTTTTGGTGCTCTTCATGGTGGAGATAATGTCCTTTGGCACCCAAATGCGTTTGGCCCCATTGTTGGCTTGCTTGTTCACCTTGATGGCCACCACCTTGTTATTTTTCTTTTTCTTCAAAAGGTAAGGTGTGGAGGCCTTCTTGTTCACTTTGTTTGTGTAGGTGTTGGAGAGCTTGCTTGTTTGCTTTTTGTTTTTCTCTTTCTTCTTTTCTCCCCCATGCTTCACTTTGCACTCATAGGACTTGTGGCCTTCCTTGCGGCAAAGGTAACAAACCACGGTTTGCTCCTCATCAAGCTTCTTCACTCCCTTGACGGTGTTATCTTGATGAGTTCGGGTTTGCTTCCCTTTACCTTTTGCTTGGTTCAAGTCCTTGGTGAGGCGAGCCACTTCTTGCTTTAGTTGCTCATTCTCCATTGCAATTTCTTGTGTGCAAGTATCTACAATCACATTCTCAACACAAGCTTGTTTGCACATGGGTGAGTCTAAATCAAGTAAATCAATGCAAGAAGTAGAGGCATCCTTTTTAGGCAAATCAAAGATTGATTTTTCAATTTTAGGTGCCTCGTTGGGGTTTGCTCCGATGGCTTCTAGATTAGCAACTTTGTTAGTTAGCTCATCACAATGCTTGCACATGATTTCCATTTTAGCAAGCAAACTTTTGTAAGCATCTTGTGTGCTAGCTAACTTTGCTTTTAGTTTTTCATTTTTCTTAGCAAGTTGCTCATCATTGCTTGTGCTATCATATGTGCTTATACTAGCCTCAAGTTTCTCAATTTTATTAGATAGCTCAACATTCAAATTTGAAAAAGTTTCATATTGATCTAGCATAGCATCGTAGGCTTGTTGAGAACTATCTAATTTTTCTTTTAAGATATTAATCTTCTTTTGTTGGCTAGTACAAGCTTTAGCATATTTAAGATTATCTTGCACAAGTTGATTGTAAGAAGGTAGCTCATCATCACTATCACTATCACTATCACTAGAGATAGGGGTTGTGTTACCTCGTGCCATAAGGCACATACGTGAGGAGCTTGATGATGAGTGCTTGTGGCCGTGCCTCTTGTGTCGGGCTTCATCATCACTTGATGAATCATCCCATGTCTTGATGGTGGTGAGGGCTTTGGCCTTGCATCCCTTCTTCTTGTCATTGGGTGTGGGCTTTTGTTTTGGACAATCTTCCACAAAGTGCCCTTTCTTGCCACATCTATAGCATCCCTTTTTTCTTTGCTCTCTTCTTTGATTGGTGAAGAGGCAATCTTCTATGGTGATGGGCACACCCTTGACATTGAGCTTGCGGATCATCCTCTTTACTCCCTTCATGAGCTTGATTGTTTCTTCTTCATCTAAGGAGGAGTCGGAAGAGGTGCAGGCTTGATCATCATCACTTGATTCTTCATCTTCATCATCCTCTTCTTCACTTGAGGAGCTTGAGCTTGTTTCAACTTGCTTCTTGCTCTTCATTTTTTTGTGCTCACATGAGAGAGCGGTGTCTTTGCTTGATGAAGTAGCTTCTTCTTGACCCATCTTGCGTGACATCTCAAATGCCACCAATTTGCCAATGACAATGGCCGGGGACATGGTGCTCAAGTCCTCCATGTTGTGGAGGATGGTGATGATGGTTGCATATTTGTTCTTTGGAAGCACGGAAATGATCTTCCTCACAATATCCGCATCACCTAGCTTTGTGATTCCTATAGAGTTGAGCTCATTGATAATTAGATTCAAACGAGAATACATATCACGAACAAGCTCATTATCATTCATTTTAAAGGAATCGTAACATGATTTAGCTAGATGATATTTTTGCTCTCTAACATTACTTGTACCATCATGGAGCTCATGGAGTTTTAACCAAATATCATGAGATGTTTGCAAAGTAAAAACTTGGTTAAACACATCCATGCTAAAAGATTCAAACAAGCAATTCTTAGCTCTAGCATTAAGATGAATTTCTTTTTCATCACTCGCGGTGGGCTTCTCGGGATTCTTGAGGGGTTTCATCCCGTCGCGAGTGACTCTCCAAACACCTAGATCAACGGCTTCTAAAAAGCAAGCCATTCTAGCACTATAGTATGGGAAGTTTGTGCCGTCAAAGTGCGGAGGCCTAGAGGTATCCATCCCAACCACTCTTAGGGCGTCGGCTCGAAGGCGATGAAACCAAGAGTCCACAAATGAGCCAACTTGGCTCTGATACCAATTGAAAGGACCGTGACGCCTAAGAGGGGGGGGTGAATTAGGCAACTTAAAAACTACAACTCTAAACAATGGCTTCTAATTTTCACTTAAGCAAAACCTATGCAAGAGAGAAAACTAACCAATGTGCAACTAAGGTTTTGCTAAGTGTGTTTGTTATCTCTACCGTAAAAAGAGTTATGCTATCTAGTTTCCAAACCTATCAACTAGCAAGCAAGCTATGAAAGGTAAAGCACATGAACTAGATAGCAATGTAAGTGCGGAAGGTAAAGAGTGTGATAGAGATGCAAACTCCCGTCGACGACTCCGGTATTTTTACCGAGGTATCGAGAAGCGCGCAAGCTTCCCCCTAGTCCTCGTTGGAGCCCCTCGCAAGGAATCCCTCGCAAGGGCCAAGCTCCCAGTCGGATACTCCGTGGATAGCCCCGGTCCTTCCCCACACGCAAGTGGGTCTCCGGTTAAGCCACTCGTGGCAAAGCCTCTCCCGGATGCTCTCCGCCGTCTTCACTATCAAGTTTCCGGCCGAAGCGCCGCGGGCCTTGTTCCCTTCGGTACACGGAGGCGGCCACACCACAAACTCGGTTGGTGTGATCTCGCAAGACTTACAAGCCCCACCGATGTACAACCACGGTGCGCGCAAGCACCGGTAGATAAGAGGTTTTCAAACCTCACTAAACACTAGGCCTAACACCTAGAGCAAGCGCAAAGCGGTGGTCTAACTAGCCTAAGCACTTCGCAAAGCACCTACACTAATCACCTAGTATATTCACTAAGCACTTTGGTGGCTAGAGCAACTAAATATGTGTCTATGCACTAAGATCACTTCCTTGAGCTCCAACCATACTATTTTTGGCCGGCCATGGGGGTATATATAGAGCCCCAAGCAAATAGAGCCGTTGGGGAGAAGGATGGGCTTCACTGCGAGGCATCGGACGCTCCGGTCGTAACCATCGGACGCGTCCGATGCTGCATCGGACACTCCGGTCGATACCATCGGACGCGTCCGATGCTCCTTCAACGGCTAGATGCCGACCAGGCACTGTTCAGCAACGGCTAGTCAGCATCCGATGCGTTTGGACCGGACGCGTCCGATGCCGCCAGAGCCTTTCTGGAACCTCTCTGTTCAGGCATCGGACGCAGGTCACTGTAGCGTCCGATGGTGCATCGGTGCGTCCGATGCGCATCGGTGCGTCCGATGCTTTCGGACAGGCACGTCCGATGCTCCTGTTTGCGCTGTACACGAGCTAGGGTTTACCACCGGACGCGTCCGGTGCTTTTGAGCAGCGTCCGATGAGTGCGTCCGATGCACCATTTGCATCGTTTCTTCGCGATTTCTTGCGCCGTCTTGGTTCCATTTTTGTGCCTTGGACTTTGCTTGATCTTGAGGGTCTTCTACTGATCTTCTAATGTCTTGCTTGAGGTGTTGATCATGGGATCACACCGTCGCCTTAGTCCAAGTCACATTTGCACCCTATTGAACTACAAAACAAACACTTGGAAATACATTAGTCCAATTTGGTTATGTTGTTCATCAAACACCAAAATTCAAAGTTAAATGGGCCGAGGTCCATTTTCCTTACACACAAGACTCAAAAGTAGCTAACACTATGATTCTTCATATTTGATAATAAGTGTTTCAGGGAATACAAGCGGCGGTTCAACAATGAAGGAGACTAAATTACTCTACAAGATCCAGAATCTGTGAGTACTCCTCCGCTGCGGTCTTCACCTCCTCTTGCATCACTGCAAGGTCCTCGTCGCCTTTGCCTTCAGGGAGGGTCATCAGAGCAGATAAGTCGAAAAACGGCAGATGCAACTGCAGCGTCGCCATCAGACCTTGCACCACAGAAATCGACATATCCTTGATATATTGAGCCAGCCGCCCAGGCGCAGCCTTGGCCCGATGAATCAAAGTTTCCTCGACTTCTTCTGGTACCGGAATCATGTTTAGGATGGGCTCGACGGCACGCTCCAAGGCCTTCAAGGAAGCTTGCGAAGACTCGAGGGCTTCCCATGACTCCTTGGTAGATTTCAAAGCCTGCAGAAGGTCCCGGTCAGCACCCTCACGCATCAATTTGGCTTCCTGGAGAGTACTTTGCGCATTAACAAATACCTCCTCAAGCTCCGCCTGCTTCCGGTTGAATGCGCTCTGCCACCCAGAAGCCAGCTTATTCGCATCTGTATAAATATCAGTCGGTTATCATATAATCAGATTGACACAGAAAACTCCAAAGTTTACCCTCAAGCTGCTTTTTGGAAGCCTTCTTCAGCTCCTTCATCTTCTGCTCCATAGAGGCGGCCTTAGCTATCAGCCCAAACTCATGGTCGTTTGCAGCGTCACGCTCCGCTACCACTTCCTTGAGGCTGCCCTGGAGTTCATTGATGCGGTTATGCAGAAGCTGGGTGGCTACTTTTTGACTGATCTGGTCCAGGGCAATGTAGTCCCGGAGCTCCTAGTTCTCACGGGACATCTCCTGGCGAATCCGGGTGACCTGATCCCTAAACTTGAAGTCAAAGGCCTACATAAAAACACTACTGTGAGTATTCGGATGCGACTACAGTACAATAAGAAGAAATTGAGAATCTTACCTCAACAAATTGGTGAAGAGCTTCAACAGGAGCTCTCACTTGATCACTCAGCTCCTTCAACCGGGTGAGGTCCTGATTATACCCGGATACGTCGAGAGTCGCCCCCTGGCGCGAGGACTCGGGCGCATCTACAGACCCTCCCTGTTGACGAGTTGAAGTTTCTGCACGGATATCCGCCAAAACCATCTCCAGGGTTGGTTCATCTGGCTGTCGTGTGCGGAAAAACCAGTCATTGAATACCCGGTCAAACTCCAACTGAGCAGGAGAACGAAAGATGGAGAAGGGCACACCAACCTGAGGCAATGGGAGAACATCTGCATCAGGTGCCGCATCAGCCTGCGACTTGGACGGAGAGGAGCCGGGCAGCGGATCTACCTAGCTAAAGGTCGGCAGAACGCTAGATTCATCTTTGTCTGGCGCCTCCGACTCCTCTACCGCCTGGGGATCAGGGACGGTACTCGAGGCCGCTGCAGCCGGCTTCGTTATTCTACAATAGACAAATAGTCATGTTAATTCCAGAAATATGCAAGTACTTGGACAGTAAAGTCTTGTAACTTACTTCACGAGCTTCAATGTCCCCGGCAACTTCAAGAGAGGCTGCTTCAGTAGCGGATCCGGAACCGGAGTTTCTTCATGGATTGCACCACTTGAAGCCCCTTGGGTCGTTTCAGCATCTGGGACATAGATATTTATAAGACAAGAGTTTATCAAAATCCAAAAGGACTACAAAGTACTCGGGTTTCCCTTTACCAGGAGCACCCAGATTATAGTGCTTTTCAGATAACTCTTGTGATAAAAGAATTTTTCGACAAGCACGGCGATTACCAGTGTGAGCCTTCTTGGGGACAGGTCCTCCGGCTTCTTGCTGTGAAGGCGGCGATCTCTTCCGGCTACTTTCAGCTTCTGGGTCTATAAGCATGACATCAGAGTCAGTTGAATCTGTGTCAAGCCAGTCAAGATCTTCAGGAGAGCCTGGTTTGTTGGGAAGATCCTCACTTCGAATTGGACCCTCCAAAACTATGCCTCCACCTTCTTCAGTCGCCGGAGGCAGGGGAGGACAATCATTGTCATCTCTCCCCTGGCCCTAGAAGAGAAGAACATTCAGTCAGGTCAGAAGGATATTTCTTCCGAACCTCGAAGACATGGTAAATCAATTACTTACCTGAGGCGGAGGGTTAATGGCGGAGAATGTTGTCACCACTGGAGCAAGGTGTTCACGACTCTTGAGAAGCCGGTTCACCCTCCATAACACTTCGCAGTCTGACAACTGCTCGACGGCATGACGTCCTGGGTCATTCTTACCCAGGTACTCGAAGCCAAAATTGGCTCGCTGTTGAAGAGGATGGATGCGTCGTGCAACAAAATCTTGGACGACAGAGTATCCGGTCAGCCCGTCGAGCTTTAATGCCTCTATGGAATCAATAAGAGGTCGGATAGCCTCTAATCCTTTAGCAGTAATATTGTCTCTCCACTCACGACACTTTCACGGAGGCCACCCGTCGTGACGACGAAGCGCTGGCGGAGGGTTTGCCATATAAAACCAGCCGGCTGCCCAGTCTTTGACAGAATCCGACAACTCTACAACTATGTACCGATTAGCTACCTCTAGCCTTAGCTGGATGCTAGCACCACCGACTACCTCTACACTAGCATCACTGGGTTGACACTTCACCCAGAAGAAATAGCGGAAGAGAGTAAAAGAAGGGCAGATACCCAGAAAAGCTTCACACAGATGGGTAAAAATTGCAATGTGAAAGCAGGCATTGGGAGTGATATGGTTGAGAGTCAAACCATAATAGTGCAGCAATCCACGAAGAAAGTCGGAAGCAGGAAGCCCCAATCCCCGCTCGACAAAGGACTTGAACATCACTATTTCAGTAGTGTTGGGGGCAGGAGCGCGGTGATCGGTGGGCACTCTCCATCCGTCAAGTGGTTGTGCTCGAAGTAACCCTTGTTGTGCCAAGAACGCCAGCTCTGACAAGATGGTGTCTGGTTTTTTCCACGCCAATATGTCAGTTGGGGGATTGGGGTGCTTCGGCTTTCTGGTGGTGGTGATCCTAACCTTCTTCTTATCACCAACGGCTTGTCTCTTGGGACCCATGTTGATGACGAGAGATTTTCTACGCATCAACTAATGGTTAGCTAAGGGATTTCTACCTCTGAAGGCAATGGCTTGATGAAAGCGTGAGGGACATACAGCCCGACGGCGGCTTATTATAGATCTGTTTCGGCAATCGTTCATCTCTCGCAAACGGTGTTAAGAGACTGTTCAAAACCCTAACGGGAGAGAAAGCGCTGCAAACGGCGTCAGCTACAGCTAAATAGACAAGTTCCTTCTTTCACAAGATACATTTAGTACTCGGATATCAAGAGAAAGGACTCGGAAAGTATTCCAAGTACCCGGATTTTATTTATTATTACTCGGAATTACAACAGAGATACACGGCAACATCTTGAGATACAGCAATTATCAGCACAAGTACAATCAGGATGTAAAACGCTACTCTAGTGTAATCAAGGTACAGAGTCTTGATGCCTAATGCACCAAGGACCGGGTTCAGTGAGACGCAGTAAAGCAGACACAGAACCTTGGGTAGACACTATCTTTTCAGTGCATCCCAAGGTTGATCTCAGGCACCACCCCTGTACTCAAGGAACTCCGGGGAAGACCATCACCCTCGCCGCCCTTTTGACAACCTGTGATTCCGAGGTTATCTACGAGTGGTAGTCACAAGAGTTCTTTTAGGCGCACCTCTGTATCCCTCTGCTCGCGACCACTTGGAAACCACCCTGGCGGATGGTCCTTTCACAAGAGTTCTTCTGGGCACCTCATCTATTCTACAGAAGGAAGACACCCGGGGGCTCGGACATCTCAGCTACCGATGCTACAATATTCATGGGACTAATAGAAGTTCTACACTCAAAGGGATATGAGTCTTTCGCTTCCCAGGCAGGGTATTTATAGACGAATTCTCTTGGTCTATAGACTATGTTCATGGACAAAAGCGATTGATGGATCAATAATTCAACCTATGCACTGTGCCACATGTGAAGCCTGGCACTGGTGATTGATTCTCACGCGCACTTCAAGTGGAAGGCGACAAAAGTTTGCAGTTGCAGAACAAGACAAAAATCATTAATGCGTACAGCTGGAACAGTCATTGATCGGTTATTGCTGACTTCATAGTAGTTTTAAATTCGGTGGGGGTGATAAGGGATGTTTGTTGAAAACATTTCCCACCTGAAGCTGAATATCTATTTACTCAGATGGAGTAAGCAACGAATTGGTGGCATGTTCCGACTCCTTAAAACCTTTATGGATTACCCGCTCCTGTATTTGGAAGATCCCAAGCACCGACTACTATAGTACTCGGAACTCAGGCTCGGGGGCTGCAGGGTATAATCTATAAAGAAAATGTTTTTTTCTTATTCGAGAAAAGTCTTCAAAGATCCTCAAAGTTATTATAAATAACAAGAGGCTCGGGGGCTACACCCTATGGGTGCACTTTTTGAAAAAAGTGCACGCCATGGAAATTCTTTAACTTCGGAGCACTTCAAGATTTCTCAAGACATTACTCGGAGATTCTCAAGAAGAAACTGGAAGATAATGTCGTGAAGAAATGACGAAGGGCTCGGGGGCTTGACGGACCTGGATGTCAGAGATAGCATCAGTTGATGATTACTCTGACTAATCCCGGGCGGCACGTGAGATCCGAAGGCTTGTTACGAAGTGTACTTGGATTAGGACTCTCGTTGTAACTTAGTCGAGTTCTTAGAGGAAGTCTTGTAATCAGAATAGGACTCTTCTGATGTAACCGACTAGGACTCGGCCTGCGCTAAGACGTACCCGGATATATAAGGGGAAGCGGGCGCAGGCTCCAGACGATCGAACATTGAATCATAATCATACACAAGGCACACGCCGCACTGGACGTAAGGTATTACGCTATTCAGCGGCCTGAACCAGTATAAATCGCCGTCCCTGTGTACTCGCCGAGTCCTACGAACGCCGATCCCCACCGAACAAATCATCTGAGATTACTCAAGACGAGTTGCCGGTTAACAAACACCGACAGTCAGTTCGATGCTAGAGCATGTTGTTAATTTATTAGGCTGAGATCAAGAGATGCATTAGACGGAGCTATATCATAAGAAGAACAAGTACAATGGAGAAGAAAAAAATAAAATACAAAAATATAAAATTAAATGAAAGTGATATAGATATTTTTTACTTTGTTATATGAACACACTAACCTTTTGAATCAGCTACTCAATGCTAACGGTTCTCATGTAATGACCATGATGTGATTATCCAACAGCCTTGATGAGAGCTATATGTGATGTGTTGCTTATAAATAGGAAGGTCTACATGTATTTTCTTTTATAACACTTGAACTGAAATATTATTTTGTGTTACTAGGGGCATATATTTGTAACACATTTTATATGTGTTCCACATATGTGTTACAACATAGTACACTTTTGTAACATTTTTCTTGTAACATTAATTTTGTGTTACTATAATTGTTGTTAGTAACACCTTTTTTAGAAAAAGTATTTTGTGTTACAACCGAAGTCTGTAACACACTATTTTGTGTTACTATGAAATTTTACTGGAACACATTAATGAATATGTTACATAAAAGTGTTACAATATCCCTGTTGTGTAGTAGTGTCTTGCCACTTCCATCTGCTGAGAGACACATTGTAAGTGTGAGATAGTGCAAGAGCCCTAGTGAGGTTGAGAGAATAGCTAATTGAGAGAATTAGTGACCTCCTAGTGAGAATTGAGTAGCAAGTGTGCATCCATCCATCACTTTGGCCTTGTCTTGGTCAAGTGAGAGTTCTAGCTTGTTACTCTTGGTGATCGGCATCACCTAGACGGCTTGGTGGTGATCGAAGAGTTTGGTGATCATCCAGAGGCTTTGTGGATGACCCAAGTCAAGTTGTCATCGGTAGCGAGCGATTCACCGGGCCGGAGTAGCGAAGAATCAGCTCGTAGTGAGCACTTGATCCTTGCGCGGATCAAGGGGGAGCGATACCCTTGCGCGGGTGCTCCAACGAGGATATAAGATCTATCTGCTCTTAGATCAAACCACGATTTTATCGGATATCTCGAACGCACAACATGTAACAATCAAGATTGACAAAATAGTCGATGAGAGGCTTAGATCGGCTTTTTTCTTTGATGTAAGCATATAAGATCTTTAAGTAGCCGATCTAAACAACTTTAAACTTAAACTGCTTTGTCAATCTTGATTGGGCAAGATATTGTTTAAAATCTAAAGAAAAGCATTAAAGCATAAACAACATCGATAACTTAATGAATCTATTGGCTTGCCAAAACCAATAGAGCCGATAACTAGTCAAGATCGGCTAAAGTAAGAGATTGATCAGGGTCAAGACAGTCTTACAAAAGGTGATCTTAAACTGATAACTAGCCATGTCATAGCCTAATAAGAGTTTGGTCAATGCCAAATACAGCCTTATTGAACGATAACACAAGTCATTGGTGAAACTTACAAGCAAACCGGAGGTCGGTCGAAGCCGATGCAGCCCTGCTTGGTTGAAGGTTCCGCCGAGTTCTACCTTACTCCTACTCCTAGGGTTTTGGCCGATGGCCGATGTGTTGATTGATTGGATGTTCCATACAAAAATCGGGTTTCTAGCTATTTATAACCCGCTTGATTCCTGACCTAACATGACTAGGTTACATAAAACAAAAGACGACCCAGACTCAAACTCCTCGGCCGAACCCAACACGTCTCCAAAACTTGTCACACCTGGTCCTCAAGGGTCTTGGTCGTGTTCGGGTCTTAATACTTCTTTTATTTTTCTGGACGATTCTTTTACCAATAAATCAGCCGTTTGTACCTACAAAATAATCTTCTTAATCCAAAATCTGGTGTAAACAGGATCAAAAACACTAATAGATGGTAAACGAAATGGTAGATAAATGGGTGATAACAAAACCTACCATGACAACGATAGCTCTGATTACCACATGACAGGTTCCGATTTAGATCGGAAAGGAAATGGCCCGATCTTCACGACAGTTGGTTTGCGAACAAAGGATAACTTGCTGCGAACAGCGGGATAACTAGCTTTATACCTGACAAACGTTGGATGCGACCAAGCGACGGGGAGAGAGGCACCGAAACCGTGAAGACTTCGACTCGATCTCCGAACGACCGCAGAACCACAATCCAGAACTAATCCACATAATATGGTGTAGCCAAATGGAAGCCGTAGAGCACGAAGTAGGGGACCTCAGAGAGATCTCTCACAAGCCCATGAAGAACTTGCAAGAACAAAGGTTTTAGTATGATCACTCAATAACTCGCTGCAACAGTAGGGGTGGTTTATCAATTTATCAAAAGGTTCCAAATAGCTTAGAGGTAGGGGATATTTATACTAGGAACAACCCTCCTAGATAGGTATGAAAACGAAATAAACTTTCTGAAGATAAGCAATGTGAAAGGTCTCCTTGAGATGGCTTCCTGAAGTGGTCTCGCGTGACTGTTGGTCTCCAGAGCAGTTTCAACTAAACTGACCATAACTCTTTACTGGGAACTCCAAATGACAAGCCGTTTGTTGGGTTGGAATGTTAACTTGATAAGCTTTCACACCATGTGCAGCATGCACCACGAAACATCATAGAATGGTACAGTTTTGCATGGGAACTTGAACATCATGTAGTAATGATGCAGAGGCCAAATGCGAGGAAGCCACATGGGTTTGAAAGTAGACTCGACAAGATTTCCAAAATGTCCTCATGGGCCTCGAAAGCTTCAGGGAATCAAAAGTTATGACAATTCTTTGCACTGGTTCGTTTTAGCCATCGCACTGGTCCGTTTTTTGCCATTGGACTGGTCCGTCTTTGTCATCTCACTGGTCCGTTCTTGCTGGTCCGTCTCTTGTGGTCCGATTCTTCCTTCTCTTCATGTATACTCCTAAGTACAACCAAAGTAGAGCTATTAGGTAGTATCTCATTCTCAGAAGTATAAAGATTACAATTAGTAAGGAAAGAATTCACCTGCTCTTGTAGTTTCTTAGCACGACTTCTTGTAAGTGGACCTTGATTGGTAGTATTCGGACATGAAGTAGTGTGTACAGCTGGCTTGTCCTCATCAATAACTATAGTGGGAGGACAACAGGAGAGATCAAGGTTCCAATGCACTTCTCTATTACTTGAGTTCTAAGGTAACAAAGATGAAAAGATATAGCAGTCATATAATAACACTTCGGGACATCAGAACACCAACCACAGAAAGGGATGAGAAGGGGGTTGGGAAGTTCTGACTACGGTCCTACGAACATCAACCCGAACATGGTGGAATACGTCGGCCATCAGGGCTGTCACCACCTGGGGCTACCACAACTATCTGTGGGGTTAAGCGCAACCTCAGGTAACCTATAGACTAAACACCAAGTCTAATCTATTGATTACTACTCTAACTATGGCCAATAACTAGAGCACTCGATACGAGCGGAGATCCTATGCCAAGATATAACAACTATACTAATCCTATATGAAAGGCATAAAGTAATTAGAGAAGATAAATAAATTAAAGCATAAGTCTTATAAAGAAAAGATATAAAGACATACCAAAACTCTGAAGACTCCTCCGGAACCAGAGCGCAACTCCTCTCTAATCTCTCCTTCTCCTCTTTCTAGTCGGATCTATAATTACAACTAGATGAACTAGACAACTAGAACTAGAACTAGATGAATTAGATCTAAATCTAGATGAAATAGAAGAGATTCATCTAGAGGGACCTCTACTTCTACATTGGAACTCTAGTTTCTGATGTGGAGACGAATAATGAAGATGGAGATGCTCTTGGGGGTGCCTCTTAGTCTTCTTATATAGTCTTGGATGGAGTAGGGGGCAAGGAACTCATGTTGGACTGCATTTACAACTCTCCGTTGGATCCATACGTCGAGTTTTGTGCACCGTAGGATCAAACCGACCTTGGATTGACGTGGGGACTCTTGGTCATCGTGGGATACGTAGTAGAGTTGGATTAGAACACGTCACACGAAGCGGAGGGAGGTGGCGCACTGTAGCAGGTCGGCCGGCCCAGGGGGGAGGCCGGCCGACCCCCCTTTGTGGCTAATCCGCCTCTCCTTCGCCGAGTTGCCTTCTCGTGTCTTCTAGAGTCTTCTAGTGCCACTTTTCGACCCGTTTGCGCAATTAGTCGTGTCGTGGTTGGATTCTTCCCTCTCCCATTTGCTGGATAAGTCCCTAGTAAATAATAATTCACAGAGTTGTATACTTATTGTCGGTTTAGTCCCTGGACTTATGGTAGGTGATGGTTCCGGGTTGTTCTAGAATCTTCCAAGTTGTATCCAATAAGGACTCTCTCGTCGGGACTCCAAATGTAGTAAACCATATGTCCGTTTCGATCGTCTCGACGAGCTCTTCGCAATGGTGTGCTCTGTTTCATCACTTAAGATACTTTTATATGGTGAAATATTGATAATCCTGCAAAAGCAAGTGAGAGCAACACAACTCGTGGAACTTGTTAGAATCAAACCCTACAACTATGCTTTATGGTTTATTTAATATCATTCTATGCATTAGTTGATGGTATAATATTGACTATAAGGACCGTCGACAAGTTCCGCCAAGCTTACCCTTTGCTAGTCCCTTAGCAAAGTCAACTCAACAATGGATCAGGAGTTGTTGCAATATCTTCTTTTATAACTAGTACATATGCATTCAAACAAAAAGTTATCATTTGGAAAAGATATCATATTATTCATCACGGTGCTTAGTACTTTACCTTGAATCTTGAGTAATTGGAAGATAGAACGATCAAATCAAGCACTATGTCTCTAGCTCTTTCACTTCACCATTATCCCAGAACTTTTATGAATTTTCAAAAAGCTTAAAAACATATGTTGTCAAATTAAACAATGGATCCAAAGAGAAAGTCAATCAAACCATTGAATCGAGAAGTGCATGTGTATGGAAAATGGAGGCAAATGCTCTTTTGAATATATCACTCTCTTCTGTCTATTAGAGACACATGGCTATCAGGCTAATTCTACTGTCAGGCATGTGCCCATTTTTTTCTGATATTCATATTTATTTTGTTCTCTTTTTTTCGAGGTTCCGGACACTTGTCCCTTTTTATTTCCTCAGGATCTATCTTTTTGAGGTTTTGGACACTTGTCCCTATTTATTTCCTTGGTTTTTTTTCTTTTTCTTTCAATAGCCACATGCTTCCAACAAACTTTTGAGAGGATAATAACAGGTAATCATGAGAATTTATGCGAAAGATGGATGAAATGTGTAAGTGATCTCAATTCAATAGCATGTCCCATAGGGTCAACAAAGCTTAATCTAACTCAATGCAATCATTAGTCATATTTATATTGAGAAATCTCTGGAACTCTAGTGTTGTTTAGAACAAGATAATAGCAGCTAGATCATCACATGTCATATCCATCAATTACTTAGACCATAGATCAAGCATTTGCTACCCATGCATTTAATTTTATTTTTTAGGCATCATTATTAATTAGGAGAACTTATTGCGGATACATGGGTGTATGCCGAGTCTCTGAGTGATGAGTGATTGTCAACGGGTTTGATGCGCATGTTCTTTGGCTTGTGTTGTGCAGGTGTCGAGCTCGGAGACAGTGATCGATGGCAGGTGAAGGTCAAGTTGAGACGTGTCGTGCCGATGGACTGGGCGCGATGAAGGATGGGCGTGCCGTGCGGCGGACGTGCCATGCCGATGTATCGGACAGTGAAGGGCGGACGTGAGGCTTGGACTGAGGGACTAGAGGCCGGAGGATCAGCTGTGGTGGCTGGCAGCCTGTGGCGACGACAAGTGAAGAAATGCGGTCATGTCGATGGACGGGGTGCACGGAGGTGCATCCCCTCTACGACACCGGTTTGTTGGTTGAGCCAGAGAAAAATCAATGGGTGGACGGTTTCCAGGTTTGGGCCTCAAAACCTGGGTGCTGGGTTTCCAGGTTGAGCCACAAAACCTGGGCGTGACGGTTTCCAGGTTGAGCCACAAAACCTGGGCGCGACGGTTTCCAGGGTGAGTCCGGTCGATGAACAGCACGTAGCCGTGATCTTCACTTTGACCGGACGCTCAGTTCACGTTTTGACCGGACGCATCGCTTCCACTGTTCATCGTGCTTGTTCGTTTCTGACCGGACCCACTGCTCTCGACCGGACGCTCCGTACTCGTGAGTCCGGTCGCGAACAGTAAGGTTCCAGAGCCGATTTTTGTTGACCGGACGCTGACCAGAGTCCGGTCAATCCAGTTTTGCGCGTTTTCGTTCGCGGTTCGTTCGTTCTTGATCGGATTCGAGTTCCGTCTTTTGCGTTGGCTTTCTAGGGTTGTCTAGTGTCCCGCTGTGCTTCTAGGAAGCATCCACCCTATATCTCGGGTCGTGGACATTAGCAAGCTCTAGGGTTTGCTCTTGGGGTTGATTTTGGGACAGTAGCATCTAGGTTCCGAAAGGAAATTTTTAAGCTCCCATTCACCCCCCCCCCCCCTCTGGTCGCTTTCGGATAGCTTCTCGGTCCTTCAATTGGTATCGGAGCAGGTTAAGGATCTTCCACCTTAGCCGGTTCCAGATCCACCGAAGGCGACATGGATCGCGGCGTGGGCAAACCGCCGTTCTTTGATGGGACGAACTATGCGTATTGGAAGATACGCATGTCGGCCTATCTGCAGAGTTTGGGTGCGTCTATTTGGGATATTTGCAACTCTGCTGATTACGTGGTCTTGGCTGCTCGTGTTTCTCAGCAACAGATCGATGAGCACGATGTCAATAGCCGAGCCCGTAATGCTCTCTTTTCTTGTTTGAGCATGGGTGAGTTTGATCGTGTTTCTCACCTCGCTACGGCTCGGGAGATCTGGGACACCCTCATGCGTTTCCATGAGGGCACCTCTCAAGTCAAAACCCGACTCTACGAGTCGTTCAAGCGTGAGTATGAGAACTTTAGACATCAACCTGGCGAGAGCATAGAAAGTTTATTCGCTCGCTTTCAGGTGATTGTCAACAGGATGAGGGTTAACAGAGAGCAGTTGCCATTTGACGATCATGAGCATGCTTTGAAGCTTTTGCACACTCTTGACCGTTCGGTATGGGACTCTAAGGTTCAGGCAATCATCGAATCGCCGAACTATGAGACCCTCACCTGCGACGAGCTCTTCAGTAAGCTCAAGTCCAGTGAGATTGATGCTATGGTGAGGGCTTCTTTTGAAAATCCTTCTCGCCCGTCCATGGCTTTGGTTTCCGGCTCTTCCTCTAACCCCTCAGCTGGCTTTGCGCTTTCTTCTCTTTTTTCTGTGACAGAGGACCAGCTGGAGTCTTTGGGAGACGACGAGTTGGCTTTGCTTGCCAACCGGTTCTCGCGGTTCCACAACAACCGAATGAACCGTCGTCGAGGAGGAGGACGCACGGGATGCTACGAGTGCGGCGACCCCGACCACTTCATCGCCGACTGCCCCAAGAAAAAGAACAAGCACTCGGGCAAGGGCGAACATGGGCGCAAGCACGACTCCAAGTACAAGGAGAAGCACGTCCCCCCAAGGCACAAGAAACGGGGCGGCTTCGACAAAGAGTACATCAAAAAGAAGTACTTGGAGAAGCAGCAAGCTGAGCAGCGTGCGTTCTTCGCCACACTCAGCGACGTCGACGGCTCGGATGACGACTCCGCTGGCTCCAGCGATGACGAGTCCATGAAGAAGAAGCTGGAAGACAAGTTCAACGGCTTGTGCTTCTTCGCCGGCGACGGAGGCCTGTGCACCATGGCGCTCGGAGATGAGGTCGACGGCGAGCCGGAGCGTACCCCTCAGAACGACGACGACGACGACGACACCTCCCAGGTGAGACGGTTGGAGGACATTTGGTTGGTGGATTCTGGTTGCTCGAGGCACATGACCGGAAACGCCAAGTGGTTCTCCAGCCTTAGCCCGGTCGCCGGAAAGGAGTACATAACCTTCGGCGACAATAGTAAAGGTAAGGTATTGTCTCGTGGGACGGTGCGGGTTAATGAGCACTTTGTGTTGCGCGATGTTGCTCTTGTTTCTAACCTGCATTTTAACCTTCTTTCTGTTTCGCAACTTTTTGATGATGACTATGAGATTCGTTTTAAACTGAACCTTAGTCGCATCTTAGATCCTCAGGGCGATCTTGTATGTCTGATTTCGCCCTTTGGGAAAGTCTTTCGCGCGAATTTTTCGGAGTCGTTTGGTTCTTCTCGCTGTCTTTTGGCTAGTCCTTCTTCCTCCAATCTTTGGAAGTGGCATATGAGGCTCGGTCATTTAAGCTTCGACTTGCTTGCAAGACTTAGCTCACTTGGCCTAATCCGAGGATTGCCCAAGCTTTCGATGGAGAAGGATCTAGTTTGCCATTCTTGCAGACATGGGAAGATGGTTGCCGCTCCCCACCATCCAGTGACTAAGGTCATGACCTCGCACCCCGGAGAGCTTTTACACATGGACCTTGTTGGTCCGGCTCGGGTGAGCTCGGTTGGTGGCAAGTGGTATGTTTTGGTTGTTGTTGACGACTTTTCGAGATATTCGTGGGTCTTCTTTTTGACTGAGAAGACTGAGACTTTCTCCTTCGCTCGCAATCTGATTTTGCGTCTTCAGAACGAGTTCCCTTTGAACTCGATGCGAGCTATTAGAAGTGATAATGGTTCCGAATTCAAAAATTCGGATTTTGAGAAGTTTTGTAACCGCCTTGGCTTGGAGCATCAGTTTTTCTTCCCCCTACACACCGCCCCAAAATGGTGTTGTAGAGAGGAAGAATCGGACCCTTGTTGAGATGGCCAGGACGATGCTTGATGAGCATAGGACTCCTAGGCGCTATTGGGCCGAAGCTATGAACACTGCATGCTATATTTCCAATCGCATTTTTCTGAGAGCCTTCTTGAAAAAGACTTCTTATGAGTTGCGTTTTGGCAAACTGCCCAAGGTGAGTTATTTTCGAGTTTTTGGTTGCCATTGTTTTATACTCAAAAAGGGCAACTTGGACAAATTTGAGTCTCGCTCCTCTGACGGTGTATTTTTGGGTTATGGCACTCACACTAGAGCATATCGTGTACTTAACCTTGATACTAACCGGGTCATGGAGACATCAGATGTCACCTTCGACGAGACTCTTGTTTCTTCTTCTTCTCGTTTTGAGCGTGCAGGTGATCATGAGGTTGGAGAGCCTCTTTTTGATGAGGAGGACGAGGGTGCTGAAGGTTTGGATGATCCAGCACCCCCTCCACCTGCCGCGCCGCAAAGAGCGGCCTCGACGACGACTCACGGCCCCGACACTTCTTCTTCCTGGGGGCCGTGGGATCCTCCACCTCGCGCGGTACCTTTTGTACCCGGGGTGGAACCAGCTGCTGTTGAGGGGGAGGTCACTTCTTCCCGGGAGGCGCCACGACATATCCAGCGCCAGCACCCCCCTGAGCAGATGATCGGCGACATCGGCGAGCGAGTCACTCGCTCCAGGTCACAGCACATCTCTCACTTCGCTCATTCTGCTTTTGTTGCTAATTTTGAGCCCCGAGATGTTGGACACGCATTGACGGATCCGGATTGGGTCAATGCCATGCATGAGGAGTTAGAGAACTTTGAGCGAAATCGGGTTTGGGTTCTAGTTCCACCTCCACCTGACTGTAAGCCTATAGGGACAAAATGGGTATTTAAAAACAAGCAAGGAGAGGATGGCCACGTTGTTAGAAACAAGGCCCGGCTTGTAGCGAAAGGCTATAGTCAGAAGGAAGGGATAGATTATGAGGAAACCTTCGCTCCTGTAGCACGTTTGGAGGCTATTAGGATACTCTTGGCTTATGCTGCATCCAGGGGTTTCAAACTTTTTCAAATGGATGTCAAGAGTGCCTTTTTAAACGGCTACATAGAGGAGGAGGTTTATGTTGAGCAACCCCCCGGTTTTGAAAATCCCAAGTTTCCAAACCATGTCTTTAAACTTCACAAAGCTTTGTATGGTTTGAAACAAGCCCCTAGAGCCTGGTATGATAGGTTGAAAACCTTTTTGCTTGCTAAGGGTTTTAAAATGGGATGTGTAGATAAGACGCTCTTTCTCCTCCGGCAAGGCAAAGACACACTTTTGGTCCAGATTTACGTGGATGATATCATTTTCGGTGGTTCTCCTCACGCTTTGGTTGCCAAGTTTGCAGATACTATGAGCAGGGAGTTCGAGATGAGCATGATGGGCGAGCTGACATTCTTTCTCGGGTTACAAATTAAGCAATCCCGAGAGGGGACGTTTGTGCACCAGGGCAAGTACACGAAGGACTTGCTGAAGCGGTTCGATATGGGTGAGGCCAAGCCTCTTCCAACACCCATGTCGACGACGACTGCCCTGGATGCGGATGTGGACGGAGAAGCAGTGGACCAGAAGGAGTACCGCAGTATGATCGGGTCACTCCTCTACCTGACGGCGACACGCCCGGACATCCAGTTCGCGGTGTGTCTGTGCGCGCGCTTTCAGGCGTCGCCGCGCACCTCTCACCGTCAGGCGGTGAAGCGCATCTTCAGGTACCTTCGTTTCACACCTGAGTTCGGGATTTGGTATTCTGCTTCCTCCACCCTCTCGCTTTGCGGTTATTCCGATGCCGATTTTGCTGGTTGTCGCATTGAGCGCAAGTCCACTTCTGGGACTTGCCAATTTATTGGATCTTCTCTTGTATCGTGGTCTTCTCGCAAGCAGTCTAGTGTCGCCCAGTCTACCACGGAGGCTGAATATGTTGCTGCGGCTAGCTGCTGTTCCCAGTTGCTTTGGATGATGGCCACTTTGCGTGATTTTGGTCTGAGCTTTTCTCGCGTGCCTTTGCTTTGTGACAGCACGAGTGCTATTAGCGTTGCTAAGAACCTCGTGCTTCACTCAAAAACCAAACACATTGATGTGCGCTTTCATTTCTTGCGAGACCACCAGGAGAAGGGTGATATCGACCTTCGCCATGTCGATACTCATCATCAACTGGCTGATATTCTCACCAAGCCTTTAGACGAATCAACCTTTAATCGGTTGAGGGGTGAGCTTGGTGTGTGTTTCCCCTTTTAGATGGGGGAAACATTTTGGATCTTGTATATTTGACTGACTCTTTTGTCTTTCTTTTCTTTTGCTTTTTAGCATACGCATTTACATTCTGAGCTTCATGTTTATAATCACTAGAATGTAACTATGCTCTATTTAGTATGCTCCGATGCTTATATAGATGCTTGTAGCTTATGCTCTTCCTGATCACTAGTACATGTTATGAGCTGAGCTATTTTGGAATGGTGAATTTACTTAATAACTTACAATCTGAAAATGTTCACCATTGAGATATGCAACTAGCATGTGTAGGATATGTTGAGTTCACTCGTGCTTTTCATATATGCTGGGTTGCTATGTCTCTAGTTCTGAGTCATTCACTTGCTTGGTCTGTTCATATCATGTATAAAATTTGAACCAAGTTTTAGTGAATTGAAAAGATCGAGATGGGATTGCTTGTCAACACTTCATGGTATCGAGACTGTTTCTCATTGCACGTTGAGTTAAACTTGAGCCGTGTAGTGTATGACCGAAACCGTAGCTTTAAGCTTCTGATTGCTTCGGCATAGGCTTCGCTCGGTTGAAAAGTTAGGCAAAGACAAGCTTTCAACCTCTCGCAATCACATGCTAAATAATTGAACTTGTGAATTCTTTACCGCTGCAACTCCGATATAAAACTGAAATCACAAGTATATGCTTCATTCCTATGCATGATGATTGAACTTTGCTAGGGGTAGTTCACCTTGTATACATGTTTAGCACTTGTCTGGATTCCTATCTATACATGTGTAGTGCTATTCTGATGGTGACTATCTTTTTGGCTAAAAAATGCTCACTTGCTCATATGCTTCATATTTCGTATGTGTGATCAGTTTGAGCCTTCGCTATGTGAGTGCTTAGTTGTGCCATTGGAGATGTACCGATTAGAGCATCTTTGCACTCGTTTGATTATATGCCTGAAGCTGCTAACTTGCATTTCTGACTTCATATGCATTTTGGAAGGAGGAGTTGTGTTGACTCAAGGGAAGAGTTTGTGCTTGATAAGTGCATTTTCAACTAAGGGGGAGAGTTTTTGCAAATCATATGTCTCCTGGCGTTCAATTAAGGGGGAGCTTTTGCTAAGGGGGAGATTTTCCGATCTTTATGCTCTTCTCTTTTTGGACCTAAGGGGGAGTCCCTAGTTGCTTGCACTTGTCGAGGGGAGTTTTGCTAGTTGTGTTGAGCCGTTGCCTCTGTCTTGAGGGACTAGCAAACATTTTCCTCATTTGTCGTCGAGTTGGATTTTGATTGGTTCAGAGACCTTTCGTTTGTTTTTCAATTGGTCGGAGTGGTTTTCGTGCTAGTTGTGTTGAGCCTCTGTGCCTCTATCTTGAGGGACTAGCATTTTTGCCATTTTTAGCTCTGATTTTCAATTGGTGTTTTGCTAGCGGTGTTGAGCCTGTTCTACCTCTTCTTGAGGGCTAGCTTTGCTTTGCTTGGTTGCGTCGAGCCGTTGCCCATGTCTTTGGGGACCAAGTTTTCACTTCTTCCACTTGACCTTCTTCGGCTCTGCTATGCTTTTGGGTCATTTGGTTGAGTTCTCTTCCTCTCCTTCCTCCTACCTTCTTCTTTCATTTTATGATTTGTGTGTAGTTGACAATGCACTCATCAAGGGGGAGGTTGCGGATACATGGGTGTATGCCGAGTCTCTGAGTGATGAGTGATTGTCAACGGGTTTGATGCGCATGTTCTTTGGCTTGTGTTGTGCAGGTGTCGAGCTCGGAGACAGTGATCGATGGCAGGTGAAGGTCAAGTTGAGACGTGTCGTGCCGATGGACTGGGCGCGATGAAGGATGGGCGTGCCGTGCGGTGGACGTGCCATGCCGATGTATCGGACAGTGAAGGGCGGACGTGAGGCTTGGACTGAGGGACTAGAGGCCGGAGGATCAGCTGTGGTGGCTGGCAGCCTGTGGCGACGACAAGTGAAGAAATGCGGTCATGTCGATGGACGGGGTGCACGGAGGTGCATCCCCTCTACGACACCGGTTTGTTGGTTGAGCCAGAGAAAAATCAACGGGTGGACGGTTTCCAGGTTTGGGCCTCAAAACCTGGGTGCTGGGTTTCCAGGTTGAGCCACAAAACCTGGGCGCGACGGTTTCCAGGTTGAGCCACAAAACCTGGGCGCGACGGTTTCCAGGTTGAGCCTCAAAACCTGGGCGTGGGCCGGTTTCCGAGTTTGGGCCTCAAAACTCGGGCGCTGCGGGTTTCTGAGTTTGGGCCACAAAACTCAGGCTGGAGGCTGGTTTCCCGGTTTGGGCCTCAAAACCGGGGGCTGATGGAAAAGGCTGGTTTCCCGGTTTGGGCCACAAAACCGGGGGTGCAGAGCGAGGGCGGCACGTGGCGGCGATCCAGAGGTTGCGTCGAGGCAACGCTTCGGTTCGAGCGGGCGTGGCCGTCGGATCTACCTACCACCGCGGGTTGGACCAGAATAGCCTTAGGGTTTAGCTGGTTCGCTCTGTAATTAGTTTAGAGAGGGGTAGAGTAGGAAATAGACTTAGTCTAGGTTAGTATAAGTAGTTCAGGGGAGACACCCTCCTCCCTATCTCAGTTATTTCAGTTTTAGCCATCTCATTTGCTTCCTGCACATAGGGTTTCCTGCTCTCCCATCCCCTGCTGTAGCTGAGATCCGCAGAGAGACTTGCAACTCTGTGTACTGTTGATTTTGAGGAAAGGAGGCCGTAACCTCCTTGTCGTAACGTGTGTTTGCGCCTCGGCTTGCAATTCGTGGGTGTGATTCGCGTTTTGTTCGTGTTCTTCGCGGAATCCTTTTTCCCCACGATTTTCCCGTCGCTCGATCTCTTTGCTCGGTTCATTTCTTGCAATTCCGTTTGAACTGGTTTGTTCTAGATCGTGAGGCACTTCTTTCCACTGAAGGAAACATCCTCTAACCTCACGGTCTAGGAGATCGATCGATTTTTCGTTTCGGGTCAAGTTTTCTCCCTTCCCCCGAAATTCTTCGATTCACCGATTTGGAGATAGGTTCGAGCCATGATCTCTTAGAGATAGCTCACTATACTCCTTGTGACTCATCTCATCAAGTTTGATTCCTAGAGGATTTGTTTTGGGTGAAATCGAGGCGATTCGGTGGACGAACAGTGCTGCTGCGCATCGACCGGACGCTCCATCGGGGTGACCGGACGCACTGCGTGTGAGTCCGGTCGATGAACAGCACGTAGCCGTGATCTTCACTTTGACCGGACGCTCAGTTCACGTTTTGACTGGACGCATCGCTTCCACTGTTCATCGTGCTTGTTCGTTTCTGACCGGACGCACTGCTCTCGACCGGACGCTCCGTACTCGTGAGTCCAGTCGCGAACAGTAAGGTTCCAGAGCCGATTTTTGTTGACCGGACGCTGACCAGAGTCCGGTCAATCCAGTTTTGCGCGTTTTCGTTCGCGGTTCGTTCGTTCTTGATCGGATTCGAGTTCCGTCTTTTGCATTGGCTTTCTAGGGTTGTCTAGTGTCCCGCTATGCTTCTAGGAAGCATCCACCCTATATCTCGGGTCGTGGACATTAGCAAGCTCTAGGGTTTGCTCTTGGGGTTGATTTTGGGACAGTAGCATCTAGGTTCCGAAAGGAAATTTTTAAGCTCCCATTCACCCCCCCCCCCCTCTGGTCGCTTTCGGATAGCTTCTCGGTCCTTCACTTATGCTTAAAGGCTAGGTACTAGAAAGAAATACAATAGAGCAACTATTCATCATTTCCATTTTAAGAAATTAGGGAGAGAGTTCTTCAGATTAGACATGAATCTAACACACGCTATAACCTATTACTTAAAAAACACTAAGACAGTAGTAAGACATACCTGAATCACGAAGATAATGGGGGTGCACCTCCCCCAAGCTCAATGTTGTTGTAATAGTGTTGAGCCTTCATGTGCTCACATTTTTTTTTTATATTTTGAATTTATTTATAGAAAGAAAAACTTAAGAGGATAAAGATGCTTACCTGGATACACGGGGGTGCTTTCCCCCAAGCTGAATGTTGACGTAGTCGTTCGATTTTGCAATGTAGCAGACTGACAGTGAAAATGTTCTTCCTCTATCGGAGCATTGATTGATGTTGATGGTTGTTGAAATAGTGCTCCAACAGTGGAAGGAACATCCACTTGCTCGTCAGCTTTTCTTGGTCTTCAATCCTGTGAAACTCAAACAGACAACAAAACTCGTGGAATAGATTAAACGTTAACGTGGTTGGCTACTCAAGCCTTAGTTGTCCAGAGTTTCAGTAAGATCTCTTTCTTAATATTTTTTGTATTTTAATTTTTTTTATGATGCAGGAGAAAATGCAACAGGATGAATACATGCATATTTATTTTTATTTATTTTTTATGCCACCACGGTAAATATTTCATGTGGGTTTTTACACACCACCGAATTATTCACATGGGGCTTTAGGTTTTATGATGCAATACAATAAGTCAATTTTTTTATATAATACTAATGCAGAAAAGTAAATATGCTATGATGGAAAGTAAACATGTAAAAAATGGAAACTAATGCAGAAAAGATAAATATAGATAACTACCGATTTTACCTTTCGGCGAGGGTTCAATGTTATAAGTCCTCTGAACAAGACTTCTCACCATGTTTATTCCTGAGGTGCATCATTTGATCCCAATGTGTAGATCTTGATAACTATACCTCTTGATATGGTGTCACCCATGTTCTTCGTTCGCCCAGCAATTTGAAGTGAAACATTAATTGTGGAAGCTGGCACCATCTTGCTCATTGTGCATGTTCTTGTAGATCCAGAACCTTCACTCTGTAGAATTTAGGAGTTGCCAAACTCCTTCATGTTTTGCTCAAGAGTGTGTCCTACTCATAAAGACAAGGTAGAGATCAAGTGCATGGGCTCTGTTGGTGGAAAAACACCAACAGAACCAAAAGTTTTGTTCATTTTTCTCTAACCTTAGGCACATTAAATAAGATAAACTTGTTGTTTATGTGTTCTATTCAATCTTAACATGAGTGATAGGATCAGAAGATGAGCATGAAAGTAGCATCTTAAAATATTTAACAGATCAGATTGCTTAAGCTAAGAAAGAATAATCTATGCATAATGTGTCGATCTTTTCATGATTGTGATATATCATCTTCCAAAGGTTAGATGCACAACATTTTAGCTCATTTAGTTAAGATAGTGAGATTCAAGAAAGTAAAGCTAAGAACAAAGAGTAAAGAACTGAACATATTGAGTTGATTAGGTTGGATCAAGTGAGGTGCAACTTAAACATGTTTGGTTCTTTATGTATGCGCATACTAGAATCAAAGAGAAGCTTTTAAAGTGATGGTCACTTACCTTGTACTTTATCATTGAGGAGTGATTGTGTCGAACCACCTTGTGGAAGCTTCTCTTGTCTAGTTGGTTGTTGTTCATGAATGGCTTGTCTTCTCTTGTCTATCTCATAGTGGACCAGCTGAGTCTTGTTCTCAATAAGTCTAGATGATGGAGACTTGTCAACTATTCTCTTGATTTGTAGGCTTGGGTACTATCTCTTCATCTTCTAATTCTTGCAGTGCAGTGGCTTCATCCTTCATGATGTCCCTCTCAATTCCTGGCAGTTAGTTCTTCCTTTGTCGGTTGAGTCAACGTCTTCTCTTGGTTTCCTTCGGCTGCTCATAAATGGTGTAGTTGTTGATAAAGCAGCAAAACTTTTGATCGAAGATCCAAAAGTGGACGTCTCCAGGTCCGACATAGATGACAACGATCTTCCAAGAATGAGTGATGGATCATTTTTCTTCTTCTTGATTGGGGTAGTATCTAGTGGCTTGTACTGATCAAAGTGGTGAGCAGGAGGTCAAAGTGTCTTGAAGCTAGATTTCTCCTTCCTCCTCTTGATCATGAAACAAATTTAGACAAAGGAATTGTGTCTACCCCAAGCTGACTTGTGAGTTAGGTGGATGATCAAATTTCTTTAACAACATGTTCATGTGTTGAATTTGTAGACCTTGTTGTTGTTGAAGTCATACCATTTCACCCCCAAGCTAGCTCTTTTGTTGCAATTATTAGAAGTGAGAACTTCCACTGCTTGTCTTCATAGTGAACCACCAACAGACTTCCTTTGGACGACACACAGATGCATAATGTAGTGGCATATCGTCACCTTGATATTTGTTGTTGGTGTCAGTGTTGATGTCTTCGACAATGATGAGCGTAGGCACTGATTGGCCCATACGGGGTGAGTTGTATCCTGCTCGTCATAAGTGTCCTAGCTTAAGCCTTGGGATGGCTCAAAGTTTGGTTGCCATCGACATCACTAGTGACTTATCTGATGATGAGTTTTGTCTATCCACGAGTTGGATTTTGGATCTTTAAGTTCAAACCATGAACAAGCAAACTTCATCTCCTACAAAACGTTAGTGGACACATACCCGAAGGATTTGAAACATGGGTTGTTATCCACAACTTATGTATTATTCATCCATGCTAATAACAGAAATATTGATTTTAGGATTACTTTAGCATAGACTTAATATTTTATGTGTTGGCTGTATTTAAACATGGTTCAAGGTAAAAGATACTTGCAGCAGAAGATAAATTGAAATAAACTTTAATACTCACAGTTCTTTCATCCATAATGAATGAGCTGAGTCTTCATTATGCAGTTCATCATATGTCTTGCTTCATCTCTGATGTGAATTCATCTCAGGACTTTCCCAAATTGTATTTAGAGTTTTCTGCAGGGGTTAGTCCAATAGAATAACTAATGTCTACACAAGCTAATTTCATATCAATAAACAAATCAAACTCCGTGTCTAATTTGATTAAGGTAGATTATTTAACCTAAGCACCACGCTTAATTTAAAAAGCCTATGAAAGTATTTGCAGTACTTCCAAACTAAAACTTGCTTGAGTAAACAAAGGTGGCATCAAAGCATATAGAGATTTATTCAAAAAGAGATGACAGAGTATGATCACAATGATGAATATATTTTTTTTCTTTTTTTTAGATGCAGATGACATGAATGCATACAAGAAACTAAACATGATGTGGACTTGATAAAACAAAACTTAAACTAAATGGAGTGGATGAATGATTAAAAGTAAACATGCAGTGGTATGCAAGAAATTAAAAAGATAACTACTCATAAAGTTTAAAGTCTATGAGCAAGACTGTCTCACCTTGATCATACTTACCATGACTCACAACTGGGATCTGTGAGTGGCACAGCGTAAATATCCGTCATATGGGATAGGAGTTGAATTCTTGTGACGACGACCTTTTCACCAATCTACACATGGTTAGAATAATAATATATGTATACACAAGACTGTGAGATGGCAGGGTTCCAGGAGATGGATCTTGAATGTTCAGGCACCTTGGGTTCTTCATTCTTGTGGAAGCTTGCCATAAGGTCGAAACGACATATGATGTCATGTCTATTCCACACTCAACAGAACAAGGGGTAATCCTACTAAAGCTAGTGGTATACTCAATTAGCAGACATCAAGATCATTATCAAAATCTTTACACCAATTGCTTCCCCAGCAATGGCGCCAAAAATGCTTGTTGACATTCATTAGTGCAAATAGAATATGAATAGATTCCGCAAGCGCACAGAACACCATCGTAGCATTTTACCGGGAGTATTCCAGGATCGTTATTTATATTTTACCACTGGGAAGCAAGGGTTAAGAATCTGATAATTCACTATCATGCATCTACTAACTCAGAGTACTAAATAGACTAAAGCGGGAGTGAATGATATATGACATGATAATGAATGAAAGCATATAAAAGATAATTCAATGATAACTATAGTGGGAGGACAACGAGAGAGATCAAGGTTCCTATGCACTTCTCTGTTACTTGAGTTCTAAGGTAACAAAGATGAAAAGATATAGCAGTCATATAATAACACTTCGGGACATCAAAACACCAACCACAGAAAGGGATGAGAAGGGGGTTGGGAAGTTCTGACTACGGTCCTACGAACATCAACCCGAACGTGGTGGAATACGTCGGCCATCAGGACTGTCACCACCTGGGGCTACCACAACTATCCGTGGGGTTAAGCGCAACCTCACGTAACCTATAGACTAAACACCAAGTCTAATCTATCGATTACTACTCTAACTATGGCCTATAACTAGAGCACTCGATACGAGTGGAGATCCTATGCCAAGATATAACAACTGTACTAATCCTATATGAAAGGCATAAAGTAATTAGAGAAGATAAATAAATTAAAGCATAAGTCTTATAAAGAAAAGATATAAAGACATGCCAAAACTCTGAAGACTCCTCCGGAACCAGAGCGCAACTCCTCTCTAATCTCTCCTTCTCCTCTTTCTAGTCGGATCTATAATTACAACTAGATGAACTAGACAACTAGAACTAGAACTAGATGAATTAGATCTAAATCTAGATGAAATAGAAGAGATTCATCTAGAGGGACCTCTACTTCTACATTGGAACTCTAGTTTCTGATGTGGAGACGAATAATGAAGATGGAGATGCTCTTGGGGGTGCCTCTTAGTCTTCTTATATAGTCTTGGATGGAGTAGGGGGCAAGGAACTCATGTTGGACTGCATTTACAACTCTCCGTTGGATCCATACGTCGAGTTTTGTGCACCGTAGGATCAAACCGACCTTGGATTGACGTGGGGACTCTTGGTCATCGTGGGATACGTAGTAGAGTTGGATTAGAACATGTCACACGAAGCGGAGGGAGGTGGCGCACTGTAGCAGGTCGGCCGGCCCAGGGGGGAGGCCGGCCGGCCCCCCTTTGTGGCTAATCCGCCTCTCCTTCGCCGAGTTGCCTTCTCGTGTCTTCTAGAGTCTTCTAGTGCCACTTTTCGACCCGTTTGCGCAATTAGTCGTGTCGTGGTTGGATTCTTCCCTCTCCCATTTGCTGGATAAGTCCCTGGTAAATAATAATTCACAGAGTTGTATACTTATTGTCGGTTTAGTCCCTGGACTTATGGTAGGTGATGGTTCCGGGTTGTTCTAGAATCTTCCAAGTTGTATCCAATAAGGACTCTCTCGTCGGGACTCCAAATGTAGTAAACCATATGTCCGTTTCGATCGTCTCGACGAGCTCTTCGCAATGGTGTGCTCTGTTTCATCACTTAAGATACTTTTATATGGTAAAATATTGATAATCCGGCAAAGCAAGTGAGAGCAACACAACTCGTGGAACTTGTTAGAATCAAACCCTACAACTATGCTTTATGGTTTATTTAATATCATTCTATGCATTAGTTGATGGTATAATATTGACTATAAGGACCGTCAACAATATTCCCATTTGGATCGGCCATTTCTGCAAATATTAATATATATATATATAAACCCCGCTATTTGGAGCGCAGCGCTCTAAATATTATTTAGAGCGTCACTGTCCATCAATTCCCGCAACCATAAAAGTTACTACTAATTCTCATCCCGCAATCGTAAATGGCAGCCACACCATTCTCTCTTCCATCCGCAACCGTAAAAGTTACTGCTAATTCTCATCCCACAACCTTAAATGTTATACAGAACATTCTCTCACTTCTACGACATTTACGGTTGCGGGCTGAAATATTTACGGTTGTGGGATCAGTTTGCTAGTGCATACAGAAAGATGGTTGTTGGTAACAACATTTACGGTTGTGGGATTTGGGATGCTCCACCGGCGCTCTAAATATTATTTAGAGTGTTATATCCTAAATAGTAGTTATATATATATAATATATATATATAGGGTAAATTTTATATACTCCCGGGAGTAGTTACTCTCATGTTCAATAATCAACATTGTGTATGGATGTATACTCATTTATCACCTTGAGTATGTTTACATACTTATTTTAAGATACTTGAAATCTTACTACCTGAAAAAATTTAACATAGCCTATATTTTAATATATTGCTATAAATGTCATTACAGTACTATATAAAATAAGTATAACCATATACTCTATGTATACATACATACTCAACATAAATATTGTTGTAAATATTTTAGTATGATTATATACTCCACGTACATATACTTCGTTAGACTATAAACATCATAAATCTAGAGATATACCACATAGGAGTAACTACTCCCTGAGAGTACAGAATAATTATATATATATATATATAATATGTGTGTGTGATCGAACACACAAGAGGGCAACATATATTCGTTTAGGGTTTAGGGTTTAGGGTTTCGGATTTTAGGGTTTTGGGGTTTAGGGTTTAGGGTTTAGGGTTTTAGGGATTAGGATTTAGATTCTATAAGTGTAAAGATAACATATATTCGTTTAAGGTTTAGGTTTAGGGTTTAGGGATTAAGTTTCGCCAACATGAAAAATAACATATATTCATAAAGACCATATTCGTAAGGAGGCAATTCAACATATTTATCAAAATATTAAAAATAACACGAAGAAGCATATCTATCAAAATATTTCTAAGTGTAAATACATGTTTAAACATTTCTAAGTTATTTTTTCTATGGCATTCCAACATGACACGGTGATTTCCCTTGTTACGTGTGATTTTCCTTGTCACATGATTTACACACCGTGGACGAGAATGACTGCGGACGACAGCGAAGATGACGACGGTGAGGATGACGGCGGCGACGAGGTCGCTGGAGCGAACACTAGGACTATAGGTCGACGCGACCAGTCACTTTTTATCTACATGTGTAAACATATATTTGTTTGGTTAAAAAAACATATATATGCTTTTTCTTTTTCTATAAATATATATCTATTTATATTCATTTTATATATATCATTTTCTTTTTCTAAATATATATATATCTATTTATATATATATATCAATTTAACTTTTTCTATTAATATTATTTTCTGTTTATATCTTTTTATTAAATCTAAATATATCTATTTATATTCATTTTTCTATTAATATTTTCTACACACACTTACACACACGCACAACACACACACGCAGCACACACACCCACACAGCACGACGGCGGCGCTCTCGGCCCGGAGCGCCACGATGATGTGGCGGCGGCGCTCCTCACTGAAGCAGACGGCGAGGACGAGCAACGGTGAGGCGGCGAGGACGGCGAGGACGAGCAACACGGCGAGGACGGCCAGACGGCGAGGACGAGCAACGGCGAGGCGGCGAGGACGGCGAGGACGAGCAACACGGCGAGGACGGCCAGGACGAGCAATGGCGAGGCGGCATGTTGGCAAAGGAGAAACAGCGAGGACAAGCAACGGCGAGGACGGCGAGGACGAGCAACGGGAGAGGACGAGGTTGCGGCGCAACACGCGCGGCAGACGGCGAGGATGGAGGTGGAGGACGGAGGCGGCAGCGAAGAACTACGGTGGCGTAGCACGCGCGGTAGACGGCGAGGACGGAGGAGGACGACGGAGGCGGCGGCGAAGAACTGACGTCGATCTGGGGAAGATTGGAGGGCGTTGTGCCCTATATACCCGGAGGATCTTTACTCTCGGGCCGTCTTACGCACTGAGACTAAAGACCCTTTAGTCCTGGTGCATAAGATGGCTCGTCTTACACATTTGTCCAATTTAGTTATGTTGATCATCAAATACCAAAATCCAAAGTTACATGGGCTGAGGTCCATTTTCAATACAGTCTAGATGCTTTCAGCCACAACTAGCCCTACTAGCTCGCTATTGCTGCTCACCCTAGCTTTTGCCACCACCACTTGCCTGCTGCAAGCCGTAGTGTTGTCTGCCCTAGGTTGCGTTCACGGTTAGGTTGCCTACTGCGCCTGCTACTTTGACTGCCCTAACTTTTGCCTACTTTGACTTCCCTAAGACTATCTCCACGCTACCCAAAATACAAAACTCATTTGATGTTTAGTTAGCACTACAATCAATGAGTTTAATACCTATTTTTAGTCTTCTCCAACAACCAGACCCAAAAGAGAACCCTTTCTGCAAATGAGTTTCGAGGAGAGAGGATACTTAAATTTAGGTTTTGTCTCTCCTGATACCCAAAATGGTCTTCCATATAGATACTCAGTTGAGGCTACAGGTATTGTGTTGGAGACCCATTTTAGGTTTGAATCTCCAAATAAGTCTCCTATTGGAGACAGCCTAACTTGCCACTCTTGCTCGGCTACCATATTGTTGGTCTCCTATATATAGACACTAGCAAGTGGATCCTAGGGAGATGGATTGAGTAATCTCCTGCATGACCTCTTATATACTAAAATGGTTTTCAGAGACTCCTAAAACCAAGTTATAGGAGATGCAATATAAGAGTCTAGTGGAGATGCTCTTAGTGCCTAGGTGAGTGTTATGTCCCTTGACGCTGAACTATGGGGGCTTGATGCCATATGCCTTAGCACCGACCCTGGCATGCAAGTGTGTTCTCGCAATTTTTGACGCTAAAGCATATGGCAGGGTCATAGCAGGGTCATATATAAGTGTAAGCTGGGTCTCATTTATTTTGGCGCCGATCTAGAAATGGTTTGTTATGAGTTTAAATATAAATTTCCTTTAAAACAAGACTAAAAACAAAATTTAGATCATTATAGGTCGCTATGGCATGTGAAGCGTGGCAGGAGGAAATGAAAAGAAAAGCAAAAAAGAAATAGAAAAAGGACACATAAACAGAACATTAAACAAGGATGCTTGGCCAAGAAAAAAGACAGGGTTTTCTAGAGCTGACCAAAACCGAGTCAGATATACAAAAATTGGATGAAAAAGACACGGTTTAATATTAGCATTAAGTTGGATGCAAAATTTTATTATACAAAATTTTTGCTGCCTCTTTAGTATTAGGTAAGGTAATAGAGTATAGATAGATGTAGGGAGAGTTTTAGAGTGGAGTAAATTTGTAAAAACGTGTTTGATTTGGGATAAATTGTAAAAATAAATGAGATATAATTGCCCTCAACAAGTGAACATAAAAATCGTAAAAACGTAGACTATCAGACCCCTTAGTGTTGCTTTAGTTGTTGATCATTTAGATCATCATTTTGCCTAAGCCTAAGTCACGTTTGCACCTGTTGACTTGAAAGTTTGACGAGACGCCAACACACCCGACCACGGTCCTCAGAGACCATACGAAGCGGGGTCTTGATCTCCTGGACCTTCAAAAGATGGTGGTGTCGACTCTTGGTGAGAGCGACCTCGAGGCGTGCCAGCCCACTTGACCTACAGTTGACAAGGAGAAAGAAAAATGATATCAAATCGTGGAACCTGTCGGTTTGGTGCCAGACAGTTCCAAATTGTGCGGCTCTGAGATAGCCATTATCATAGGATTTTGACTACAAAGTCAACTCCCAAAAGAGCAAAGCATATTGACACTAAATGAAGCAAAACGGCTATTGAGAATGTAGAAGAAATATTAAGAAAAACAACTAACTGATTAGCTTGACATATGAAAGATATAGAGATCTATGTATATGTTAAAACAGCATAAAAACAATAGATCGACTAATCGTATCGGCAATTCTATTCGTTAATAGTGGAGTGTCTCCATGGAGCCGTAATAACAAATAGATCGACAAAATAACTTGAACATCAACAGTGGGGTGCAGTGTCTCCATGCAGCCATAATGATGACCAAGTTAGATTATGTCCGACTCGACTAACAGATCTACTAGCTTTAGACCGCAAAACGTGTACATTATGAGGAAAGCGTAACTGGATCGACTATTTTAGCCGATACAGGGTCCATGAAGCACAAACAAGATCTATCTGTCAGAACTATGATCTAAACTAGGATCAAGCAAACTTATTCTAACATGCATATCAGTGGGGTTCGAAAATTCAGCCATAATAAGCATATTAAACCAAATCTACTTACTCTCAGATTAAACTATAATTTAAACAGATATCTCAAACGCACAGCATGTGACAACCAAGAATGACAAGCTAGTCGATGAGAGTCTAAATCGGCTATTTCCTTTGATGTAATCATGGAAAGATCTTGAATAACCGATCTAGACAGCGTTAAAGCTTGAGCTAGCTTGCAATCTTGATTGAGCAAGATGTTGTTTGAAAAAGAAAATAAATTCTTAAAAGCATGAACAACATCGATAACTTAATGAATCTATTAGATTGCCAAAACTAATAGAGCCGATAACTGGCCAAGATCGACTAAAGTAAGAGATTGATCGAAGTCAAGACAGTCTTACACAAGATGAGCTTAAACCGATAATTAACTCATGTCATAGCTAAACAAGAGTTTGGTCGATGCCAAATACAGCCTTATTGAACAATAACACAAGCCATTGGTGAAACTTACAAGCAAACCGGAGGTCGGTCGAGCCGATGCAGCCCTGCCTGATCGAAGGTTTCGTCAAGATCTACCTTACTCCTACTCCTGTTAATGGTTTGGATTGTCTCACTCATGTTAGTAATCATGTTGTTGTAATAAAATATTGCTAATTGAAAATGCTAACTGCAGTAAGCTATGATAGCTTTTTTTTGTAACAACCTTGCATGTTATTTACCTTCTATCTGTACTTGCTGAGTATGACATGTGCTCACCCCTGCAATCCCTTCACACCCTAGTTTGAATATTCACTGATGGCATTGTTGTTGTATATGTATGAAGATTGATCCCAATATACGTATAGTTTGCATTTGTTTTTTTCCTCTAAAATAGGGTGTGAAATTACAAAAAATTGTGCTGTTACAACATAAATGTCTTAGTTTTACCTAAATTATTGTGCAGATTGTTGATTTCTTTATTCCTTAAAGCTAGAAATCAGGTTGATTCTCTCTCTCTATATATATACACATGATAATATCTATGTCAAGTATGCATGTATATATGGATCAATATATGGATATACTCCCTTTATCCATAAAAATACAACTATAAATTCCGTGTCTAAAAAAGTACTTCATGTTTGACCACTTTTTTAATGAATAGTATTAATATTTATTAGTCCAAATAAATTTATTATAAAAATATATTTCTAATTAATCTAATGATCGATGTTTATTTGATATCATAAATATTAATATATTTTTATCTATAATTACTTAAATATAAGATACTAAAATGTGATACTATGCTAGAATTGCATGTCTTTTTAGACGGATCGGGATTATTTATTTTATATACTACTATAATGGTATAAAGCGTAGAACATGGCATATAATGGTATAAAGCGTAGAACATGGCAGAAGCGAGATGTGGATCCACACGTGCATGCAAAGCATGCGCGTTATACGCAAATGAATGAAGGACCGTGACCAGTTCCTCCTGGTATAATATAACGACCAGCATTTTTCAAGCAAAGTTATTAGCTTTGCAGATTTGCAGTGCAATGTAAAGACGACCTAGTCTTCAGTGTTCTCTAATCTCCCGCGTGCGTCCATATGGATTTGGATTTTGGCAGGACTACTGCACCCATATATATGTAGATTATTGCATGTGCAGTACGGTATATTGCATTGGGTCAGTGTGCATGCAACCGTACCACTTGGCATCAAACATATCGAAAAACCAAGTGGGTAATAATTAATCGACAGCCATGCATGTTTTAAATGCTGGATCTGTTATTATACTAGAGACGCTACCTGCTTCGTCTCTCCAATCCATCCGCCATCAGTATAAATAAGCACCTTGGTCATTGAGTTAAACTCACACAAACACAACACAAAAGGCCGGCACACGTACGTACACAAACAATCACAGATCGATCGAGACTCGCATCTCTCGATATGATGATGGAGACCACCAAAGCGGCAGTCGTCGTAGCCTTTGTGCTTGTGTTCTCCACGGCTATGATGGCCTCCATCTCCATGGCTCAGAGCACGGCGCAGGATCAGGAGTTCGTGGCGCTCCACAACGCCGCCCGTCGCGAAGTGCGTGTTGAGGACGTGGTCTGGGACGAGACCGTGGCGGCGGACGCACGTGCCTACGCGGCGGTACGTGCCGCTGACTGCGGGGCTATCCACACAGACCAGTCCGTGCGGGATAGGTTGGGCTATGGTGAAAACATCATGGTGGGCCCACCTGGCAGTGACTTGTCGGTGGCCGAGGCTGTGAAAGGGTGGGTGGACGAGAAGGAAAACTTCGACAGCGTGAGTGGCACGTGCATGGTTGGACGGCCGGAGGAGCTCAAGTGCGGGCACTACACCCAGGTGGTCTGGAGCACTACCAAGGCCATCGGCTGCGCGCGCGTCAAGTGTGTCAATGGCGGCGTTTTCATCAATTGCTACTACACACCACCAGGCAACTTCCCCGGACAGCGTCCGTTCTAGCTGTAGCTAGTGGGGGGCCTGCTGCTGCTGGCTTGATTATATCGGTGGTTAATAAACCAGTACTATACCAACATATCTATATATCCATGCATGCTATGATGATACCCCTAATGTAATTATGTAATATATGTTTGCTAAGTGGATTACCTATGTAATTCAAACGTAACACATATATAAATATATGAATAATGTATTTTGTACCTTAAGTTTGGAATAAAAATAAACAGGCCTCGATAGCATCATCATATCTCTGTTCAAATGTGCTTGTGTGGTGTGTACGCCATGACTTAGTGATGAACGTACTTACCGTGACTCTCTTCTACATTTCCTCCCTCCTATAAACACTACCAGAGTCTGGAATTGCCTTGAGGGCTAACGATTTTCTTGAGTGTCAAAATGAAACCGTCAAGGAAATGTTGTTTCACTACTGCAACAGAGCACTGTAGGGGCGGCTCCAGATGCTCTGTAAGGGCGGTTGGGGGAGCTGCCCCTACGCATCCGCTTGATTTGTAAGGGCGGTTCCCCAACCGCCCTTACAATGCATTTGTAAGGACGGTTGGTGTTTCCAACCGCCCTTCCAAATGCATTTGTAAGGACGGCTGGCGATAGAACCGCCCTTACAAATGCATTTGTAAGAGCGGCTAGTGATAGAACCGCCCCTACAAATAGCTATTTGTAAGGGCGGTTCCATCACCAACCGCCCTTACAGTGCATTTTCGAAGAAAAAAAATGTATTTATATGAAATCTGACCACGACATATATGTATATATATATAATATATATATATATAAACATGGGAGTAACTACTCCCTGGGAGTAGAAAATAGTTTTCTATACTCCCGGGAGTAGTTACTCCCATCTTCAAAAAACCATGTTGCGTATGTGTTCATGTTTATCTATCACTTTGAGTATGTTTATATACTCATGTTAAGATATTTCATGTCTTAATACACTAAAAAATTTCAAAGGAACCCATACTTTTTAATATATTACGAGAATGCCACTCACTACAGTATATAAAATAAGTATATCCACATACTCTATGTATGCATGCATACTTGACGTATATATTTCCATTGATAGTCTAGTATGATCATATACTTCATGTAAATATACTTCGTTCGGTCATATATACCATAAATCTAGAGATATAAACATGGGAGTAACTACTCCCTGGGAGTAGAAAATAATTTCCCTATATATATATATATATATATATATATATATATATATATTGTGGTCAGATTTCATATAAATATATATAATACATTTACAAGTCCACATCCACATATATGAATCCAATAGCATCAACAGCAACGCATATAATATATAGGTCACAAGTCTAAATTATTCAAGTCCACAAACTACAGGTCCAAGTCCAAGTCCAGATCAAGTTCAAACTACAGGTCCAAATCCAAATCACATCACAAGTCCAAGTTCAAATTATACAAGTCCAATTCCAATTAAATTAAAACAGAACGGCTAGGCCACATATCCAATTAAATCAACGCATTCTTTGGTCTGCCCAGACGCTAGAAGTAACAGATTCAGCCATAGATTACACTGTCTAGTAGAATCAGCAGATTCAAACATAGCTAGAATGATAAAGAGAGCCAGTGGCAGCTATGAGCACAATCACCTTCTAGGTCTCCTTGAGGTCATGCGTGCATCTGGACTCCCAGAATCCTTTCAAATCATTGGAGAAAAAAACATGAATAAATCAAGACAAAACACAAGATCATAGCAGGAAGGAAAAAATCCATGCAACTCGGTTTCTTTTATTCAGGTACTCATCCACAACCAACAACTAGCAGGATTTTTAGTACAATCCAGATATATAGGAATCCCTATCAATCTTGATAGGACTTCAGAATAAATCTCTATATATGATTCGGGCACCAAAAACGGGATAATGGGTTTTGAAAGAAAAAATATAATCAACATCAGTTTGGTCTGTACCCAACGTCTTGTAGTTAGGCCTTTTCCTAAATCAGAAAAAATATGAGAAAGAAAAAATAGCTTGAAGCACGGTTTCCTTTATGTCCTTATTTTCAAGCTTACAAACTGAGAAGTGATTCGTCAGTTCATGAAAAGTATCTTATTTATCAATGTGTCCTGGTATAGATTTTGCTTTCTATAGGGTCTCAAGCAGTCGTATTTTCTGGAGGGCTGAATTATGACAACACTAATATTTATATTTTTTTGGAGGAAACAATCTGATCAAATGACCACATAGAAGCCATTAGTTTACAGCGTCACGTAACATGATAGTTGACCATTTAAACATAAGCTAATTGTAATAATTGTCCTAAAAAGGCCTAATCTTATTTATCAACTTCATTTTGAATGTTTCTTAAGCAACATTTCTGTCGATTATAACCTAGAGCAGCTATTTTTCCGCATCCTCCAAACTAATTTGGCTGCATATCCAAGTTCAGTGCAAGAATCAACAAAGGAATAATTGAAGCCACCAGTTAACATGCTGACAAATGTGTATCAAAGGAAATGCTCCATTACCTTTACATCTTTAAGTGACAAAAATATGTGGCTATTATTATAGTCCAGTTTAATAACTTTAGCATCCACAACCTGAAAACGAAAAATCAACTCAGAAACTATAGCACCATGAGCATTTTATCAAAGGAAATGCTCCATTACCTTTACCTGCTCTTGCATGTCACCCAACACAAGCATATAAGTAACAAGAGAAAACATGTTAGTCTAGAAGAATGTTCTAACCTGTTCCCACAATAGGATAGTTTCGCAGACGTCATATTTGTATTCTAGAGGTTCAAAAATCTTGAACTGGGTATTATACTGCAAAAGGTTAAAGAAATATCATTACAGATGAATCTTGACCTCATGATTCTGGGTGAGGAACAGCAGCTATTGGCCACAAAAATGGGAGGTATACTGACCCAGGTGCTGTTGGTTCCTTCAAGAAATTTAAGGACCAGCTTGCAATGATCAATAATATCTGTTGTGAGACCAAGTCCTCTGCTAGCCTAAATAAAGACGAGACTTCAAAAGAAAGGTAGAAGAGGATCAAACAACAGAAGAAAAATAAGTAAGCAAGCTTTGCACTGCCAAGCTGAGGAATCGTTGCATATAGTCGCAAGACTTTTATGTCTTGAGAAGGTCTAAAATGAGCTCAAAGTGGTTGCACTGGATGACTATTTTGCCTCTGTACTCATGTGGAGACACAAATACCAACAGTAACACATTAATAAACCTCAGGCAACGAACAACAGGCTATCAGAGATAACAATGGGCACAAAAAATTTGTCTGAGCAGCGAGAATCGACGGTTGAGAAACTGCTGAAACTTTGGAAGAACCTATGTGTTACTGAACTAAAGTCGTTCATAGCTACAACATCACTGGCAGCCGAGCCCGACGTTGTTCCCAGTCACCACGATTGTAGCATACTAGCATTAGCTATAGCATCGCATCGTGCAGCATAAATGTGAAACAAATGGGTTTTATCACCGTTGAAGTTTAAAGGAAAAAGGAATGACAAAGCAAATTGAGGTTCTGTGGGCAAGCACGAGGTGATGGCAGAGACGTACCACGCACTGCTGGACGCGGGACTGGAACCCCGCGAGCTCGCGCACGTCGTCGGGGTCCAGATCCAGCCTCCGGCTCGGCGCCCCTGCGGGAGAGCAAGGGCGCACTCGTCAGCCCAATGAGGGCTAGCTAGGGTTTGGGGAATGCGGTACGGAAGGGGGCCGTACCGGTGGCGGCGAAGAAGGCGGACTGGATGGAGAGGGCGGCGAGGCAGGAGGCGAGCGCCAGGCCCAGCAGCAGCGCCACTGCTGCGCCGTCCCCGCCGGCAAGTGGGCCCTGCCCTCCAAGATGGACCTCCAAGATGCGCGCGAGCGAGCGCTCGGTGGCCGCCGCCGCTTGTTCGTGTGCGTGTGAGAGAGAGGAGGGGATGAGGAAATGATTTTTAGGGTTCGGAGTACACCAGAAGTCTCTTTTGGCTACCTGAGGATGGTGTCGACCGTCCGATTCGATCGGACGATCACAGGACATCGGTGGCCTAGCAGGCCAGGTTTGAGGGAGTGTATTTGGGCCTCTTGCAGGCCAAAAACACGGTGCAGATCTAACTGTGTCTAAGACATCTCTTTTAAAGGCTGAATATCTTCATTTTTCTTTTCTTTTTTATGGGTAAAAACAATTATAGGATAATATATATAGGATATATATGATATATAGGATAATATATATCTGTTTTTTAATATTTTTCATTACATAAAAAATTAGATATATAGGATAATATAAATATATAAATAGATAACAAAATTTAAATCCCTTAGCTGCACAAAACTTTCTTAAAAAATAAATTTCAAATCTTTAAGCATACAAACTGTGTCAAATGAAGGAATGAAATGACTTTAGTATTCAAAACTTTTTCATAACAGACACTTTTAAATCCCTTAGCGGCATAAAACTCTCTTAAAATTTAAATTTTATATCTTTGATCATATAAAAAACACCAAATGAAGGGATGACCTATACAAAAGATGTGCATGATGTTGCTACCTATAACTTTGGTAATCAACACTTCTTCATTAGAGATCATTTAGTGTCCCAAATTTCATCAGCGAGCTATCGGGCTTTAAAATTCCTATTATTTAAAAACAATTCAGTAATTCACTAGTATTTCAAAAAATCTTCAAATTTGGTGTGGTGACATGTCTTGACCAGCTAAACTCCAGGAAAAGAATTAAATGATTTCAAAAAAGTGGCATCGTAGATGCTTCACAAGTGACCACATCTCTTATACGGTTTAAGTGAGATATGCGAAAGATTAGAGTAGATATGGACAGTGTGTGTTATGATAGTGTTAAATGAAGGAATGACCAAAATAAAAGTTATAGATCATGTTGTCCCCTTCAACTTTGGTATTCAAAACTTTTTCATAAGGGGCACTTTTAAATCCCTTAGCAGCACAAAACTCTCTCAAAATTTGAATTTCAAATCTTTGATTATATAAAAAAGCGTGAAATGAAGGGATGGCATATATAAAAGATGTGCATGATGTTGCTACTTACAACTTTGGTACTCAACACTTCCTCATTAGAGTTCATTTAGTATCCCAAACTTCATCTGCAAGATGTCGGGCTTTAAAACTCCTAGAAATTAAAAAAAACAGTAATTCACTAGTTTGTCAAAAAATCCTCAAATTTGGTGTAGTGACATGTCTTGGCCACCTAAACTTCAGAAAAAAATATGAAATGATTTCAACAAAGTGGCATCATAGATGCTTCACAACTGGGTACATCTCTTATAGGGTTTAAGTGAGTTCTGTGAAATATTGGAGTAGATATGGATAGTGTGTGATACGACAGTGTCAAATGAAGGAATGACCAAAACAAAAATTGTAGATCATGTTGTCCCCTTCAACTTTAGTATTCAAAACTTTTTCATAAGGGACACTTTTAAATTCTTTAGCGGCACAAAACTCTCTCAAAATTTGAATTTCAAATCTCCGATTATATAAAAAAGCGCCAAATGAAGGGATGACCTATACAAAAGATGTGCATGATGTTGCTACTTATAACTTTGGTACTCAACACTTCCTCGTTAGAGGTCATCTAGTATCCCAAATTTCATCTGCGAGTTGTCGAGTTTTAAAACTCCTAGAACTTAAAAAAGTGCAGTAATTCATTTGTAAGGGCGGTTGGTGATTGAACCACCCTTACAAATGCCCACTGTAAGGGCGGTTCAATCACCAACCGCCCTTACAAATGGCCACTGTAAGGGCGGTTCTATCACCAACCGCCCTTATAGTGGACATTTGTAAGGGCGGTTGGAACCAACCGCCCTTACAAATACAATGCCACTGTAAGGGCGGTTCAATCACCAACCGCCCTTACAGTGGACATTTGTAAGGGCGGTTAACAACCTTCAGGCCGGGCACGCCACTGTAGGGGCGGTTACATCACCAACTGCCCCTATAGTGGAAATGCCAAGTGTCCCATAGAGCTTTTTTTACGTAGTGTTTTCTTGGCTGCCAACGGTAACCTCCAAGGAAATAGATATATATCTTTGAGTGTTTAATCAAACCGCCAAGTTAATTTGCTGATTTTCTTGAGTGCTAGTCTAAATCGCCAAGATAATCCATGTTTTCTTGATCGAGTTGTTATTACAATCCGCTAAGGCAATTGCTTATTTCCTTGGGTGCAATTCAAAACCATCAAAGTAATTCGTATTTCCTTGAGTGCAATTCGAAACCGCCAAGGTAATTCATATTTTCTTCGGTGTAACTGGAAACACCCAAGGAAATTCTCAGATCAATCATCATCCTTCATCATGATGTAGTTGCAACTCAATGGAACTGACTTGTTGAACTACTTTGGTCATGGGACAACCTTCTCAAATCTCTTTAGCAATGCAGGAACATAATCCGAAATCTGTTGTTTGACACTTCAATTTATCATCAATTTGCACCTTTTCAGAGTTGATTTCATAGAAGATCTTGACTGCTCAAGAATAAGGGACTGATTCTGAATGTCCTTTTGTGTTTTACCCAATCCAATCTAAAATAAATCTTCTTACAGTACTCCGATGTAGTACCAGATAGTTCTTACTCGAGGTATATTTCTGAACAAATTACTAGGCTAGTGTACTGCCTTGTATTACCATTCAAATTTTTCCAAGATAAAGTTGGCCTGGACAAAACAGAAACTAGGATGTATGAGTACCACAAACAATATCAGTTGGTTTATAGACTTCTGATATAACACTGTTCTGTGAGACATAGCCTTCAGAGCTACCAAAGAGTCATTCCTGAACAGGAGATCAATCTTCTTTTAATGGCAGAAACTAATCTGTTGTTTCTCAACACTAAAAAGCTCCAAGGTTTCAACTTTACTACAAACAATGCTGAATATCAATGCACACAGTCACCATTATAGTCAGTAGAGAATCAGGTACCACTGAGAAGATTGGGTTGACTATAAGATCATCGTGCAGATATGTATTGAGCTCATACAGAAACTTCTGGGTCTCAGGTGTCTTATCCAATAACACATCATTTCTGTTACTTATCCCGCAGCTGGCACTTGTCCACCTCAATGTGCCACTTTACTTCACTATGACCATATATGTTGCTTGATTGGAGGCATCTCGGAAGGTCAAAGGGCTTGGGCACGATTCGAACAGAAGGCTTAACAAACCACTCAAGCACTCACCGAGGACAAGGGTTAGACCAACTAGGGTACCACTTTGGTTACCACACATCTACACACACAACCTAACAAACATAGGAAGACACAAACAAACAACTTAAGCAACCAACACTAATCACCAAGCTCATACCAAACAAACATCTATCTATAGCACACAAGCAAACATAGACATGTAGAACATGGTGGACACATGTTGTCATTCTTTTATTTCCTTTTTACTAAGTTGGAACATAACTCTTTATCTAAAGCGAACATACCAAGCAAGAAGGGTATAAAGGTTTGTTAACTATAAACAGTTGACAACTTAAAGCTAACAACTCACTTATTTAGTCCAAGAAACTAACAACAAGCAACAAGCTCATGTTAGTCTACATTTCAAAAAGGAATAATAAGACACCAGGCAACAGTAATTAACAAGACACACAAGAACAACTTAATTTTTGGGTATAATCCAGCATAACAATAACTTTAAAATATTCTAAATATGTTAGAAAAGCTAAGATTGCAGTCCACTTAAATTGTTTGCAAATATTTAATTCTTACAAAGCATATGACTAGTAAGATTAAAGCTAGATCAGAGAGCAATTATAAAGCATGATGCACATAAAACATAATTCTAGGTATAACCATGTATAAAAACAGTTTATATACATCTTAAACATGTTATAGAAGTTCATGTTTTCCCAAATTAAATTCCCTACATGCAATTATTAATTTACCTATCTTAGCAAGGTGAAATAGAGAGTTGTTTCAATCTACACCAGAGAATTCTGGGAAGATTATGGCAGCTCACTCAGGCAATTAATTAGCATATTATTTCAAGCATTTTAGTATATTTTGAGCAAGTAAAATAGTCTACACAAATCTAGCAAGTTAACATGATTAAAACAACTTAAACAAGTTTGAGCTATTTAATGTTATCAAACGACAACCTATACCTTTTTCTTACAATAACATGAGGCTAGAAAGCTATGAAAATTAGTTTCACAACTTTTAAACAACATGTTTAGTATATTTTCTTGCTAAAGCATGTTAACACAAAGCTAACAAAATTAGAATTGTAATCTTTGGACACACTTAGCTTCATTATCACATTTAACAAGTTTAGGAAGCATTTAGCAAACCCAAACAAAACTGCATACAAAATACTTTCAAACAAGTTTTATTATTTCCTTAGGTGAAGCATTTTGAGACAAAACTAACTCAAAATATTGAATTACAAACTTTAGCATAGTTTTGTCACACAAGTAGAACAATACTAAACAAGTAATTTAGTTACAACAAGACAATTCAACATAGGGGGAAAAACTTAGCCATCAGAAACTTATTATCTACTACTTCTTCTAGCAAATGTTATATAGAGGAAGACAATCACACAACATGATAAACTTAGCAGGTTTATTCAGACAACAACATACAGGGTATTTACTTCTAGCCTATAACAAGCAATCACTTATTTAGCTAACATGGAAGTATCCCTAAAAATATTTGCACCCTATCAACCATCAAGAACAAGACTACATTAATTCTAGTTCAGAGGAACACACAACATCAAACAGAATATTTATTTCTAACTTTTACAAGCAATCTAGCACATCATGTTGAAGCACTAGTTCACAATAAACTTCACCATTACAGGAGTAAAGGTGGGGGAAGCATTCTTATGCACAAACGACCATCAGGTTTTATCATTACATTAGTAACACTTGACAACAAGTTGTTTATTATTTAGAACAAAGGTGAGAAAAGCATGTTCATGAGCAAAGCACAACAAGATGTATGCTCGTCCTATACGTCCTCACTAATTGCCAGCCTGAGGCGACAATCACGTTCTAGGTCGGTGGCATAACACGCACTCTCGATATAACTAGTCGTCAACTATACATACGCATTCGAGGTTAGCGTACCTGCACAAAATGACATTTCAGCCCATTTTCACAATAGATATAAATAAATTGCAGGAATTAAAATTCTAAATACTCCCATATATGCATACCCATATACATATATGTAGCACCAAACTACCCGGACGATATGTCTACCCACAATTAAATACCTTCATATATACCTGTGTGTAACATGTATATAATCCAGTACCAATCTAGCACACCCCTAGATCGGCGGTTGTCCGATCATGCTCTCACTTAACATTATACTACCCATTTCCTAAATCTACCCACAATTAAATACCTTCACTTGTACCCGTGTGCTTAACAAGTACAAGTTCCAGTACCAAACTAGCTCTTCCCTAGACCAACGATTGTTTGGTAATGCTCTCATAACTCACACTTACCTGAGCGTAGGTGCGATGTTGTATAATATAAATTCAACTACCCCACATATATGAGTACATCATATGTGAGGGCTACCTCCAACATTAGACCACAGGGTAGCATAGTGCAGTCATCTACACGTATTTTTTGTGTCGACGTGTCGTTGCAAGAAAGTAAAACCCCCCAAAGTTAGTATTACTTAACTAAGCCACCTAGAAGTACTAGTTGGGCATAACTGGAGGTTGTCGCCAACACATAATTTTGTAAATTAGATTTTGACAAACTTGCCTACTGGCTAATGCTTTTTAGATAAAATAGTTTTTTCAAAACAAAACTTTGTTTTAAAACCATGCACATGACAGTATTATGCTTAACCTTGCTCTGATACCAGCTGTGACAGAACCGACCAATTTATAAGAGCACAAGTGCGAAAACCTCTGCCGAAACAACTGAATTAGCACACTTGAGCCCATATAAACCCGATAGTCCGTGAAATCCTGAGGGATTTCAAACCTTTTCAACATGTTAGCCAAGATCGCATGGTCAAGCAAATACAAATCATATCCACGGAGCTTTGCAGCGGAAATAAAATTACAATAGAGTTCACAAATAATAATACAAGTTGAAATACTTTGAAACAACATAGCATTGAAATGAATACAATAATATAAGTTGAAATACTTTACTAGCTTGAGTGACACCCTCCAACAACAGCATAAAGAGAAGAAGTATGGAACTGCCGAGCCCACCAGCACTGGCCACCACCTTTCGGTAGACCTAAACTTCACCTACAACAAGGTGGAATAAACCCTGAGTACTCAAATATACTCAGCTAGACTTACCTATCGTAAACCAAAAATAAAGAGACACCAAGGAGTATGCAAGGCTGATATAATAAGTGGAGATGACTAACTTTATTTGCAAAAGAAGCTTAAGTTAAAGGGTTCATCATTTTAATTATATGAGCAGTCATCTTTTATCTTATTCCTTAAACTCTAGGTTTTGCACATGTACCAGAGCACTCACTTGAATCTAGCAAACAATAATATAATACCATATCAGGTTTGCTTTGTCAATATTTTAGTTGAACCATCAATGTCACATGGAGTTGTATCGTGGTGAAGCTCGACATAGTTTTCCACTAACCGGGGAGACGACGACTCGAATTGAATTACAAACCAGCTGGCGAGAAATCGTTAATACAAACTCACAGTTTCCCCGTCGGGTCCATGCATTGGGTCACCGCTCAATACTGTCCAAGGTGGTAATCGTTGCGGTTCGCAGCATGGACCACCCGATTGGAACTAAACGATGGCCACGCGAGGCAGATCATGTTTCCATACTAGAGGGTGCGACACGGGTTGAGACCGGCCCAGACAGCGTCTAACCGGCTTCGGGGTCAGCGATTATGGCACCAACACCCTAAGTAAAAGGGCGCTTTAAAAAATGAACGAGGGCCAACATCGATACAAACCTACATGATCCAATGGATAAAGTGCCCCCCCAAGTTTCCAAACTTGGTGCCTTGCCTTCCAGTTGACTGTATTTCATTACTACTCAGGTTCTTTTCCACGATAGCATATATAGCCAACCGTTATCTGGTAATTATCCACCAGGGGTATTACGGTAACATCCTCTATTTACCATTTTATTAAGTAGGCTAAGCAATTCTACTTTTAAATAAATAATAGGATAACATGGCAGGTGTAAGTAATAATCAAGGAAGGATAATGCAGCAAGTAGGATTCAATCAACTCCTATACTTAATGCATCACAATATAAAATACTCAAGTAAATTAATTATAAAAACTGGGAGACTTAGAATGCTCCGGGGCTTGCCTGAGAACCAACACTAGGTTAGTGTTTGTTTGGTGATACTCGCTTGGCGAGCATCTCCGCTGTAGCACTTGCTTAACTCCGCATCTTTGGGATAATCCACCAAACACCGTCTTCAGGTTTAGCCTCATCATCACGTCCTTGACGATGTATCTACAGTTACCTAAATGAGATGCGCAATGCAAGCATATGAATGCAAGGGAAATGCTTACGAAGCAAATATAAGACGCACAACACAAGTATTACTAATTACTTCACATAAGTAATCAGGATAACTATTAAAAGAAGGCATAGCTCTAACACACAACATGGCATGATCACTTTAGCTGGTTATTATTAAAGAAAAGTATGACACAGAGTTCATTAGGCACTCGTAGTGAATCAATCAAGACTACATTACATACGTCACTCTAGGGAAACACATGTATACACACATATAGCTCATCCTTTAGTTAAGTAAGTTAATTAACATTATGTGACATGACCATATAATATCTTAGGTGAATTAATTTAACAACATAGAATGCATAAGCTAATTATTAGCAAGGCCAAAGATAGAACTAGGGTCACATAAGCAACCTCAAACTATAGCAATCAACTTTGGTTCATTTACACAGTTTGGACAGCAACACAACATGTACTTTAAACAGACATAACTGGAGCTACACCCATCCAAACAAGATGATCCTAGACTTTCTGGAAAGATAATGAAATTATCTACAACTTTGTTATTATCACATAATTATGATTTAGCAATTAAAAATACCAAACATAACAGGAAGCACTTCTGTCCAAACTTTAGATAAAATATTATATTCATCTTCAAACAGCCATAACTAGAGATCTAAAGCACCAAAATACTTGCCATAAGACTCATTAGAAAGATTATTAACTTGTCTAAAACTTATTTATAATCATCTCAAGATGATTAAGCAGTTATGAAGGCTAACCAACTCAAACAAGTAAATCTGTCCAGACTTGAACAGATTCTGACTTCTAACTTTAAACACATGTAACTCAAGTTCTAGAACACCAAAAATAGTGATCCAAGACAATTTAGAAAGCTTATAAAAATCAATATAACTTTTCTATTAACACGAAGACATGATTCATAACTTAAACTAGCGAAACAATTTATTCTTTTAGATCTGCATAGAAAGTATGCAAAACCTGACAGCAAACTTGTAAAAGCTATAACTCCTAAACCACTCGGCCTAAAATCATAAAATTTTAGGATAAACAAGATAAAGAAGTTATCTACAACTTTTATATAGAACACATCTGCGGATACATGGGCGTATGCCGAGTCTCGAGTGATGAGTGATTGTCAACTGGGATGATGCGCATGTTCTTTGGCTTGTGTTGTGCAGGTGTCGAGCACAGATACAGGGATCAAAGGCAAGGTGAAGGTCAAGTAGAGACGTGCCGTGCCGATGGACCAAGAGTGGCGAAGGGTGGACGTGAGGCTTGGACTGAGGGACCGGTGGCCTGAGGATCAGCTGTGGTGGCTGACAGCCTGGGACAGCGACGAGCGAAGACTTGCGGTCACGGTGTTGCTTGGGTCGTGGACTTGGGTTTCTAGAGTTGTAGAGTGTCTCGTTGTGCCTCTTGGAAGCATCCACCCTATCTCTAGGGTCGTGGACACTTACAAGCTTTAGGGTTTGCTTTTGGGGTCGATTCTCGGGACAGTGGCAACAAGTTTCCGAAAGGAAAATTTGGCGCTCCCATTTACCCCCCTCTGGTCGCTTTCTGGTAGCACTTTCGGTCCTTCAATTGGTATCGGAGCGGGTTAAGGATCTTCCACCTTAGCTGGTTCCAGATCCTATCGCGGCGTGGGCAAACCGCCGTTCTTTGATGGGACGAACTATGCGTATTGGAAAATACACATGTCGGCCTATCTGCAGAGTATGGGTTCTTCCATCTGGGATATTTGTAACTCTGCCGATTACGAGGTCTTGGCTGCTCGTGTGACTCAACACTAGATCGATGAGCACGATGCCAATAGCCGAGCCCGTAATGCTCTTTTCTCATGTTTGAGCATGACGGAGTTTGATCGCGTTTCTCACCTCGCTACGGCTCGGGAGATTTGGGCATCCCTCATGCGTTTCCATGAGGGAACCACTCAAGTCAAAACCCGTCTCTACGAGTCACACAAGCGAGAGTATGAGAACTTTCGACACATGCCTGGCGAGAGCATAGAGAGTTTATTCGCTCGCTTTCAGGTAATTGTCAACAGGATGAGGGCTAACAAGGAGCTATTGCCTTTCGACGATCATGAGAGAGCTTTGAAGCTTTTGCACACTCTTGAACGGTCGGTGTGGGACTCAAAGGTTCAGGCGATCATCGAATCACCTAACTATGATACCCTCACATGCGACGAGCTCTTCAGTAAGCTCAAGTCCAGTGAGATTGACGCCATGGCAAGGGCTTCTTATGAAAATCCTTCTGGCCCATTGATGGCTTTGCTTTCTGGCTCTTTTGCTAACCCCTCTGGAGGCTTTGCACTTTCTTCTCTTCTTTCTATCATAGAGGAGCAGTTGGAGTTCATGGGGGATGACGAGTTGGCTTTGCTCGCCAACCGGTTCTCACGGTTCCACAACAACCACATGAACCATCGCCGTGGAGGAGGACGCTCGGGATGTTTCGAGTGCGGCGACCCCAACCACTTCATCGCCAATTGCCCGAAGAAGAACAAGCAGACCTTCGGCAAGGCAGACCATGGGCACAAGTACGACTACAGCAAGCGTAAGGAGAAGTACGTCCCCACGAAGCACAAGCGGAAGGGCGACTTCAACAAGGAGTACATCAAGACGAAGTACTTGGAGAAGGCCCAGGCTGAGCAGCGTGCTTTCTTTGCCACGCTCAGCGACGTCGACGACTCGGATGACGACTCCGCTTCCTCAAGCGACGACGAGTCCGAGAAGAAGAAGAGGATCGAGGACAAGCTGAACGGCCTCTGCTTCTTCACCGACAACGAGGGCTTCTGCACCATGGCCCTCGGCAAGGAGGTCGACGGCGAGCTAGAGGACATCCCTCGGAACGACAACGACGACACCTCCCAGGTATCTCAGACCCCCGATGAGCTTTCTGCTGAGGTCGAGAAACTGACTGCTGCGCTCCTTAGTCAAGATAAGCTACTTAGGCGTGCTGCTAGAGAGCAAAAGGAGTTTAGGCAGAAGTGGGAGGATACGGTGAAGGAGCTTGAATCTGTCAAGTCCACCGTAGTTGTCACCGATGAGGAGGAGTGTGAGATGTGCTCCACACACATGTCTGACCTTCTCACTTTGAGAAGCAAGTATGCTGTGTTGGTAGGAGAGGTGGATGAGCTGAAGGCTAGATCCTCGCTGTTGGGTGCGTGCAAGTCCTGTGCGGGCTTGCAATCTGAGTTGGCAGAGAAGAATGCCAAGATTGTGTCTCTTGAAGAGGCCAGCTCGGGTAGCACATGTGTGGCTAGGTGTGTCCTGTGTGAGGGCTTGGAGATGGAGATCACAAATGTGAAGCATGACAAGATGCAAACCGAGGAGGAAAACACATACCTTCGGACCATCTTGTCATGGGTGTCTAGTGGTGAGCCGCAGCTTGGGATGATGATCTCCCAATTCAAGCGTGCTGCTAGAGGTCCAAGTGTAGGCTTTGCTCAGGGTGTTGAGTGTGCTTCTACGTTTGGTAAGATTGGAGAGTCGAGTGGTCTTAATCCGAGTGAGAAGCCCAACTCCACCACTACTCCCAAACTAACCAAGATTCCACCCAAAGAGCCTCTCAAGCCTAACACCAAGGATGGGGTGTTTGTTGAACCTTCGAGAGCTCCACCAAAGAAACAGACATGGTCCCCCAAGCCCAACCACCTCAAAAACAAGCTAGACACCATGCCACCCATCCAGGAGGAGCTTATGCCACAGAAGGGCAAAGTGATTCACACCCACTACCATGAGTACCAACAATCCCCTATGAGAGCGGTGAGGTACCACTGTGAGCAATGTGGGAGAGATGGACACTTGAGTGAGTTTTGCTTTCGGCGCAAGAGAGAGGCGCGCCGTGCAAAGGAGATGAACAACACAGACATGTACCATCCTTTCCATGATGTACATGTGCCGAATGTTTAGAGGCGCGCTGCTAGGTCTAAAGGTCCAAAACCTCAAGTTCCTATGCCTAGGCAGCAACGAGGACGTGCCCGGCGGGAGCCTGCAGTTGTGGGCTATGGACCCCGTGGTGGTGGCTTTGTAGTTGAGCGTTTTCCCAAACTGCGTTTTGAGTATCGCGATGGACGCTCCTCCCTTAGCGGACCACGTTTTCCTCAACGTGGTGATCGCTTTCCCCGTAGGCGTGCTAGGAATGGTTTTTCTGCTAACCGTTCTTTTGAGCAGCCGACCCAACACTGGTATTCTTCCTACTTCACTAACCCCAGTGTTGGACCGTATGCTCACCCTATGTCTTTTTATTGATGTAGATAAAACGATTGGAGAATGTTTGGTTGGTGGATTCCGGTTGCTCGAGGCACATGACCAGAAACGCCAAGTGGTTCTCCAGTCTTAGTCCTGTTGCCGGAAAGGAGTTTATCACCTTCGGCGATAATAGCAAAGGTAAGGTATTGTCTCGTGGGTCGGTGCGGGTTAATGAGCACTTTGTGTTGCGCGATGTTGCTCTTGTTTCTAATCTGCATTTTAACCTTCTTTCTGTTTTGCAACTTTTCGATGATGACTATGAGATTCGTTTTAAGCCGAATCTCAGTCATATTTTGGATCCTCAGGGCAATCTTATTTGTTTGATTTCGCCCTTTGGGAAAGTCTTTCGTGCGGACTTCTCGAAGTCTTTTGGCATTTCCCGTTGTCTGGTGGCTGGACCTTCCTCCTCTGATCTTTGGAAGTGGCATAGGAGACTAGGTCACTTGAGCTTCGACTTGCTTGCAAGGCTTAGTTCACTTGGCTTAATCCGAGGATTGCCCAAGTTATCCATGGAGAAGGATCTTGTTTGCCACTCTTGTAGACATGGGAAGATGGTTGCCGCTCCCCACCATCCAGTGACTCAGGTCATGACCAAGCGCCCTGGAGAGCTTTTGCATATGGTCCTTGTTGGTCCGGCTCGGGTGAGCTCGGTTGGGGGGAAGTGGTATGTGCTTGTTGTTGTCGACGACTTTTCGAGATATTCATGAGTTTTCTTTTTAGTTGAGAAAACCGAGACTTTCTCTTTTGCTCGCAATCTGATTTTGTGTCTTCAGAATGAGTTCCCTATGAACTCGATGCGAGCTATTCGTAGTGATAATGGTTCCGAGTTCAAAAACTCAGATTTTGAGAAGTTTTGTAACTCTTTGGGTTTGGAGCATCAGTTTTCTTCCCCCTACACACCGCCACAGAATGGTGTTGTAGAGAGGAAGAATCGGACCCTTGTAGAGATGGCCAGGACGATGCTCGATGAGCATAGGACTCCTAGGCGATATTGGGTCGAAGCAATGAGCACTGCATGCTATATCTCCAATCGCATTTTTCTCCGAGCTTTCTTGAAAAAGACTTATGAGTTGTGTTTTGGAAGACAGCCCAAAGTGAGTTATTTTAGAGTTTTTGGTTGCCACTGTTTTATACTTAAGAAAGGCAACCTCGACAAGTTTGAGTCTCGTTCTTCTGACGGTGTATTTTTGGGTTATGGCGCTCATACTCGTGCTTATCGTGTACTTAACCTTGATACTAACCGAGTCATGGAGACATCCGATGTCACCTTCGATGAGACCATGGTTTGTCCTTCTTGTTTTGAGCGTGCAGGTGATCACGAGGTTGGTGAACCTCTTTTTGATGACGAGGACGAAGGTGCTGAAGGTATGGACGATCCAACACTTCCTCCACCTGCTGCACCGAGTGGGTTGACTTTGACCACGACTGCACGCGGCCCTGACCCTTCTTCCTCTACTACATGAGGGCCGTGTGATCTGCCACCTCGGGCTGTACCACTTGTACCCGAGGAGGCACCAGCTGCTGTTGAGGGGGAGGTCACTTCAGCTCAGGAGGCGCCACAACATATTCAGCGCCAACACCCGCCTCAACAGATGATCGGCAACATCGACGAACGCGTCACTCGGTCTAGGTCACAACAGATCTCTCACTTTGCTCATTCTGCATTTGTTGCTGATTTTGAACCCCGAGATGTTGGACACGCTTTGTCTGATCCTGATTGGGTCAATGCCATGCATGAGGAGTTAGAAAATTTTGAAAGAAATCGGGTTTGGGTTTTGGTTCCACCTCCTCCTAAGTGTCACCCAATTGGTACAAAATGGGTTTTCAAAAACAAACAAGGAGAGGATGGCCATGTTGTGAGAAACAAGGCCAGGCTTGTAGCCCAAGGGTATAGTTAGAAGGATGGGATAGACTATGAGGAGACGTTTGCTCCTGTAGCTCGTTTGGAGGCAATTAGGATTCTCTTGACTTTTGCTGCATCCAAAGGTTTCAAACTTTTTCAAATGGATGTCAAGAGTGCCTTCCTAAATGGCTACAAAGAAGAGGAAGTTTATGTGAGACAACCCCCGGTTTCGAAAATCCCAAGTTTCCAAACCATGTTTTTAAACTTCACAAAGCTTTATATGGTTTGAAACAAGCCTCTAGAGCCTGGTATGATAGGTTGAAAACCTTTTTGCTTGCTAAGGGTTTTAAAATGGGATGTGTTGATAAAACGCTTTTTCTCCTTAAGCAAGACAATGATACTCTCTTGGTCCAGATTTACGTGGATGATATCATTTTCGGTGGTTCTTCTCATGCTTTGGTTGCCAAGTTTGCAGATACTATGAGCAGGGAGTTTGAGATGAGCATGATGGGTGAGTTGACATTTTTCCTCGGGTTGCAAATTAAGCCATCCCGAGAGGGGACGTTCGTGCACGAGGGCAAGTACACCAAGGACATTCTGAAGAAGTTCGATATGGGTGAGGCCAAGCCTCCTCCAACACCCATGTAGACCACGACGGCCCTGGATGCGGATGTGGATGGAGAAGCTATGGACCAGAAGGAGTACCGGAGTATGATCGGGTCGCTGCTGTACCTGACGGCGACACGCCCGGACATTCAGTTCGCGGTGTGTCTTTGCGCGCGATTTCAGTCGTCGCCGCGCACCTCTCATCGTCAGGCGGTCAAGCGCATTATGAGGTACTTATGCTTCACACCTGAGTTTGGGATTTGGTATTCTGCTTCTTCTACCCTCTCCCTTTGTGGTTACTCGGATGCTGATTTTGCTGGTTGCCGACTTGATCGCAAGTTCACTTCTAGGACTTGCCAGTTTATTGTTTCTTCTCTTGTATCGTGGTCTTCTCGCAAGCAGTCTAGTGTCGCCCAGTCTACCATGGAGGCTGAGTATGTTGCTGCGGCTAGCTGCTGTTCCCAGTTACTTTGGATGATGGCCACTTTGCGTGATTTTGGTCTGAGCTTTTCTCGCGTTCCTTTGCTTTGTGACAGCACGAGTGCTATTAGCATTGCTAAGAACCCCGTGCTGCACTCTAAGACCAAACACATTGATGTGCGCTTCCATTTTCTGCGAGACCACTATGAGAAGGGTGATATCGACCTCCACCATGTCGATACTCATCATCAGCTGGCTGATATTTTCACCAAGCCTTTGGACCAATCAACTTTTGCTAGGTTGAGAGGTGAGCTTGGTGTGTGTTTCCCCTTTTAATAGGGGGAAACATTTTGATTCTTGTATCATAAACTGACCTTCTTGTTCTTTCTTTGGTATCTTTTAATTGGTATCGTTTCTGCATTTCATTGTGCATCTTTGCATTCTCAAGCTTCATGTATATAATCTTTAGAATGTGACTATGCTTTGTTTAGTGACTTTTTCGATGCTATATGATAATGCGTGTAGCTTATGCTTTTTCTGATCACTAATACATGTTGTGAGCTGAGCTATTTTATGAATGGTGAATATGCTTAATGAACATAAAACCTAAAATTGTTCACCATTGAGATATGCAACTAGCTTGTGTAGAATGTGTTGACTTCACTTGTGCTCTTCATATATGCTAGGTTGCTATGTCTCTAGTTCTGAGTCTTTCACTTGCTTTATCTGTTCATATTCTGCTATTTAAATGAACCAAGTTTAAGTGAATTAGAAAGATCGAGATGGGATTGCTTGTCAGCACATCACAGTATCGAGACTGTTTCTCATTGCACTTTGAGTTAAACTTGAGCTGTGTAGTGTAAGACCGAAACTGTTGCTTTAAGTTTCTGATTGCTTATGCATAGGCTTTGCACAGTTGAAAAGTTAGGCAATGACAAGTTTTTCAACCTCTCGCAATCACATGCTAAAATTTGAACTTGTGTAATTTAACCGCTGCAACTCCGATAAAATGTGAATACACAAGTCTATGTTTCATTCTATAGCATGATGATTGAACTGTGCTAGGGGTAGTTTACCTTGTATACATGTGTAGCACTTGCTTGACTTCCTGTCTATACATGTTTAGTGCTATTTTGATGGTGAATACCTTTCTGGCAGAAAACTGCTCTTTTTGCTCCAATATTCAGATTTTGTATTTGGTGATCAGTTTGAGCCTTTGCTAGCATTCTGTGCATGTTGTTGAGTCATCGGATGAGCACTTTGTAGAGCATTTACTCACTCTATTGACTATATTCCTAAAGCTGCTAACTTGTATTTTTGACTCATATGCATTTGGAGGGGAGATGCCTGTTAGTGCATTATCAACTAAGGGGGAGAAATTTGCCAAAACGTAAGGGGGAGATTTCCTGGTTGTGTGCACTATTGGAGGGAGAGTTTGAGCTCGGATTTTGGTTTTTCCAATTGGTTTGGAGCTTTTTTGAAGTCTTTAAATTGGTTCGGAGCATTTTTGGTAGCTAGTTGTGTTGAGCCTTTGCCTCTTTCTTGAGGGACTAGCGCTTTTGCCTTTGCGCTCTTCAGTTGGTATCAAGCTTCAGTGCTTCAATTGCCATCGAGCTTTCTCGCTAGCGGTGTTGAGCCCATTCTGCCTCTTCTTGAGGGCTAGCTCTATTTTGCTTGAATTTCAATTGATTTTTCAATTGGTATCAAGTTTTCTCGCTAGTGGTGTTGAGCCTGTTCTACCTCTTCTTGAGGGCTAGCTTTGCTTTGCTTGGTTGCGTCGAGCCGTTGCCCATGTCTTTGGGGACCAAGTTGTTCTGCTCTTTCACTTGACCTCTTCCGGCTTTGGTACGCTTTTGGGTCATTTGGATGAGTTCTCCTTCTCTTTCTTCTTCCTTCTTCTATTTCATTATGATTTGTGTTGGTAGTTGACAATGCACTCATCAAGGGGGAGATTGCGGATACATGGGCGTATGCCGAGTCTCGAGTGATGAGTGATTGTCAACTGGGATAATGCGCATGTTCTTTGGCTTGTGTTGTGCAGGTGTCGAGCATGGATACAGGGATCAAAGGCAAGGTGAAGGTCAAGTAGAGACGTGCCGTGCCGATGGACCGAGAGTGGCGAAGGGCGGACGTGAGGCTTGGACTGAGGGACTGATGGCCTGAGGATCAGCTGTGGTGGCTGACAGCCTGGGACAGCGACGAGCGAAGACTTGCGGCCACGGTGTTGCTTGGGTCGTGGACCTGGGGACACGTGTCGGTGGACGGGGTGCACGGGCGGTGCATCCCCTCTACGGCTCGGTTTGGTGGTTGAGCCACAGAAAAACCACCGAGTGGACGGTTTCCAGGTTTGGGCCTCAAAACCTGGGTGCTGATGGTTTCTGAGTTTGGGCCACAAAACTCGGGCTGAGGACGGTTTCCAGGTTTGGGCCTCAAAACCTGGGTGCTACGGGTTTCTGAGTTTGGGCCTCAAAACTCAGGCCATGGATGGCTGGTTTCCCAGTTTGGGCCTCAAAACCGGGGGTTGGTCGTGAAGACAGGTTTCCCGGTTTGGGCCTCAAAACCGGGGGCGAAGTCCAGGAAAAGAACAAGCAGAGCGGTGGCGGCACGTGGCGGCAATCGGTGAGGTTGCGTCGAGGCAAGGCTACAAGTTGTGCGGGCGTGGCCGTCGGATTACCACCTACCACGAGTTGGTCCAGAATAACCCTAGGGTTTAGCTGGTTCGCTCTATAATTAGTTAGGGGTAGAGTGGGAATTAGAATTAGGATAAGTAGAGGGAGACACCCACCTCCCATCCTATCTCAGTCATTTGCTATTTTGCCTTCTAGGTTTTCCTACTCTCCCTCTCCCCTGCTGTAGCTACTGAGATCCGCAGAGATGGTGAACAATACCTCTGTGTATTTGCTTTTTGAGGAAACGAGACCGTAATCTCGTTGTCTCCTCGTGGGGATGAATTTCGGTTGGCAATTTGTGGTTCGATTCGCGTTTTGAACTTGTTCTTCGCGTTCTTCGTTTTCTCCACGACTCTCCCGTCGATCGTTCTCCTTCTACATTGCTCCGTTTGCAAAACCATTTGAATTAACTTGTTCTTTACTGTGAGGCGATCATTTTCACCGAAGGAATTTACCTCAAACCTCACGAACAAGTAGATCGATCGGTTTTTGTTTTGGATCAACTTTTCTTCCTTCCCCCGGAATTTTTCGATTCATCGATTTGGAGTTAGGTTCGAGCCATGATCTCTTAGAGATAGCTCACTATCCTCCTTGTGACTCATCTCTCCAAGTTTGAACCCTAGTGGTTTCGTTTTGGGAGAGTTAGAAACGAATCGGTGAATGAACTTCAAGTTTCGGGGTGACTGGACGCTTGCGTCGGACTGACCGGACGCACGGTCAGAGTCCGGTCGTTGAATGTCTGTTCAGTCCTTGTTCTGTGACTTGACCGAACGCTTGCTTGATCACTGACCGGACGCAACTCGCTTACTGTTCACTGCTTGTTTGCCAACTGACCGGACGCTCGAGACTTTGACCGGACGCTCGCCTCTAGTGAGTCCGGTCAGGAACAGTAAGGTCCCAAACATGATTTTGATCGATCGGACGCGTCCGGTCCCTGCTGATCGGACGCACCAGTGAGTCTGGTCAGTGCTATTCTGCGCTGTTTCGTTCGCAGTTCGTTCGTCCATTGTCGGTTTTGATTTTTGGTTTTTGCTTTGGGTTTCTAGAGTTGTAGAGTGTCTCGCTGTGCCTCTTGGAAGCATCCACCCTATCTCTAGGGTCGTGGACACTTACAAGCTTTAGGGTTTTCTTTTGGGGTCGATTCTCGGGATAGTGGCAACAAGTTTCCGAAAGAAAAATTTGGAGCTCCCATTCACCCCCTGGTCGCTTTCTGGTAGCACTTTCGGTCCTTCAACATCTACAGAAAACATTATTTTCTCACGAACTAATCACCACTACAGAAACTGTGCATGCAGCAATTTCAGCATATTAATAATTCACTTCATTACTTATTTGATTAGCATGTGAGCACACATATAAGCTACGAACAACATCAAACACTTATAAATATGAGCACACAATACTTATCTCAGATTAATATGCAGCGGGACAAACACACAAACATATACATGTTTATCCATCACTAAGTTTTCATTAATTAAATAATTAACAAACCTAGGCATTATTTTTAAGTGATGTTGCAAACATATAATTTGGAGCTCATATTTTTACTGATGATAGATAATGCCAAATTATGACTACTGTAAAAATATTACATGCTCAGGTTTTATAATTTATTTATTAAAAACAGGGCAAGTTTTATTCAGAAAAATGCATGTGAGAGCAAAATAAATCTACGAATCATATTTTCTGTAAACTCATGGCCATGATAAAATTTCCTAAGCTACAAAAATACAATACAAAGGCAGCGGAACTACCTTTTCCATTTTCACATACAAAAATTTATCACAAATCATTTTAATTCTTTTAATGAGCTCAAAGCAAAATAAATTCATAACTAAATCATACGTGCACCAAAATTTCTGAAATTTTGGTCACAGTACACATAACACATGCCAAGCCTACCATAAAAATTGAACAGCAAACTAAGCAATAAAACAACAGATATTATTTTCTTTCTATTTAATCCTATTTAACACAAATAAATCATTACAGCAGAAACTATCCACTAAAACACATCATTTTATATATTCATTGGACAGATCTATTCACAAGGATTCCAAAAAGTCTTCATATGCAATTTTGTGACATTCCTATGATTTATTATGCATTTTACAAAATTCAGCCATATTTACCAATTAAAAGGAATCGAAAACAGAAAACACATATTACGTAGGGGACCCTCCAATCTGCAGAAAATAACCAAGGACTAGTTAGCAAACACATGTGTTATGGAACTTTGTAAAAAAACCCAACAAAGAGTTTCAGCTTCGCTAGAATACCCTTCTTCTTCGTTTTCACGGCAAAATGACAAGGAGGAGAGAGGTCGCCGGGCTAGGGTTCAGGCAGGGCGCTGGGCTGGTCGCTGGTGGCCTGCTCTGGTCGCCGGGGTTCGCCGTTGCTTCCTGCTGCTTGCTGCGGCGCTCTGGCGAGCAGAGCCGCGCGGCCAGGAATGCCACGACTTCTGTCGCAGTGGCACACAGAAAAGGGACCGGTGGGAAAAATGAGAGAGGAAGACGAAGGGCTCGCTGCTGCCAGCCATGGGAAGGAGGGAGGAGCGAGGAGGGAGGTAGGTCGCTGCTCACCGCTGTCCATAGAGAGAAAATCAGGGAGAGGTGTCATGGCTGCTGCCTCACTACTCTTATTCAAAGGAAGGAGGTAGGAGGGGCCATGGAAGGAGCTGCCCTGCTGCTGGAGCTTCCTGCTGCTCTGGTCGGCAACAATGGAGAAGGGAAAAGGGGCAGCAGGGAGAGAGGAGAGGAAGGTAGAGAGCGCTCGGAGGGACCGAGTGAAGGAGAGGAGCGCTCCACTCTTTTTGCGTGAGGAGGCAGAGGGCGTGACCTCGGGACGGGCGCAGACTGTCGGCAATTTTTCTGAGAAACTTCTTTCCCAATTTGCCATGTTTCTCGAAACTTTCGGTCAAGATCAAAAATTGAGAATACTGATCAAACGGACTCCGATTTCGATGAAACTAATTTTGTTGTCGCCGTCTCGATAAGTACTCTGACTTTTGTTAAAGGCACCCAGTCAAGTTCCCAATCGTTTGCCCGATAACGATCGTTGACGAAAGCTTTGCGGTGACCAAAATTCCAATTTTTTCGCAGTCCAGACTTAGCCAATTTTTGAAACCTGAAATCAGCACTGTATCCCATCCTGCAAGCTCATTTTCACTATTTTTGGCACCGATCCAGGTCTTGGCCATAAAACAAAATTTGTTCCTCTCGATCTGTACTGCAACTTTCATTTAGGGCACACTGTCATACGAGCACTTGAAGAGGTGTTCAATGCTGGTCAAAACAGTCACCTGAGAGGATCCGAATTAGGGTTCCTCATCGGTCAGGATATTTTCTGGTCCTCTGCTCAACACGGAACTTTCATAACTTTTATTCGTGAGTCCATATAGAGTTGATTGGGCATAATTGCAAGACTTGGTTGAACTCAACTGATCTCCTTCAATTAATTCATGATTATAGGTCAAGCTATGACTCGTCATTTCGTGTGACTTTTGATTCCAAACTTCGCGAAACTTTTCCACTAGTTACTATAGACAGGAACTAAGGTGAGACACCTAAAAAAGTCATGTTTAGCAGTAATCTTGAATATTGTGGAATTGGGCAATCATTATTAACTCACTCTATTAATTATTTTCCGAATAATTCAAACTGGGGCTCTGCCTTCGAGATTGATCCCAACACTTCTGTCACCACTGATAATACTAGAAATTAGCTCTTGATCTTCGTTTGACATATCATATATCTGCTTGGACTTCACTGCTCAACTGGTGACGAACACCTGGGGTGTTACACAACCTGTATGGTCTTCCCCTTCCTGCTGTATGGAATGTGCAGAGCACACGATGTTGGGCTATCAATGGCGTCCACAAGAAAAGTCTCGAGTGTCGTTGATGCAGCACAACTAGGGACTACAGGGGCTGGCTCCACGGTACACAGATCTTGTGAAGTTTGGATCCGCTTAAGCTTTTCATCAATATATTCGTCGGCCTTCTTGCAAAGGGTTTCAAAAAGGTCATCCTTGTAGCGTTGCCTTGTTTTATACATACCCGACTCTTGTGGAAAACCATGCTTAAGTCCAAACTTGGAGGAAATGCCCCGCACACGGCCATGATGTTCCTTGTTTCCTAGGGCCACACTAAGCTCATCCACCTCTCGTATAGGTGTAAATTCACCTTGCACTTTCTTCTGAGCTAGTGCCTTTATGGACCCCGCAGCTGCTAGAGTACGCTCATCTGTGATTACTAGTTCCCCGATTTCTTTGTCCTTGACTTCCCTTGCTCTAACCCAGAACATTGCACGTTCATCTAAGTTCTCATATTTATATGGAACACCAGCTGCCTTGGCATCCTCAAGATCTTTCCTCCACTTTTCAACATTCGGGCCATAGCCTTGAGAGCCGAGACGATGAGGGTGTATGTTCTTCTTTGCCAGCTCACTGTTCATTTCACTCAAGGCTACAGCCTCAGGTGTGCCCTTCTGTTCACAAAACCTTTCCCATTGATGAACTTTGATCTTCCCAAACTCCTTAAACGACAAGATACCCTTCAACCGGTAACGGGTATTTAGTTCTGACTGCCAACGTCGGAAACTTTTCGCTGCTTGTTTCATTGCGAACTTCTTGACAAGCTCTGCCGAATCAGGAGAGAGAATAAATACCTTTTCCAACTTATTCCATAAGGCTTTTCTGTCACCAGCGGACACATTTTTCCATTGTGGTATTGAGCAAACAAAAAGGTCCCTTACCGCTGCTCCTATCGCGCTTGCAAAGCGGGCACATACGCCCGCAGGATGTGTGGGCTCGCCAATAAGGCTAACCTCTTCTACACCAATAGTCTTCCCTTTAGGGAACCTGTTCCTCATTCTCTGCCCACGCTTTCGTTTCACTGCCTGAGGAGCGGATGATGTAACTTGAATCTTAGTTTGTGCTTACGACTACTGGATGGTTTGGATTTGCTCCTGTAGAGATAAAGGAATAAAAGTCATCCTCAACACACTTATTATGTGCAAAGAAAATTATGGTCACCTAGGAGCAAATATAGGCTTACATCTTCGAACGGATCATATTCTGGGTCCTCAAGTGCGGCCTGTTGACGCAAAATGTGACACCTCGCGCCAAGGCACACAGTAAGCCGAACGAGGCTAGCTTCAATCGGGTGCCCGGAGTGTGTTGAATCCGGAGACGTGCCAGTCGGTTTGACCTGAAAACCAACAAGGGATAAAAACGTGAGAATACCTCTGGAACATGCCGGGTGAGACCAGACAGTTCCATATGTACGGCTTTGGAAGCCAATCGCGACGGCACACAGCTATAGAAGTTGTCTGTCAAAGCATGTTTATAAAGTCATTTGGCAAGTATGAGAACAGAGTATGTGAAGCATGTTAACTGCCGAATGCATATATAAAGAAAGACATGCTTGAACGAATTAAAGATATTGTAACAGGTAACTTGCAAAGATAGATCTACTCAAATAACACATGCATAGGCTATTCCAACTAATCTGCCGCACGTTTAGTCTTCATAAACCCGTCAAGCATAAACTCAAGCAAAGCTAATCCACCGCATGATACCACTTGCTATAAGTCTACACCACTCCTCATAATTAGATCAATCCACCGCATGATACAATCTAATTATAACAAGCTAAAAGCATGCATATATCTGAACAAATCTATGAGAGCTCATTACTCGTGTAAGCTTTAACCAAGATCGGCAAACTAGCCGAGTTGGGGTCCATGAGGAAGGAACATACAAGCAAGCATGATCAAACTAATCTAAAACCTGCATCTGCCGCACGACACCCAGTTCTATGAAAGCATAAACATGATTGACATGCATGAACCCACAACATGTAACAACCTAGATTGGAAACTGATCCGGCCATCATGGTCTTATGATTAGCAAAGCACAAGTAAACTTGTGAAACAAGGCCGAATAGAGATCAATCTAGATTGGGCAAAAAAGTGTTACAAGAATTAAATAAATAAAACATATAACACATGATAACTTAATGAATCTATCAGATCTGCCAAATCTAATAGAGTCGATAACTATTTTTACTCATGTCTTAATCCGCCGCACGATACAAGGCACAAGCAAAAACTTCCCGTCATAAGCTTAAATCCGCCGCACGATACTAAGCTTAACATACGAGACTACTTGCATCATATCTAAATCCACTGCATGATACTAGACATGATAACAAGGTTACCGGGACTTACGGAGGTCGATGGATCGATGATTCCTCTCGAAGAACTCGACGACTCGACTAAGGACTCGAAGGTGGCACGGGGCCGGTTTGTATTGATATGGTTGTGAACAATTTTACAATGGTCGAGGGCTTATATTTATACCCTGGACAAAGCATGAGTCCTAGACGATTATGACTTACATAAAATACGGAAAGACATAAATTCTATTCCTAATTCTTTTGGCGTCCTTTATCACCACGTGTCCTCTTGTGCAAGCCAGCCTTATCATATCTATTACCCGAATGAAACCGTCATTCTGCAAAACAGCCGACCGCATAGACGTTTGTCGACACCCCAAAGGCTAACCATCCTTGGTTGCTCACCGAATCCTTGAGAGCCAACCAATTGTCCGATCGTTTGCCAAATCTTTCCCTCACTGCTGGCTAGGCCTACCTGTCATATCCTCATGCGTGCGAAAATCTGGTGTTAACACATGCCCCCTAATTTTGGGATAAATATTTATTCCAAAATTCCTTTTTCCTTGTATACTAACGTGGAACCTCCGGAAGCGTCCACCTTCACACGCTATAATTGCTATACCTGCCGACTCATCTCCCGATGCGCCTTCTGGGATTCTTTAAAACCCTCTTTCGCCCTGTTTTGGCTTGTGCACTCTGAACTCCTCTGCTTAGACTCAAAAAACCCTCTTTTCTATTGTCATATCTCACTCTGGAGGATGTCTTCCGCAGCGAGTCGCCATAGTTCCGAGCTTGGTGCTTGTTGACACTTCTTAATGCAATTGCTTATAATAAACTTTAATGAACTGATTCTAGCAAAAGCCTTTAGAAATGTACAGGACACTCCTAGCATCACTTAATGTCAAGTTGTCATCCCCAACATGATACTAGAAATGTAAATTATATGTGACACTAGCTCAAAAGATATAAACAAATATTTATCCGCAAGCGCACAGATAAATATACCTGTTGTAGCAGCATTTCACCCAGGTTATCTAGGTATCGTTATTTACATTTCACCGAAGATAGTAACGAAACTGGGAACTAGTAATTAAATATGATTCAAAGGTAGCAGAGATTATTATTCATTCATTCATTCACTACTCATATGTCTAAACAGGGGTAAGACAAGGTAAAGATAAATAATGATGATAATGATAACAGCGGGAATTCTAGAGATAGAGCGAACTACATAGATCAAGCAGAGAGTCAGGTGATTAATTAAGAGATTTGAATCCTAAGTTACTTCATATTTACTAAACCTAGTGATTACTCTAGTTAATATACAATCATTTATAGCCAATTAATCTATCATCCATGATCAAGGGACATTACTAAATTAGAATCAAGAACAAAGTAATGAATTCTAACTTGCATCCGCGTCCTACTAAGGTCTACACTCGGAGGGAGGACTACAAAGGACTCAACAGGACTGTCACTCCTGCGATCTACCTCTCGACCCGGAGCATAGGATGTATTCGCAGGTAAACTTAGCCTAAACACCATGTTTACACTAGTTTGACCACTTAACTCTATCCGGAATAAAGCTAAGTACTTTACGAACATGATCATAAACTCTATCATAATCAGATCTATATTAAATATATAACTAGAATAAACTCTAAAACTGAATAAACTAGAATATATTAAAGTAGCATAAAGTCGAATAAAGATACAAATTACCGAGTCTTCAACAATAATCCAGAGACTCAGACGAAGCTTCTAGCCGGATATGCCGACGAAGTCGCCTGCCTCTACTTGAACCTAACTAGACTAAACTCTAATCTTGATGTAGAGCTCTAACTCTTCTCTCTAGAAACTCTAATTTCTGTCTTGTCTTCTGATCTTGATCTGCCTGATGATCTGATGGGGGGTCAGGGGTTTGGTTATATAGCCCTGGGCGTGGAATCGTGATCGTTGGATCAAACCGACTTGAGGTACGGTCGAGATGCATCCTGGAGGTCGGTGGAAGTAGCTTGTAGAAGACGAAAGCGCGGGCCTCCGTGGCCGATCGACCGGTGGGCCCTGTGGGACCGGTCGGTCCCACAGGTAAGCCTCCTGTGGTGCCTCTTCTCATGGTGTCTCGTGGTGTCCTCCGGAGTCTTCTAGAGATATCCCGATGTGGTGGTGAAGAAATCTGCGTCGGGTTCCTTCTTGGGGAAGCGATATTGTTGGTTTTTCTGTTTAATCCCTGGAAAATGTAGAATCACCAAAACTCGTGGAATTTGTTAGTTTAAACCTCCTATTTCTAAGTTGGCAATCCTTTTTGACATTTATTCAAGTATTGTTGACAGTAAATAATGATAGTTAATAGACGTCAACAAACTCCCCCATGCTAAACTTTTGCTAGTCCCTTAGCAAACATAGGGTTCTGAGAGTAAAACACAAGCCTTCAACTGAAAACTTCCTTGAAAAGAGTTTGAAAATTTCTTTTACATGTTCCTTTTGCCAATCTTTTACCTTAGTTCAGAATAATTGAAAGTTAGAAGCAATCAAGTCAAGCACTATGTCTCAAATTCCTCATTCCAACTTTTACTCCGGAGTTTTGCTAGGTTTTCATAAAAGCTCAGAGAACTCCTGTATGACATTTTTCATATATATTTAGAATTAAAAACATACCTTACTAAGTTGAAGTTCTGGGCTTAGGGAGAGAAATGTCATACTCTTAGATCAAGCATTTAAAACCTTTTTAAATTTGTCAACTCTTACTGGTATATTGTAATTAGAGGGACCATGGGCTATCATTCTTTTTCTTTTCATATTTTTGTCACACATTTTTCTTCTTTTTTTTCTTTTCTGAGGTAGTCGGACACTTGTCCCTTTTTCTTTCCTCCTTATCATATTTTTGCATAGCCCATGCCTCTAACACAATACTACTTCGGAAGAGTGAATCTTTTACTTTTATAGAAACTTGATCTTTAGAGCATGATAAACCTCTCTACCATAGCTAAAAACTTAAACAGAGCAGGCAGCCTTAAAGTATGAATCATTTATTATCAGGCTTATGTCATACAAGTTCTCATCATATGTTTGAAGTTTTCAAAATTAAAATTCCGGAGATTTGTTGAAACTAAGAACAAGATAAATAGCAGCTTAGACTTTTTCATCTCTAATTATCAACTATCCAAACTTTTAGTTAAGATTATAAGATTTTTCAATTAAGAACTTGGAAGAAAACATGTTGCAGTTGAAGCTATATTAAGCAGTTTTTTTTAAATATATATATTCTACATCAAGATTATTTTATTTGAATACTAAACAAATACTAGCTAAACATAAACAAAAAGTAAAAAGAGGGGTACAACATACTTACCTCGGGAATAGGGGGTCCTCCCCCAAGCTAGTTTTATTCATACGGTGGTGGTGGCTGAGGTGGATTGATTCCCATCTGCCCGAAGAGGTAGCAGAAATTCTGGTTCGTCTGGGCGCCTTGATGATGTATTTCTTCAAGAGTGTGGCGCATATCTTCTTGACCCGTCTCAAGATGAGTAAGACGAGTGTCGATGCCGTGAAAGTAGGGGTCTCTGTGGTACGGGAACTGGTGGTGTGGCTGGTATTCTGGGTAACCATGGGTAGCATGGTAAGAGTATGGATGATGAGTGGCGTCATGAACACCTCTCCTAGAGAAAGACATTCGTCCTCCCTGGAAGTCATACATTGTATCCTATTCGCGATGTGGTGGAGTGTAGTTGCAAAAATTTCCTTGCCCCCATGAATCTTGTGGTGTATGTGGCTCATAGGCAGTAGTATCTTCCCAGGCTTGATGGTGTGATGAAGTTGGTCCAGCTCGTTCGAATCCTTGATAGTGAGTATAAGCTGGTCCGGCTGGTGTAGCGTCTTCTCCTTGATATCTTGGGGCAGCGTTTCTAGTGAATCTTGCGGAGGGGCTTCTTCCTACTCCCGCGCCAGGTCTTTGCAGGTTAAGCAAAAAGGTTTCCACGACATACAGACCAAGTGATCTGTTTGGCAACTCATATTCATTTGTATAACCTTTATATTGCATATAGAGTTTGTTATTTCTTTTCTTAATAAGATGTGCTTGGCTGAAGAAGTAGAAACCTATGACTGGTCGTGGAGTGGAGATGTACATAATATTTCCATTCAAGTTGAGATTTCCAGCAAGACGAGTAACCCAAGAAGTGATGGATATAGGGCCTTGTAGAGTGTGAATGTAAGGCCAATAGTCTACCAGGAGTTTTACAGGTGAAATTTTAGTTTTCTTAACCATAGCATACATAATCTTTAACTCGTCAGTTCTAACAATACGCCCTTCTTGTCTAGGAAAGAGAGTAAAGCCTAGCCACTTGTGCATCACCCTTAATGTGGGGTTGTGTATATCATTGGTGCAAGGGTGATGGTCTGCTCTCTTACCAGTGATGTCACCTAGAAGCTATTTCTGTCAAAGTTTCTTAAGGCAACATCTAAATCTACAGTGCAGGTTTCAGGAAAGCCCAGATTTAGGCTGAACTGCTTCCAAGTGAGAGTGAAAGGTTCATTGTACAGCCTAAAATAAACATACGTGTCATCCAAAGAAAGAGTGCAAAGAAATTCTAGAGTGAGCAATCTACAACCTTCTTCGGAGAGCTCCCAAGTGTTCTCCCACCCAATGTTATAGAAAACTAGATCGAACTCAGAGTCCATACCTGTATCTCGAAGAAATTGTGAATCGAAGGTAGGAGTGTGAGTGTACTCTTTATCGCGGTAATGCCTGAATAGGTCCTTCTCGTAGGCTGTTTGGAGCTTGATGTGCCTTTCATGAAGAAGATCACGTGGCTCGGACCGGCTTGTGGTAGAGGATCGAGGCAGGGATGACGTATCCATGTCTGAGCCTCCTTGTGATATGCCAGCTCGCGAACGACTTCTTGTTGATCGGAAAGTGAGCGTGTTCTTTGCCTTCTTTAAGAAGTTGCTCATCTTTGCTGTAGGAACAAGAGAACACACAAACAAAGCTAGTGGAACAAGTGAGGGTTAGAGGAAATAGATGTCAGAGAGTTAGCGGTCCAAAAGTTAGTAGTCCAGGAGTCAGTCGTTCAAGTTGATAATTTTATTTCAACTCTCCTAGTTTATTAACTAATTGGGCAGCACTTCCCCTCTCTTATCGATTGCTTGATCCCACTTTCCCTTGCTAGAGCTTTCTACTTGCTATTTTCTTCAAAGCTTCCTCCTCTCTACTCTTTATTTTTCTCACTCAGAAACTACCCAAAATGAAGAGCTAAGCAAACTCGAAATTGGAATTCTGAATTTTGAAGTGAGGCTAGTGTTTTTGGAGACTGGAGTGTGTGAAGAGTGTGAAGGAAGCTTGCCAATTTATAGGGGAGAAGGGGGGTGGCCGGTCGGTCTAGTGGTGGGACCGACCGGTCCCCTATGGGGCCCACTTTATGCTATCTTGCTCCCTTACCTACCTTGCTCAAGTTCCCAACCTTTGGAGTATATGCCGACGGTTGCATGTGGTGGTAGGTGGGATGAGTGGTTGTGAGTGCATGTGATAATATGAAATGATATGAGGTGGGTCCCAGGTGTCTGTGGGTCCGTATGTCTCCCGTATTTGTACAATGCAAGTATAAAGAAAATTGCTTTTATGAAACTATAGAAAATGAGGATTCTAATGATGAAATTCTTATATATTTTTGTTGCCATAGTAAATAATACTTACGGGATTCGTAAATATTAATTACATGGGGCCAATTTTATGATGCAATAATGATGTAAATAAATTTTTATTATTATATATTTTTATATGCATGAGAAAATAAATATGAAGGTGCAAAAAGTAAATGCTGATAACTACCGAGTTACCTCCGGCGAAGGTTCGGGGTTTAAAGTCCACCGAATTGGACTCTCCAGTCTTCTTCATTCTTCTTCATGGGTCTCCACTTCTGGAGATAGTAGTTTCGTTTCTTGAGCTTTATGGTCTACTAGAGTTGAGCATTGTTCGGGCCGTGGTTTGAATGAGAACTTTTCTTCCTTTCCATTTATGTGCTCAAAAATGGTCTTCTGAGAATGAGTGATACTTTTGATTCTGGGTGCATTTCTAGTACCACGAAGTCTACTGGTACGAAGAACTCTCTAATCTTGACTGGGATGTTCTCAGCAATTCCTATGGGGTATCTGAGTGATTGATCAGCTAGCTGAAGACACATTGATGTTGACACAAGTGCCGAATGGTTGAGCTTATAGTAGACTGATGCGGGCATCACACTAACACTAGCTCCAAGATCGCACAGTGCATTGCTAAACCGTTGATTTCCAATTGAACATTCAATAGTGGGGCATCCTGGGTCCTTCTTCTTTTCTGGTACTTGATTGAGGATGGCCGCACTACATTCTTCTGTTAGCTCGATTACTTCAGTAGTTGGCAGTGGTCGTTTGTTGTTAAGTATATCCCTTACATACTTGGCATAGGTAGGTACCTGTAATGCATCTAGCAAAGGAATATTGATATATAGTTTCTGAATTACTTCAACAAACTTACTGAACTGTGCATCTAGCTTTGTGTTTCGATTTCTGCGTGGGAATGGTAGAATGTTGGTGTCTTGAAAATCTATCAGTCTTTCTTCATTTTGTACTTGAGTTTCTTGAACTTCGTCATCTCTTTCTTCTGCCCTTGGAGGTGTTACTGGTGCTGTCTGTCTTCTTTGTGCTCCTTCTGGGTATGGCGGATCTCGAGTGGTTCTCCCATGTCTAGTGGTGATCCCCTTAATCTGCTCATGGTTAGTGGTAACAGGCAAAATAGCAACCAATTGTGATATTTGGGTTTCTATTCTTTTATTATAATTGAGTTGATCTTTAATGGCAGAAGAAAATTCATCCATCTTAGCATTTATGTTTTCAAGAGTTTTATCATTTAAAGAAAGTCTTCTAGTAATATTATCATTTATCCTGGCTTGTTCTAAAATTAAATCTCTTAAAGTAGGTTGCTTAGAGTTGGAAGAACTGAAATTACTGGTATACTTATCTGGGTTGGAAGGTTGTTGTTGACGCAATCCTTGCTTGTGTAGAGTGGTGGAGTTGTAAGCTTCTTCCTGATCTTCGGGAAATTCTATTCCCAAATACTCTCCACTTCTAGTTTGAGCATCAAATGCGTCTTGAATAGCTTGACGTTCTTCCTTGTAGTTGGTTCTCTGAATGAGTCGATCCATAAGTACATCCATCTTAGTTGACAGTGCACACACTTCTTCTGGAACTTCTTCAATTTGCTGACAGCGTTGAGTAGTAGCTTGTTTCCAGCTTTGATTCTCAGCTATCTTATCCATTAGACATTCTGCTTTTCCGAAAGTGAGTGACATAAATGATCCTTCAGCAGTAGCATCAAGTTACTCTCGTGCTCTTGGTAATAATCCATGATAAAACAGTTGCATGAGCAATTCGTTCCCTATTCCATGATGTGGGCATCTTAAGATTTGTTCCTGAAAATGCTCCCATGTTTCTGGAATAGTTTCTCCTTTTTGCTGCTGAAAGTTGTAAATCTTTCCCCTTAAGATATTGACTTTGCTAATTGGGAAAAATCTTGATAGAAAGGTCTCTGAACACTTCTCCCATGTCTTGATGTTGTCCATGTTTGAATAGAACCACTGCTTCGCTTTTCCTTTCAGTGAAAAGGGAAAAAGATGAAGAAGTATAATGTCCTGGGGAACGTCCTTGATGATGATGGTGCTTCCAATCTCCAAGAAATCTTGTAGATGAGCAGTTGCATCTTCTTCTTCCTTTCCACCAAATGTAGTAGCTTGCACCATGTTGATAAGACTTGGCTTGAGTTTGAACTCAAGGTTGTTCGTCTGGAGTGTAGGTCCGGTGCGAATGTTCCTGACACTTGGAGTAGAGAACTCCAGCAGAGTCTTGTTAGCCATGGCTTGACTACTGATGTAGATCTTTCACACGATCAAGTTGATTTCCGATTTGAAAGTGATGTATTGCAACTGAATCCTGTGTTACCCTGTATATGATATAAACAAAGAAAGGCAAGGGTAAGCCTGCCAAGACAGAGGTATAAGTGAATGAATGAATAAATAATCTCCTTTGTTAAATTCCTAATAAGTTTTGTTTAGTTCCCGGTGGCTTCCGTTACTTAGATAGATGTCCCCGGCAACGGCGCCAGAAATGCTTGTTGACACTTCTTAATGCAATTGCTTATAATAAACTTTAATGAACTGATTCTAGCAAAAGCCTTTAGAAATGTACAAGACACTCCTAGCATCACTTAATGTCAAGTTGTCATCCCCAACATGATACTAGAAATGTAAATTATATGTGACACTAGCTCAAAAGATATAAACAAATATTTATCCGCAAGCGCACAGATAAATATACCTGTTGTAGCAGCATTTCACCCAGGTTATCTAGGTATCGTTATTTACATTTCACCGAAGATAGTAACGAAACTGGGAACTAGTAATTAAATATGATTCAAAGGTAGCAGAGATTATTATTCATTCATTCATTCACTACTCATATGTCTAAACAGGGGTAAGACAAGGTAAAGATAAATAATGATGATAATGATAACAGCGGGAATTCTAGAGATAGAGCGAACTACATAGATCAAGCAGAGAGTCAGGTGATTAATTAAGAGATTTGAATCCTAAGTTACTTCATATTTACTAAACCTAGTGATTACTCTAGTTAATATACAATCATTTATAGCCAATTAATCTATCATCCATGATCAAGGGACATTACTAAATTAGAATCAAGAACAAAGTAATGAATTCTAACTTGCATCCGCGTCCTACTAAGGTCTACACTCGGAGGGAGGACTACAAAGGACTCAACAGGACTGTCACTCCTGCGATCTACCTCTCGACCCGGAGCATAGGATGTATTCGCAGGTAAACTTAGCCTAAACACCATGTTTACACTAGTTTGACCACTTAACTCTATCCGGAATAAAGCTAAGTACTTTACGAACATGATCATAAACTCTATCATAATCAGATCTATATTAAATATATAACTAGAATAAACTCTAAAACTGAATAAACTAGAATATATTAAAGTAGCATAAAGTCGAATAAAGATACAAATTACCGAGTCTTCAACAATAATCCAGAGACTCAGACGAAGCTTCTAGCCGGATATGCCGACGAAGTCGCCTGCCTCTACTTGAACCTAACTAGACTAAACTCTAATCTTGATGTAGAGCTCTAACTCTTCTCTCTAGAAACTCTAATTTCTGTCTTGTCTTCTGATCTTGATCTGCCTGATGATCTGATGGGGGGTCAGGGGTCTGGTTATATAGCCCTGGGCGTGGAATCGTGATCGTTGGATCAAACCGACTTGAGGTATGGTCGAGATGCATCCTGGAGGTCGGTGGAAGTAGCTTGCAGAAGATGAAAGCGCGGGGCCTCCGTGGCCGACTGACCGGTGGGCCCTGTGGGACCGGTCGGTCTCACAGGTAAGCCTCCTATGGTGCCTCTTCTCATGGTGTCTCGTGGTGTCCTCCGGAGTCTTCTAGAGATATCCCGACGTGGTGGTGAAGAAATCTGCGTCGGGTTCCTTCTTGGGGAAGCGATATTGTTGGTTTTTCTGTTTAATCCCTAGAAAATGTAGAATCACCAAAACTCGTGGAATTTGTTAGTTTAAACCTCCTATTTCTAAGTTGGCAATCCTTTTTGACATTTATTCAAGTATTGTTGATAGTAAATAATGATAGTTAATAGACGTCAACAGTGCTTCTAGCACCTCTAAGAGGAGGTTGCTCTTTTCTTTCTTTCGTTTCAAAATGAAGCAGTTGTCCTTACCTCACCACTTTGATTAGGAGGGCCGGAGACGACCTCCTCGAGATCCTGACCCAGAAGATTGCAGATCTTCAATTTGACTTGGAGAGGAAGGATCGGGAGATCACCCGAACCTCTCGAGAGCGTGATGTCGCTCGGGAACGGGCTGCCGGTAAGCATCCTTTCATCGTTCTCTTTTATTTTTCCTTTCTGCTTTCACCGACTCTTCCTCCTTTTTAGCACTGGAGACCAAGCTTCATTCTCTCGAAGCAGCTATTGCTAACCTTGCCGTCACGGCCAACGTACCGGGTACGACAGCCTTGAGGCGGGTAAACGAAGTCAACCGAGTCCTCCCTGACATTTCTAGAGCTGGTATGGGATACGGCGCAACACTTGCCTTCAATGCGGTACGGATTCACTCTGGAGCCGATTACCGCAATTTTGATGCCTGCGAGCGAGGGTTAGAATACAGGGTGGCTCATTCTGTCGATGATATGAAAGAAGCTGGAACAGATCTGGCTGATTCCTTCGACTTTGATCTCCCGATTAGAAATAGGATAGAATGGACGAACTGATTCTCCATTGTAATTTATTTTTGTAAATAAGAAGTCCCTCTGTTCGCCCTCCTGAAATCAATCTGTGATTGATCCTTTGAGATCAAATGTGTGTTCTGTTTCGTGCATCAGCCACTAATTTATCTTCACTCTAGCGGTGATGCACATTACATCGGTTATTGCCGATAATCACAATAATCATCCTCGTCCTGCAAGTAACCGCTGTAATTGATTACCCTAGATCCAAAGTTTTTAGTTTTCTCTTAATTTTCTGATCCATGGCGACACCAGAGCAGGATTTTTTAAGAGATTTCCCTGTTTTCAGCTTTCTACCCTTAGTGTTAGTCGGTAATATAAGCTTCTAAATAATTAGCCGAAACTGAACAATCGTTTAGTCGAAACCTATCGGCTTCCCGATTCTGGAGTCATGATCTCTTCCAATTGCCAAAAATCCGGCCTGGCCCAATATTGGCCCATAAACTGTGACAAACCCTACCTTGATGCTTGGCCTTCCAGCGTGCAAGCTGTGGTCCTATAAATATACCCCTGCGCAGGCTCCCATTCTGGGTTCCGATCGAATAGTTTGACTCGCAAAATCTCCACTTCTCGGCTTCTAGCCCAAGCTAGAGAGAAAACCCTTTGCTTGTGTTCCAATAAATGGCAGACGATGGCAACCACGACAGGCATCTTATTGGAGACGAGGCAGGAGGAAGTCGAACACCAACTCACCAGCGTCACAGGTAATAAATTAGTCTTTTGCCCCCTTGCAATAGCTCTTCTTGCTTATCTGCCTCTAATTCGCTGCTCGCCCATTTTCCAGGGTGAAGTCTTTTCTTAGCCAAAACCGAGCTCCCTTTCCAGAAACGGCAGTTCCAATGGCCTCTCCCAACCTTCTTCTTGGGTTTCCAGATTCCTCTGAGTCTGACAACTCACTTCAACTCATCCATTTGAATGCTCTCCGGTACCGCGAGGAAAAGGATAAGGCCCAGAAGGAACTGGAAGATGTATCTAGGAAGTATGGCATTGAAGAAGCGGAATGGGCAGACCAACGGAAACAACTGTACAACATTATTTCAGGTCAGCATAATCTTGGTTTTGCTCTTCTGATTGAACTTGCTTTGCCTAATTTATCCCTTCTCCTTGCTAGCTCTTTCTGCAGAGAATGATCGTTTGAAAACAGCAGCAAACAGAGTTGCCCTCAAGGTGAATGCTCGTGGGGATTCAGCCGAAGCCCGTCTTGATGCTGTGGATGGCCGCATAGATCAGGCCGTCATCGAAGGTGTGCACGCCGGAGTATCCCTCGGGCTAGTGGCAACAAGCTCCTGGACCAAAGAAGACTACTCCTCTCTACCAGTTGGTTTCGCAGGCGGCGACCCAGATGAATTTGAAGACTTTGAAATTTATGATGACCATGCTGCTGCCATCGCCGAGACTGTTGATCCATAATCTGTTCTGATTAGATTATTCCGAGGGTAGCTTGTATTAGGACAGATCTGTGAATGAAGTTTGCAATATACGAAACTCGTTCTCCTTTGAATAACGCCCATTTGCACTTCTCGATTTCTCAGTGAATTTTTCGATTGCAATACTTTCCTTGGAGAAACTCTTGCTGAATGCATGATGTCATCTTAGCCGACTAGATCTCATCTCCGATATGTCATGTCACCCGACATTGCTCTTACTGTGCTTCATCTCTCTCTCCCCCCAATAAACCTACCAACTTGGAAAATGCTAAGGTCACCAAGGTTATAAATATCCTTGTACTAAAGGCGATATAAATAATATCGGCTATAACTTGAATTTCTTGAAACATTTTTTCTGCTAAAGGCGATGCTTTACATCGGCTGTATATAAGTATTCCTCAAGCTACATAATTTCATGCGTTTGGCTTTTAACAAGTAGTGCCGAAGCTTCAACTGACAAGCAACACACACGAACAAAAACTTATCACGACCGAATACCCATTTTTTGGTCTAACATTTTCGGCTAAGGCAAACTGCTACTCATCTTTTGTTTAAACTTTAAAATAAGGGCCGATCCTATTGCAAGGCTATCGGCCGCCACGTACAACTTGAAATAATTACCAAGTTGTGGAAGTGCCATCATACGTTCCAAGACCCTTTGTTGTACGTCACCTTACGTGAACTCTTACTCTTCCTTTAGCTTCGGCAATGGAGAAATAAGCAGAACCCTTTCAAAAGTTCATTAACTTCAAAACATGCTCGAGACCCAAACTTGCATACATTGGTCCTATTTCGGCTTCATTATCAGCACTTTATTCCTTGTCAGCCGACACGAAACTTGGCCTCAATCTTCTCCATTACCATCAATTGGATTATCTATTCAAAAATTGCTCTGAGAGCCGATTGTCTGAATCGGCTGTTGGTCCTTGTTGAAAACGTTTACAGGACCTGCTTCCCAAGCTCTTCCAGAAAAGCACTCAACGCCATCATATTCCCAGTAGATGGGCTTTGTATTAGCAACACTCACTGAATCATCAGCATGGACGATTTTGATGTCATCTCCGATCCACTGGATGAGGAACTGATGCATAGTCGACGGCACACAGCAGTTTGCATGTATCCAATCTCTTCCCAATAGCAAACTGTATGCCCCCTTGCCATCAATGACAAAGAAGGTAGTGATCAAGGTCTTAGTCCCGACCGTCAACTCGACATGTACTGCTCCCCGAGTATCGGAAGAATTACCAGCAAAGTCCCTTAACACCATGTCAGTCTTTAATAAATCTTCACCCGCCATCCCAAGTTTTCTGAAGGTTGTATATGGCATGATATTTATAGCAGCTCCTCCATCAATGAACATCTTGGTTAATGGCTTGCTATTGACATACCCCCTCATATATAATGGCTTGAAGTATCGATGCTTAACTGGTTTATCAAATACTGCCCGTTGAGCCAAGACGAGATGAGCCAATAAGTCTTGAAATTCATCTTCATCAAAATCTGAATACACTTCGTCTCGGACATCTTGGTCTTCGGGAGCTATGAACTCTGGTGGGAGAAAGAATGCCATGCACATTTCAGCCGAACGATTACCTCCATCCGGCCTCTCTTTAGGGCGCCAAACTTGCTTTACTTTGGCATTTGCTTGCTCTAGCTCTCTATTTCTTAGGCGCTGCACCCTCCTTTTCTGGCTTCTCCTCAATCCTGGTGGACACCACTGTCCTTTCTGCCAAACATACTCGCGGTATTCTTCTTCTCCAGTGCGAGTCCAACTTTGATCGGCAAATCCTCTTCCCTGCCGATCTTCGGAATTATTTATTTTTAAGCGCCGATCGTCCTCAGGGATTCGTGCCCCAAGCCTTTCATGGACAGATCGGCGGTTGACTCGAGACTTCCTATACTCGGAGTACTGATTACTGCACTTAGGGCAGTTGTTCTTAACAGGCAGCTTCAAGCCTTCGTTCCAACAATACTGGAAGAACGAGCATTCCCAATGAGACTGTTCTTGCTCCCTTGTATCTTCTCGTTCTTCCCGGTACATCTCTTCTTCGTACCTTCGTTGTTTCTCCAGGAACTTCCATTCTTCATAAAGTCTCTGCTTTTGGTACCGTTCCTGTTCCCGACGCCATTTATTCAACAGAATGCGCGTTGTGACCCTAGGTCTAGAAGTTTCGCCCGTTTTAGTTCGGCTATTTTGGAACCGAACCCTCTGATGAAGCTCTCTCTTTGTAATCTGCCGATTAGGATCAACGGCACCAGCTTCCCTCGCTCTATCAGAGGTTAACACTTTCATTTTGCTCTTATTCCTAGGATCAGCTGCATCGATCATATTAACAGAGAAGGACATAGTATTCTGTCCAAAAGGGCTACCATCAATCTTCATCTTTCCATCAAACCTCAGATGCCCGTCCTGGATAGCTTTCTGGATCTGCACTCTGAACACTCGGCAATCGTTTATGGAGTGGGATCTAGTATTGTGGAAACCACAATACTTCTTGTCCTTGACCCCTTCAGGATGCAGCATAGGATGACCTTCCGGCAACTTGATGCGTCCTTCCTTCAACAAGTATTCAAATAATTTATCTGATTTGGAAACATCGAAGTCATAAGTTCCTTTCTGTTGTCTCAGCCATCGCTGGTTGACTTGAGTTGGCTCTTTAGCCCAGACTATCTCGGCTGCAGCTATTTCGTCTTCATCATCATACTCAGCTGCTTCTTCCAGGAAAGCCTGATACATCTTAGCAGCCACATCACCCTTCTGGAACTGATTATTCCTCTTGAATCCCTGGGCTTGATTACTCATTGTTGCCAACCTTTGCGATAACTGCCCAAGGTCATCAAACTCCATGCCGAATAGTCTTTCTTTGATACTCGGCAACATGCCATCTATGGCTATCTCTGGCAGTTGGTCATCCGGCAAATTTAGAGAATAACAAAGATTCTTGGTTTCCCTGAATCGGCGCAGATATTCTTGTGGCGTTTTGCCAGGCTTCATCCTTAGAATCATGAGATCGACCAACTTCTTCTCACTGGTGCCCGTAAAGAAATAAGAGTGGAATTTCTGTTCTAGCTCTGCCCATGTATTGATGGAATTTGCTGGCAGAGAGGAGAACCACGAGAAGGCTGGTCCTGTCAACGACAACGGGAAATACCGAATCCTCCAAGCCTCATCTGTAGATGCTTCTCCGAGTTGCATCAAGTAGCGGCCGATGTGTTCTATAGTACTGGTGTCATCCTGGCCTGAAAACTTGGTGAAATCAGTAGGAGGCTTCACCCTTGGAGGAAGAGCTACCCGATTGTACCATTCTGGGTAAGGAGACTTGTATGTGTAAGTTTGATTCTTGGGTTTTAGGCTGAATTGATTTTGCATCATATCAGCCATCTTATGCATGATGAGGTCAATATTTGAATCAGGAGCTGCTTGTGCTTGCCCCCCAGGATGTAGTTCTGCTGAACCCTTGTAGCCTGGATTCGGAAGAGCATTAATTGCGTTATAATCAGTGAATTACCGATATCCATCTCCAAACATGTTCCTCTGTATTCTGTTTGTTGCGGGAGACACTCTGAAAGCAGACTGCGGGACACTCCTTGTCGTGCCGAATGCGAGCTGGCCATAGGTTGTGGGTGGCTGTTGTGTCTCATGAGGAACCAACCCCCCTGTGCTTGTACCAGCTCCACCGTCTTCGGTAATCTTTCGACGTTGAGGTACTTGAAACAACAACGGTCCTTGCATCGGACCAACAGCTTCTTCAAAGCATTTATCCATGGTTGGACTGAAAGTATTGACCATGATAGCACGAAAGGTGTTCAAGAAAGCCGACTGATGATTGGTCACGGCTTCTGATACAACCTTATGCATTATTTCAGTCATCTTCCGAATAGCTTCCTCTTTGTTAGAGATATCAGGTTGGTGGTGAGGATGAATCTTCGGGAACAGTTGCTTCTGGATGACATTGCCGCTCTTGTTCTTTGAAAAAGTCATCAGGCACTTGCGCTGAAGTTCATCACAAGTCTCTTGTACTAAACTCTTTAATTCTGGCGGCAGTTCATCTATGGTCACATCCAGAACCTGATCATCATTGATCTCAGGCATCTTGAAGCAGAAAGTTGGTCCCACCGGGCGTGCCAAAAAGTGTGTTGACGCAAAATGTGACACCTCGGGCCAAGGCACACAGCAAGCCGAACGAGGCTAGCTTCAATCGGGTGCCCGGAGTGTGTTGAATCCGGAGACGTGCCAGTCGGTTTGACCTGAAAACCAACAAGGGATAAAAACGTGAGAATACCTCTCGAACATGCCGGGTGAGACCAGACAGTTCCATATGTACGGCTTTGGAAGCCAATCGCGACGGCACACAGCTATAGAAGCTGTCTGTCAAAGCATGTTTATAAAGTCATTCGGCAAGTATGAGAACAGAGTATGTGAAGCATGTTAACTGCCGAATGCATATATAAAAAAAGACATGCTTGAACGAATTAAAGATATTGTAACAGGTAACTTGCAAAGATAGATCTACTCAAATAACACATGCATAGGCTATTCCAACTAATCTGCCGCACCTTTAGTCTTCATAAACCCGTCAAACATAAACTCAAGCAAAGCTAATCCACCGCATGATACCACTTGCTATAAGTCTACACCACTCCTCATAATTAGATCAATCCACCGCATGATACAATCTAATTATAACAAGCTAAAAGCATGCATATATCTGAACAAATCTATGAGAGCTCATTACTCGTGTAATCTTTAACCAAGATCGGCAAACTAGCCGAGTTGGGGTCCATGAGGAAGGAACATACAAGCAAGCATGATCAAACTAATCTAAAACCCGCATCTGCCGCACGACACCCAGTTCTATCAAAGCATAAACATGATTGACATGCATGAACCCACAACATGTAACAACCTAGATTGGAAACTGATCCGGCCATCATGGTCTTATGATTAGCAAAGCAGAAGTAAACTTGTGAAACAAGGCCGAATAGAGATCAATCTAGATTGGGCAAAAAAGTGTTACAAGAATTAAATAAATAAAACATATAACACATGATAACTTAATGAATCTATCAGATCTGCCAAATCTAATAGAGCCGATAACTATTTTTACTCATGTCTTAATCCGCCGCACGATACAAGGCACAAGCAAAAACTTCCCGTCATAAGCTTAAATCCGCCGCACGATACTAAGCTTAACATACGAGACTACTTGCATCATATCTAAATCCACTGCATGATACTAGACATGATAACAAGGTTACCGAGACTTACGGAGGTCAACGGATCGATGATTCCTCTCGAAGAACTCGACGACTCGACTAAGGACTCGAAGGTGGCACGGGGCCGGTTTGTATTGATATGGTTGTGAACAATTTTACAATGGTCGAGGGCTTATATTTATACCCTGGACAAAGCATGAGTCCTAGACGATTATGACTTACATAAAATACGGAAAGACATAAATTCTATTCCTAATTCTTTTGGCGTCCTTTATCACCACGTGTCCTCTTGTGCAAGCCGGCCTTATCATATCTATTACCCGAATGAAACCGTCATTCTGCAAAACAGCCGACCGCATAGACGTTTGCCAACACCCCGAAGGCTAACCATCCTTGGTTGCTCACTGAATCCTTGAGAGCCAGCCAATTGTCCGATCGTTTGCCAAATCTTTCCCTCACTGCTGGCTGGGCCTACCTGTCATATCCTCATGCGTGCGAAAATCTGGTGTTAACACGGCCCTAACAGCCCTGGGGTCAGGCCTGGGACTAGGATCTCAAGCTTCTTCGAATGAGGCCAAACCTGAGGTGTCCTCCGACAGCGACCACTCCAAATTCACCATGTCGTCCATCGATATCCGATATTCTAAGACATAAAGGAAGGATATATGATATATGTGTTGTTATAAATCCTTTTGGTAGACCACATTCAACAATTATAAAAGAGTAAAATACACCAGCGCTCCCTAAAGTTATCAGCAGGTGTCATATACATTTTTAGGACTTTGGGACCTATATGACACTTGCCGATAACTTTAGGAACCCAAAAATGTGTTTTTAGAAGTTTGGGACCTATATGACACCTGCTGATAACTTTAGGGACCACTGGTGTATTTTACTCATTATAAAAACATCTATACATATAAACTATGTTATTTGAAAATAGAAACATGCATAGATTACAATTTAAATAAACATGCTTTCATTTACTATACCAAAACTAACACAGGGTTTCACATGATAAAAAAGTTGGTTTGCATGAAAAGAAAACATGTTTAATACTAACTAAAAGTATAGCTTTATAGGTTATGTGTATCATTTATCCCCTACTCATGCAAACAGAAATCAACATTTCCATACATTGTCTTAGTCAATAATCTAACTCTATCTCCTATAACTAATAATAAAAAGATGAAAAAGAACTACTTTATTGAATAGCTGGCTGTGGGTGAATGCCAATGAACAAGAAGAGGACGAAAGCACTAGAGCAAGATGCGTTAGAGGCTCACGCAGTGCCAACTCGTCGGAGAGCAAGAAGACGGACACCGACGATAGCCGAGATGGCGGCTGGGGACGTAGTCACCGATGAGGACACCGAGGCGTAGCGCCGTGGAGGTCACCGGAAACGAAGAAGACGAACACAGGCGACAATGGAGATGGCTGCTGGGGCAAAGTCACCGACGAGGACGTCGAGGCGCAGCGTCGTGGAGGCCCTATAGCAGGGGTTCCGGTTGAGCACAGCGGGTCGGCTAGGACGGCTGTCGGGATGGTGGCCGGGGCCGCTCACCGATGACGATGTGGAGGCGCAGAGCTTCATGTTGCGGAGACCGCTACGGGGAATTCCGGCGACGGCGTTGGGGCTGCGAGAAATGAACAGGGCAGTGAAAAAATTTGGTAGTGTTTCACTACAATTTTTGAAAGAACGCGCCAGGACTTATCGAATTTCATCCCGCCTGGACTTAAGACCGCCTCTGAAGATCATCTTCGGAGGTGGATGACGTAAGAAACCACCTCTGAAGATCATCTTTAGCGGCGGCTTACATAAGAAACCGCCTCTGAAGAGCAGCTGCCGGTCCGCAGCCGTCCTCAGCAGTTGGACAATCCGTTGAGCGGCTATGTTTTCGGCGCGTTCACAAATTCAACTGTCAGACAGTCCCTCGTCTGTTTTTTGGAAGTTGACGCGGGGCCCATGTCTGCTTCTCTGTCCTTCCAGCCAAGCCACGGCTCGGCCCAGTCAGTCCTCCCCGTCGCTCACCTGTCTCCTTCTCGCCCCCACCGTCTTCACCGGCGGCTGCCCCTCTCCCTTACCCTTCGCACTCCACACCCCCACCTCCCACCCCCATGGCTCGGCAGACGGCGCCCTCTTCGTCGAGGACGATGGCGTCGTGGACCATGGTGGATGAAATCGGGAAGGAGACAGGGCTGCCATTAATTGTGTGCCTGACTTGCAAGAGGGAGAGGGTAATCGAGCTCATAGTGAGGACAACTGATAACGGCAACTAGGGGCGCGTCTTCTTCAAATGCCCCAGAAATATACCCGATGTAAGTGTTTTGCTTAGTTTTTTAGGTGTTTAATTTAATTTGTCTTTGCTTTTGGTTTTGGTTGAAGAGGTGTAACTTGGTAGGGTGGCTTGTTGCAGATGCCTGATAGATGTACGTTCTATGAATTCCAGAGGAACTATTTGAAGAAGCTGCTGGAGTTGAAGTATGTTGTCATCGATTTGGAAGCAGCTTGCCTCGCTGGAAAAGCAGGAGTTGGGGGTTTTGAGGATGGAGAAGAAGCACAGTCACATCATGCTAGCAAGCAGCATGGGCAGAAAAACATGGAGAAGAAGCTGGATGACCTGGCCTCTATGCTGAAGTTCTTCTTTGTAGTGTTGTTCTTGAGCTTTGTTGTTGGCTTAGTGTATGCGTTTAAGTGAATTCAAGTGAATCTATGTTGTATATATGGAGGATATTTATTTGGCACAGGTTGGCAAAGAACCAAGGGTCGGCCCACCAACTATAGTGTGCAAGATGTGTGTATATATCTCCTATACACATAGAATGAAAGTGTCTTTTTACACGAAGAGAGGACGAAAGTGTAAAAACAAAGCGGGATGGGATGAGATGGGACGGCGGCGTGCGCGGCCTCGGCGTGGAGAACCGGGATGGTAGTGGCGAGCGCTAGCGCAAAGGCAACCTGAACGGCGAGGGGTCCGGCCACGAGGTAGTATAGAGTTCGAGTAAAGTTGGGATAATAGCTCGGTCATAAACATGGAAGGCCCGACGTGTTTTCGATCCCGAGGGCCTCGGTCTCGAAATTTGCAAGGACAAGGACCGTCTGTCAAACCAAAAGTTGACAAGCCGAACGAATAGCTTTATGTTCGTATACTAAATTAGAAAACAACTAGAAAATATGTGTTCTAGGACAGTCCAGCAAGGCAGGAGTTGATCAGGACAGACACAACGTCTCATGTCCGGCCACTCTAATTATTGCAAAAGGCACAGGGATGCACCATGCCACTAAACAGTAAGCAAAATAAAATAAAAGAGTTGAAAAATAAAATGAGAGTTACAGAAATCCAACACGAACCACATTAATCTAGATAGGAAAATTACAAACCATAATAATAACTTAGTTCAAGCAACCACTACATAAAGTAGTACCAACCATTGCATGTCCACTAGACAATCAATTGTTTAGGTTCACAACATTATTGTTCCTGCCAACATAACAAGCCCTCAAAATACACTTGACCACGTCTGGCCACATACTCGCCGAAGTCCACATCATTGATTTCATATCCGAGACCGTGACTGATGTGGAGGAGCGTGTTGAGTAGTGCACTCTCCCGTGCTTCACAAGATCAAGCACAAGGTCTACCAAGGATGGTCAGCACACGTAGGGGTGGACCTTGGCATAGTGATGCACTTGTCACAATCACACGATCCTGGAATCCCCTTGTGGTGAGTGTTGGCCCATCATATTTCCACTCAAAAGGACCCAACTTTGGTATGACCTGGATCAGAGTGGCTTCAATGCTACAAGCTGCATTGGTTAAGTCATACCTCTCAACCTGTAATAGTTAAAAAATAGATATGAGAACCATGCATATAGCTAGACATAACAATAAATAGAGGTGTAAGATGTCAGATTCTTCCAAGGTGGTACTAAACCCACAAACCACAACCACATATAAGACACTTGGGCACAACATGGGCCAACTTCACAACTACTATAGGCTACTAACGGGCTGGGGTGTTACTTTCAGCTTACCATATCATAGATGTTGTGTTGAGCAATGTTTGCACAAAGACTCCTCACATCATTGGTGCCCTCGACGAGAGCTCGTAGCATCATCCCTGAAAATGAAGGGATATGGTACCCAACACGATGTAGAGCATTTAGACATTATTTCACAGCAAGTTTATCCGCCAAGAACTTGTAGGGTTTCTTGGGGCCCGTCTCATCGATTGCCACATGCTGACCATCCACACCCCACCTAGCAGGGATGGAAAAGGTAATGTTGGTTCGAAAGCTCATGTCATCCCGCTCAGTGATTCTATCAAACTGGACGTCCTCAACCTCAAAATTGGAGAGTGTCTCACTACTGCACAAAGCTTAACCGCAGCGGGCGTTTTGGCTTTACCGCAGTGGGCAACAACGTCCGCTGCGGTGCTAAGGCCATGGTTAATCGTGGATGTCCGCTGCGGTTAAGCCTTAACCGCAGCGGGCAACATAATGTGACCGCTGCGGTTAATAGCATTTACCGCAGCGGACAACCTAAAGTTCCCGCTGCGGTAAATTATTAACCGCAGCGGTCGATTTAGGTTGCCCGCTGCGGTAGTTGCGTTTAACCGTAGCAGACATTATGTTGCCCGCCACGGTTATTAATTTTGGATTAAAATAAATAAATAATGCAGCCAGCAGAAACAATAGGATATGAATTCAAATCTGCAGTTTTCAAATAATTCCAGAATTCCAGATTTCTAACAGATATATATATATGCACATATAAACCATCTGGACATAACATACAAAGTGACTTAGTTGTTTGTTGTCATCATATACACATTGACTTAGTTGATTTCAAATTCAAATTACAATTCATATTTTAACTTGATGAGCATAATCTGTCGGACGAAGCATTGTGTTCCATTTGCGGAGCTTCTCGTATTGGGGTAGCAACGCCAGCTCGGATTCGTTGTCAAAGAACGTTTCTCCTTCGAGAATGCATTACTCCATTATAAACTTGCATATGTCCGCCTTGACTTGTTTGAAGCACATCCTGCGGCTCTGCTGCTCTCCCCAATACTTGACACCTTCCTTGAGCTTCTTCCAGCTATTGGTGTACTCCTTGCTTTCCCTTAGAAACTCGCATGTGTACAAGCCACATGTCTTCGATCCTAGTGGCTGTTTGGCGCACTGCACGATTGATACACAAGCATTAGAACCCATATATATGTATGAAACATGAATTGAACCTTTGAAATACTTACCGGGAAATCTTGTTGGATTTTGAGGTGGTACCTATGCTTGTCCTTGAACTTTTGAGTTCTTCGGTCCCAGAATCCGGGCACCTTTTGATATTCCTTATAAGCGCTATACAAAATATAATAGTTTTAGCCACAATTTAAAAACGTATTGTAACCGTAACTGATGAAAAAGCTGGATGACTTACTTTTTCAGACAATCTTCGAATGCCTTGTACCCTTGCTTGTTTGGTACGCTCAAGGAGTCAAACACACAGGCCCTGCCATCTTGAGGGTATATGATAAAAGCAACCCAGTGGCCACCCACGAGGCCCTGGCTGCACCATTGCAACAAAATAGAGTTTATGATGACTAGAAGGCATGATATGCTAGCGACTTAGGTGTACGTACATGTATTTGACTTACCCAAAGTGATAGGCAACCATTATACACTCTGGCCCATCCGGCTTGATCTTCTTCATGTATTCTAGTATGTAATTTTTCAACTTAGTCTTCTCGGCTTTCATATTTTCTTCATATTTCTTCTCTCGCTGTCGAACTGTCATTTCTGGATCAGTGATCTCGAAACCCTTGATGACTCTTTCGGCAATATGTGCAGGAGAGAGGTACAGTACAGGACGTGTCTTTTTATTACTTATAGTGACCGTCATGCTGCACAGACAAGTCATCGTTACATAATAAGTATTGAACTATGGAAAATACGAATGTAGTGATCTGTGGAAGTTGCATTCATCGCTTACAGTGTGAATAGGGTGATTTGAATGATGTCTAGGTCTTCTTCCCGCATCAGGTTGTACATGTCGCTAAAGTCGACGGGTAGGTGCATTTCGTTACCAGCGGGCAAGTGGAAGTACTCTGTGGGAATCTTGACGTTAAAACTTGACATCCCGGCTTTTGCAGCTTCCATGTACCATAGATGGAACGTCCTTGTATCCCACTTTTCCTTGTCGATGAGCTGGGCCATGGGAATCATGAACTTCCCGCACACATAGTGGCCAGGGCAGTCTTCGGCCTCATCAAATAGTTGACGGGTAGTTTCAGGCCTGGCAAACGATGGATAGGGATGTTAGTAGCATATATACTATGGACGTGGTATTATGCTCAATGTTACCATACCTTTCGAACGTGAGCGTGTACGGGAGCTTGTCGGTGGACGTTCTTGGATTCTTGGTGGGCGGGGGAGGACATTGGCTTGTGGTTGACGGGGGAGGTGTCTTCGTCCCTGTTGCCTCCCCCGTCGTGCCTCCCTGTTGCTCGATCGTGCTTGGCTGGCTTGTCGTTGTCGTGTTGTCGCCCTTACCGGCCTCTGAGCTTCTTGCCTCATGGACCGGGCCGATCGGCGGACTATTTGGAGGCGGGGAGACACAGTTCCCATGTCAGTGCCCTTTTCCTTTTCCCCGCCATCACCTTCTACCTTTTCCTTGTCCCCGCCTTCGCTACCGCCTTCTCCTTTGTCCTTTCCCTTGCCCTTGTCCCCGCCCTTTTCTTTGTCATCATCGCAGTTGTGATCTGGATCTTCCGGAGGACAAGATCCGGCGGCTGATGGTTGTGATGCTGGTGTCGGCGTTGGAGTTGGCGTCCGAGCAATGATCTCGATGTCCTCACGGTTCCATAGGACTTCCAATCCAAGTGCCTGCCCTAGGTGCCTGGCTGGTTGTAGGTTGGGATGGTCCAATTCAAAATGTTCCTGTTCGAGAACGTGCCATAACGGGCTCACGACCACATAGTCTTCAGGGGTGTTGTCTTTGTTGAAGTCGTGATTATCGTGGGGTGCAAGAATGCATCCCTCGGCCACCACCATCTTCTTGGACCTTCCGAACGGGATGAGGAGTTGGACGTGTTGGTTTTCCTTGAAGTCCTCGTTCGAGACCCTTGGGCGATCCTCGTTCATCGGCAGTAAGGCTTTATTTTCCTTTGCTTGAGGATTGGGCAGGCCATGGTGATCAAACATCTTCGACCTCATCGCGACCATCTCCGGGTCGTTGCTCGTGAAGGCTTCCTTTATTGAGCTTTTGATCATTTCAGCCACGCCTTCATTGAATCCCTTGTTATATAGCTCATCTTTATACCTCTGCCTGGACTTGTATGTGGCCGGGTCGGATTGCCACGACTCAACTGACTTCCAGCTCATCTTTGACCCGACACCACGAACGCGGCCGCGGTGCTCGGGGGTTCCTAGGACCTTGGTGAGCAAGTCGTGGCCCCGGCGGACCACGATGCTGTCCTTAAGCTTTGCTTTCTCCATCAAAGTCTTCTCGACGTCCTCGAGGTGGGGCTCGTTAAACTTGGTCGCCCCGGGCTTCAGCCTCTTTGGAATGCGGGCCCTCATGTAGTCCTTTGCCCTTGGGTCGATGCCCTCATACGGATCTGGAACCCCGGCAGCCTGTCTTGCTTGTTCTTCTTGCTGCCACTTGGTCCTCTGACCGGCAAAGCCAGTCATGCCCAAGTGGTGAGGATTCTTGTTCCTCTTTGTGAGCTCACTGAACTTAGCGCTCTTTTCCTCTGCTTCTTGCGTCTTTCTCATTTCGCAGAAAGCGTCCCACACGTGTGCCTTGACCATATTGTACTTCAGCAGTGGCGACTTCCCCTTCTTCAGGTAATTTCTAGTCAGCATGGACCTGAAGTTGCGAAGCGCAGTCGACGCCACGTGCAAAGCCCACTCTTGGCACTTCTCCATGTCAGCTGAGGGCGGATATCTGAATCTCCTTGTCACCTCACCCCATACATTGTTTTTTATGTCTTTCGGTACATCGTGCCAGTTGGGCCAAGTGATCTCCACCTTCTCCTTGGCTATACATGCCACTTGATTGCTGAACTTGCCAATGACTGTATCTGGAGCTATTGGGTTTCCCTCTGGCCCCACCGCATTGATGACATGCACCTCATTTTCTTTGTCCAACTTGTGCCTCCCATGTTGTCCCCTCACCCTCTTCTGGCCCTTAGATTTGGACGAAGAGGTTGCCGTAGAGGGAGCGGGGGCTTCTTCCTCCCTGACCGCGTCTTCGTCCCTAAACTCGAGCTGACGAGGCACAATCGGCAGCTGTTGACAAGAGTCACGAGCCTTTAGTGATTCACACGCGTCTTTGTACATGTTAGAAAGCCAGCGTGTTGCGTAAACCTCGAGACTCTCTGCTTCGTCCGCCGCTGGTTCGTACGTGGGATCGTTGCCCTCCTCTGTACGCTGCTTCTTCAGCGGTGGAGTCACGGACACCTCACTCATCAAGCTGGTTGACGAGGAGCTAGGGGTAGGGTCCCTCCATTCGTTTATTTTGTCTTCCGCCATTTCAGTTCTACATATACACAGACACGTATATAATATGATCAGTTCAAAGCTTTTGAATAAAAAATGACACGTATAAGTTTTTGGCTCAGATTTGCCCCTATGTCAACACGTCACTGCTAAACTGGTTACATGTAAAATACAAGCCATCCTAGTCTAGCAGCTGACTCAGCATAGAAAGTAGGGGGGCAATTGATCATCATCGTCGCTGCCTCAGCATAGATCGAAAGGGGTCACATCATCGCATTTGCCACTACCTCAGCTTACAAGTTCGAAAAAAATCATCAATGCAAATGCCATAGTAGGGAGTAGGTAGAGTAGTAACAGAGAGTAGTAGTAGGGAGAGGAGTATAAAGAGAGGAGTAGGGATAGTAGTAACAAAGGACTAGTAGGGAGAGTTGTATAGAGAGTAGTATAGAGAGGACTAGTACAGAGACTAGGTAGAGAGTAGGGAGAGGAGTAGTACAGTAGTATAGAGTAGTAGGGAGAGGAGTAGTAGGGAGAGGAGTAGTACAATAGTATATATAGAGTAGTAATGAAGCACTAGTACAAAGTAGTAGTAGAGAGTAGGGCATTTGCATAGTGTAAAAAAAATATCACATGGCATCATAGGTCGCAAATAAAAAAGCATCAGATGGCATCATAGGTAGTGGCATTTGCATAGTAGGGTAAAAAGGCATCAAAGTGCATCATAGGCAGCAAATAAACTCTGAATTAAAGCATCATGAGACATAAGATAGGTTCCATCTGAAGACAAGTAGTAACCAGTAGTAAGTAGTAAGTAGACAAAAGATAAGTAGATAGGAGTACTAGCAATAGAGAAGTAGTAGAGAAGTAGTAAGTAGCAGTAGTAAGTAGGAAGTAGTAGATAAAGGTAAGTAGTAGAGAAGTAGTAGATAAAGGTAAGTAGCAGTAGCAATAGTAGTAGTAAGTAGTAGAGAAGTAGTAAGTAGCAGTAATAGTTAGCACTGTGTATTCCCAAATGATAGAAACCATGACTAATGCATCAGGGGCATAACAATCGGAGTAATGCATCAGGGGCATAACAAACTGAGTAATGCATCAGGGGCATAACAATCTGAGTAATGCATCAGGGGCATAACAAACTGAGTAATGCATCAGGGGAATAACAATCTGAGTAGTGCATCAGGGGCATAACAAACTGAGTAATGCATCAGAGGTATAACAATCTGAGTAAAGAATCAAGTTAATTTAACCATCAGTGAGCATCAGGGGCATAACAAACTGAGTAATGCATCAGGGGCATAACAAACTGAGTAAAGGATCAAGTTAATTTAACCATCAGTGAGCATCAGGGGCATAACAAACTGAGTAATGCATCAGGGGCATAACAAACTGAGTAAAGGATCAAGTTAATCTAACCATCAGTGAGCATCATATATGCACTAATTTAATGCTATCAGTAATTTTCCATAAAATTCCAGAAATATGTCCTCTAGTTCATATATGTCCAGACCCAATGCAAAGACAGAACAACAGATGCACTAATGATAGCAGGGTTTGATCCATATATAAGCATGAAGAAAATCTATTTATCTTTGAATCAAATGTAACTGCATATCAGAGTATATATCAGTGAGAGACTGTGTGGGGATTGATAAGCAACATACTGGATCATGCCTCAAATGAACCCAAGCAGATAAAACCCGGCGGGGAAGGAGATGTAGATGGAGGTGGACTTACCTGTGACGATGTAGATGACCACGGCGGGGAAGGCCCTCGTCCTCGCGGTCGGAGGCTGCGCCGGAGGTAGGGAAGGGCCTCCGCCTCGCGGTCGGAGGCTACGACGGCGGCGGGGAAGGCCTCGGCCTCGCGGTCAGAGGCAGCGACTGGGAAGCGGCCTCGTGGTCGGTGGCCACGGAGACAGTGGGGAAGGGCTCCGGCTAGGGCACGGGCGCACAGGAGGATGGGCGAGAGTGGAGGAGGGCTCCGGCGGCGTAGTCCGGAGGAGGACGGGCGTAGAGCGGAGGAGGACGGGCACGGAGGAGAGGAGGACGGTCGGCAATGGCGACGGCGGAGCCCAACAATGGCGACGGCGGCGGGCCGGGAGAATTTGGGCAGCCCTTCGGGGTCAGAGCAAACCAAGTGAAGGACTCGGCCACTTTGGCCGTTAGGTTGACCTTATATAGGGTTCAATTTACCGAAGCGGGCATCATAAGTGCCCGCTGTGGTTATAATTAACCGAAGCGGGCTCTTGATGCCCGCTGCGGTTAATAGGTACTACCGCAGCGGGCACTTACGATGCCCGCTGCGGTTATTCAAAGAAGTTATTAATACAAACTTTTATTAATAACTTTTCATAAGTTCACTTTTTCATATTATTACAGCATGCATACATTAACTTATTATTAAAAATAAAAACTTATTAATAAAAACTTTTATTAATAACTTTTCATAAGTTCACTTTTTCATATTATTACAGCATGATGTGTGGCATATATATATATATATATACATCTTATTTTGGTGTTGGTGCTTTCACGGACCGCTTCTCACCATCGGGACAGGCCCAGGGCTTCATACCGCTCTTGTTGCAACGGTCCTCGACGGCCTTGATCTTCTTTGCAAAATCGGTAAAAAGTTGGAGCTCTGCATAGTTGTAGTATTTTTCTGGGCTTTGGACCCCATCAGCTCCAACAATCCGCTGCTTTCCTGACACAACCACATGCCTCTTTGGGTCCTCTGGATAGATATAGTAGGCCACTTGCGCGACATTGGTTGCAAGTACCCATTGGTCATCTTTGTACCCGATACTTTTGAGGTTCACGGTGGTTAGCTCGAAACTGTCGACCGCGACCGCTTTGGGGTTTACCCAGTGGCACCGGAAGACGGTTACGCATACGTCCTTGCCATAGTCAAGTTCCCATATTTCTTCGATTTGGCCATAGTATTGCGTCCTCGTGTTTGTGGCCTCGTCGACGCCCTCATATCGAACACCGCAGTTCTGTGCCACGCTCTTCTTGTCCTTCTCTTTCGTGTGGAACCTGTACCCCTTCACATCGTACCCTTGCCACGTCGTGATTTGGCTTGACGGGCCTTGCAGAAGCTTCTGCACGGTCTCCGTATCTTCATCATCAGGGCATCTTTCTAGGGGTACGTGTTGCTCTTTGAGCCAATCTATGAAACTGTTCCTGTGCTCATTCAGGACCCATGCCTCTGTGCGTTGTCCGTCATTAGCGGCGCGGATCTCTTCTATGTGCCTCTCGACATATTTCTCCATGCTCACCAACTGATGAAGGATGTTGTAATGAGCTTGTTGAATCTCCTTGTATGGTATATCCGTGCGAACTTTTCGGCCCGTGCACCCCATGCCCGCGGTTCTGCCCTCGTGCTGATGGACAGGCAACCCAATCGCCCTCCCATCTTTTATGTACCTCATACACCAGTTCACTGCCTCTTCGGTTGTGTACGCCTCGATCATAGAGCCCTCCGGGTGAGCACGGTTATGAACATATCTCTTCAGGGTGGACATGAACCGCTCGTACGTCCACATCTCATGTAGGTACACGGGGCCTAGTTGCTCGATCTGATCCACTATGTGCATCATTAGGTGTACCATAATATCAAAATATGATGGGAGAAAACACATCTCAAGCTGGCAAAGGGTCTCCGCGATGAAGTCCTTAAGGGCAGGGAGGTCAGCCTTACCGATGACCTTCTGCGTGATGCGGTTAAAGAAGTATGATATCCGAGTGACCACAATCTTCACATACTCTGGACCGATAACCCTTATCACAATTGGAAGGAACACTGTTAGCATGATGTGGCAGTCATGTGCGTTGTAGCCGGTCAATGTGAGGTCTTTCAAGGAGACGAGGCTCTTAATGTTGGAAGAGAAACCGGTCGGCACCTTGATACCCCTAAGAAGGTTGAGCATAGCAGTCTTCTCGCCATGCCTTAGGTTGTAGGCCGCACCTGGAAGATCGACTTTACCATTATGAGGTGACCCAGGGTGGAGGTCCTGCCTGATGCCCTGGTTGAGAAGATCCGTCCGTGACTTCAGACCATCCTTCGTCTTTCCCGGGATGTCCAACAGGACACCGATCGTGCTATCAAATACGTTCTTCTCGAGATGCATACAATCGATGGCATGTGGTGTTTTCAGTGTCTTCCAATATGACAGGCACTCGAAGAAAATCGACCTCTTCTTGAAAGGAACAGAGGGGACCTACGACCCTTCCTCCGTCGTGTCTCGCTTTCGCTTCCTCGTTTGTTTTGTCCCCTCCTCTGGTGGCTTCTTCTTCTTCCCAAACTCGATCTGATCAATATCCTTCACCATCTCATACACCTTTGGCCCCCCAACTAGTCTGCACCGGTGGTTCACCCTGTGGCTCACCCTGATCATCGAACAATTGATTCATGACACTTCTTCTATATCTGTGCCTTTTCGGAAGGAACCGCCTGTGCCTCATGTAGACCATCTTGTTCGATCCCTTGAGGTAAGTGTAGCATGTCTCGTCGATGCACATTACGCAGCCGGTCTTCCCTTTGATCTGCCCCGTGTTGACGCTCACTAATGCTCATAATTAACCATCAACTATTGCATGAAATGACACTAAATGAATCACAAAGCATAGTTGTAGGGTTTGGAACTAACAAGTTCCATGAGTTTTGGTGCTCTCACTTGTTTTGCAGGATTATCAATATTTCACCATATAAAAGTATCTCAAGTGATGAAACAGAGCACACCATTGCGAAGAGCTCGTCGAGACGATCGAAATGGACATATGATTTGCTATATTTGGAGTCCCGGAGCGAGAGTCCTCGATGGATACGACTTGGAAGATTCTAGAACATTCCAGAAGACAAGAGAAGGCGACCCACGGAAGGCGGGGCCCACCTGTCATAGGGGCAGACCGACCGGTCTCCTCTATGGACCGACCGGTCCGGTATTGGGCCCAATTTCGTCCCCCTTCGCGTGACGCACTCCAACTGACTTCTCCAACACGTTTTGGCCCATTTAGGCCCAAGTGCATATGACGAAGGATTTAGTACCACATCGCTTGCCCAAGGTGGAGGGGAGGCCAGAAGCCCCTATATAATAAACCCAGGACCCCCCTGAGGCAATACACCATCATCATCTGGGAGTCTTTGTAGAGGCGTCCCTCGAAGGACAACCTCTCCTCCCTAGAGAATTAGGTTTAGATTTTCCAATGTAATAGCTTAGCTTTAGTCGGGAGTTAGGGAGAGCGGAGCTGCGCTCCGGTTCCGGAGGAGTCTTCAGAGTTTTGGTATGTCTTTGTATCTTTTCTTTGTAAGACTTATGCTTTAATATATTTATCTTCTCTATTTACTTTATGCTTTATTATATGATTAGTATAGTTGTTATATCTTGGCATGGGATCTTTGCTCGTATTGAGTGCTCTAGTTATAGGCCATAATTAGAGTAGTAATCGAAAGATTAGACATGGTGTTTAGTCTATAGGTTACCTGAGGTTGCGCTCAATCCCACGGAATAGTTGTGGTAGCCCCAGGGGTGACAGCTCTATTAGGCCTTCGTAATCCACCACGTTAGGATTGATGTTTTCGTAGAGCTTTTGGCAGCCTTCGCCTGACTACCTTCTTCCCAGTCTTTTTCGAGAGTCAGAAAGGTACTGTTGCTCCAAAGTGCCAATGTTTATAACTGCTATATCTTTTCATCTTTGTTACCTTAGAACCCAAGTAATAGTGAAGTGCATAGGAACCTTGATCTCTCCCGTTGTCCTCCCACTACTGTTATCTATACATTTGTCATTAAATTCTCGTTATTGTACTTTCATTCATTATCATATTATATGCCCATCACTCCTGCTTTAGTCTAATTAGTACTCTGTTAGTAGATGCATGATAGTGAGTTATCAGATTCTTAACCCTAGCTTCCCAATGGTAAAATATAAATAACGATCCTAGAATACTCCCAGTAAAATGCTACAATGATGTTCTGTGCGCTTGCGGAATCTTTCATATTCTTATTTGCGTTAACAAACGTCAACAAGCATTTTTGGCGCCGTTGCCGGGGAAGCAATTGGTGTAAAGATTTTGATAATGGTCTTGATATCTGCTAATTTAGTGTACCACAAGCTTTAGTAGGATTACCCCTTGTTCTGTTGAGTGTGGAATAGACAGGACATCAGATGTCGTTTCGACCTTATGGCAAGCTTCCACAAGAATGAAGAACCCAGGGTGCCTGAACATTCAAGATCCATCATTATTCTGGAGCCCTGCCATCTCACAGGTTTGTGTATACATATATATCATTCTAACCATGTGTAGATTGGAGAAAAGGTCGTCGTCACAAGAATTCAACTCCCATCCCATGTGACGGATAGTTACGCCGCGCCACTCACAAGTCCCAATTGTGAGTCATGGTAAGTATGATCAAGGTGAGACAGTCTTGCTCATGGACTTTAAACTTTATGTGTAGTTATCTTTTTAATTTCTTGCATACCACTGCATGTTTACTTTTAATCATTCATCCACTTCATTTAGTTTAAGTTTTCTTTTATCAAAACCACATCCTGTTTAGTTCGTTTGTCTGCATTCATGTCATCTGCATCTAAAAAAAAGAAATAATAATAAAAAATGTATCTCACGGTGATCATACTTTTTCTTCTCTATCTGAATAAATCTCTTTTATGCCTTCATGCTACCTTTGTTGATGCTAGTAAGTTTTGGTTTGGAAGTTTTGATCATATTTCCATAGGCTTTTAAATTAAGCATGGTGCTTAGGTTAAATAGTCTACCTTAATCAAATTAGACATGGAGTATTGTTTGAGTATTGAACTAAAAAGTGCTAGAATAGATACTGGTTATTTTGTTGGACTAACCCCTGCAGAAAACTCTCAAATACAATTTGGGAAAGTCCTGAGATGAATTCACATCAGAGATGAAGCAAGGCATACGATGAACTGCAAAAAGAAGACTCAGCTCATTCATCATGGATGAAAGAACTATGAGTATTAAAGTTTATTTAAATTCATCTTCTACTACAAGTTATCTTTTGCCTTGAACCATGTTAAAATGCAGCCAACACATAAAATACTAATCTATGCTAAAGTAATCCTAAAATCATATTTTCATTAGCATGGAAAAAAGAAAAAAAAGTTGTGGACAACATCCCATGTTTCAAATTCTGTGCAATCCTTCGGGTATGCGTCTACTAACATTTTGTAGGAGATGAGGTTTGCTTGTTCATGGTGTGAACTTAAAGATCCAAAACCCAACCCGTGGATAGACATAACTCATCATCATACAAGTCACTAGTGATGTCGAAGGCAGCCAAGCTTTGAGCCATCCCAAGGCCTAAACCAGGACACTGATGACGAGCAGGATGCAACTCACCCCGTATTGGTCAATCTGTGCCTACACTCATCATTGTCGAAGACATCAACACCGACACCAACAACAAATATCAGGGTGATAATATGCCACTACATTATAACATGCATATGTGTGTCATCCAAAGGAAGTCTGTTGGTGGTTCACTATGAAGACAAGCAGTGGAAGTTCTCCTCACTACTAATCAATGCAACACAATAGCTAGTTTGTGGGACGAGGTGGTACGACTTCAACAACAACAAGGTCTATAAATTCAACACATGAACATGTTGTTGAACAAATTTGGGCATCCACCTACTTCACAAGCCAGCTTGGGGGAGACACAATTCCGTTGTCTAGATTTGTTTCATGATCGAGGGTAGGAAGGAGAAATCCAGCTTCAAGACACTTTGACCTCCTTCTCACCACTTTGATCAGTACAAGACACTAGACGCTGCCCTAGCCAAGAAGAAGAATATGATCCATCACTCATTCTTGGAAGATCGTTCTTGAACACCACCAATGTTGTCATCTATGTCGGACCTGGAGACGTCCACTTTTGGATCTTCGATCAAAAGAATTGACTACACCACTTATGAGCAGCCGAAGAAAACCAAGAGAAGACGTTGACTCAACCGATGAAGGAAGAACCAACTACCAGGAATGGAGGAAGACATCATAAAGGATGAAGCCACTGCACCACAAGAATTAGAAGATGGAGAGATAGTACCCGACCCTACAAATCAAGAGAATAGTCGACAAAGTCTCCATCGTCTGGACCTGTTGAGAACAAGACACAGCTGGCCCATTGTGAGATAAGCAAGAGAAGACAAGCCATTCATGAACAACAACCAGCTAGACAAGAGAAACTTCCACAAGATGGTTCGACGCAATCACACTTCAATGATAAAGTAACATTTTAAGGTAAGTGACCATCACTTTAAAAGCTTCTCTTTATTTCTAGTATGCGCATAAATAAAGAACCAAACATGTTTAAGTTGCACATCACTTGATCCACCCTAATCAACTCAACATGTTTAGTTCTTTACTCTTTGTTCCTGGCTTTACTCTCTTGAATCTCACTTAAATGAGCTAAAATGTTGTGCATCCAACCTTTGGAAGATGATATATCACAATCATGGAAAGATCAACACATTATGCATAGATTATCCTTCCTTGGGTTAAGCAATCTGATCTGTTAAATATTTTATGATGCTACTTTCATGCTCATCTTCTGATTCTATCACTCATGTTAAGATTGAATAGTATACAAAGATAATAAGTTTATCTTGATCAATGTGCCTAAGGTTAGAGAGGAATGAACAAAACTTTCGGTTCTGTTGGTGTTTTTCCACCAACAGAGCCCATGCACTTGATCTCTACCTTGTATTTATGAGCAGGACACACTCTTGAGCAAAACATGGAGGGGTTTGTCAACTCCAAAATTCTACAGAGTAAAGGTCCTGGATCTACAAGAACATGCACACTGAGCAAGATGCTGCTAGCTTCCACAACTAATGCTTCACTTCAAATTGCTGGACGAACGAAGAACATGAGTGACACCATATCAAGAGGTGTAGTTATCAAGGTCTACATATCGAAATCAAATGATGCACCTCAGGAATGAACATGGTGAGAAGTCTTGTTCAGAGGACTTAAAACATTGAACCCTCGCCGAAAGGTAAAATCGATAGTTATCCATATTTATCTTTTCTGCATTAGTTTCTAATTTTGTATATTTAGTTCCATTATTATTTCTTCATAGCATATTTACTTTTCTGCATTAGCATTGCATAAAAAAGAAAATGAAAATATTTTACTTTTTGCATTGCATCATAAAACTTAAAGCCCCATGTGAATAATTTTGTGGTGGTAAAAACCCACTTGAAATATTCACCGTGGTGGCATAAAAACAAAAATAAATATGCATACATTCATCCTATTGCATTTTCTCTTGCATCATAAAACATATTAAAATACAAAAATATTGAAAAAGAGATCTTACTAAAACTCTAGACAACTAAGGCTTAAGTGGCCAACCACTAATGCTTAATCTGTTCCACAAGTTTTGTTGTCTATTTGAGTTTCACATGATTGAAAGACTAAGAAAAGATGACGAGCAAGTGAATGTTCCATCTACTGTCGGAGCACTATCCAACAAACATCAATATCCATCAAAGCTTCGCTAGAGGAAGTACATTTCCACTGCGAGTTCGCTACATGGCAAGAATGAACGACTACGTCAACATTCAGCTTGGGGGAAAGCACCCCCCGTGTATCCAGGTAAGTATCCTTATCCTCTTAAGTTTTCTTTCTATACATAAATCTAAAAAAATATATACAAAAAAATGTGGGCACATGAAGGCTCACCATTAATTAAAAAGAAAAAAATGTGGGCACATGAAGGCTCACCATTAATTAAAAAAATAAGGGCACATGAAGGCTCAATGCTATTAAAGGAACCGGCTTGGGGGAGACGCACCCCCGTTATCTTCGTAATCCAGGTATGTCTTATTCACTATCTTAGTTTTTTATAATAAGTGTGTGTTAGGTTAAATAAATAGTGTGTTAAGTTTGTTTTAAGAAGTTAATAATAAAAGAAGAACTCTCTCTCTAATCTTTTACATGGAAATGATGAATAGTTGCTCTATCTAATTTCTTTCAAGTACATAGCCTTCAAAGCATGAGTTCTCCTGATTAATAATGATGCTTAAATATAAAATTAAATATATGGGTAGCAAATGCTTGATCCAGAGTCTAGGTAATTGACAGATATGATATGTGATGATCTGAGCTACTATTATCTTGTTCTAAAACAACACTAGAGTTCCGGAGAGTTTCCAATATTAATATGATAAATAATTGCATTGAGTTAAATTAAGCTTTGTTGACCCTATGAGAAGTTATCATACTATTGAATTGAGATCACTTACACATTTCATCCATCTTTCACATAAATGCTCATGATTACCTGTTATTATCCTCTCAAAAGTTTGTTGGAAGCATGTGGCTATTGAAAAAAAAGAGAAAAGAAAAAAAACCGAGGAAATAAAAAGGGACAAGTGTCCGAAACCTCAAAAAGATAGATCCCGAGGAAATAAAAAGGGACAAGTGTCCGGAACCTCGAAAAAAGAGAGAAAAAGAAAAAAAAATATGAATATCAGAAAAAATGGGCACGTGCCCGATAGTAGAATTAGCCTGATAGCCATGTGTTTCTAATAGACAAAAGAGAGTGATATATTCAAAAGAGCATCCGCCTCCATTCTCCATACACATGCACTTCTCGATTCAATAGTATGGTTGACTTTGTCTTTGGATCCATTGTTTAATTTGACAACATATGTTTTTAAGCTTTTTGAAAATTCATAAAAACTCCGGGATAATGGTGAAGTGAAGGAACTAGAGACATGGTGCTTGATTTGATCGTTCTATCTTTCAATTATCAAGATTCAAGGTAAAGTACTAAGCCCCGTGATAAATAATATGATATCTTTTTCTAATCCAAATGAGAACTTTTGTTTGAATGCATATGTACTTGTTAGAAGTGCAGATATAGCAGCAACTCCTGATCCATTGTTGAGTTTGCCTTTGCTAAGGGACTAGCAAAGGTTAAGCTTGGGGGAACTTGTTGACGCTCACTAATGCTCATAATTAACCATCAACTATTGCATGAAATGACACTAAATGAATCACAAAGCATAGTTGTAGGGTTTGGAACTAACAAGTTCCACGAGTTTTGGTGCTCTCACTTGTTTTGCAGGATTATCAATATTTCACCATATAAAAGTATCTCAAGTGATGAAACAGAGCACACCATTGCGAAGAGCTCGTCGAGACGATCGAAATGGACATATGATTTGCTATATTTGGAGTCCCGGAGCGAGAGTCCTCGATGGATACGACTTGGAAGATTCTAGAACATTCCAGAAGACAAGAGAAGGCGACCCACGGAAGGCGGGGCCCACCTGTCATAGGGGCAGACCGACCGGTCTCCTCTATGGACCGACCGGTCCGGTATTGGGCCCAATTTCGTCCCCCTTCGCGTGACGCACTCCAACTGACTTCTCCAACACGTTTTGGCCCATTTAGGCCCAAGTGCATATGACGAAGGATTTAGTCCCACATCGCTTGCCCAAGGTGGAGGGGAGGCCAGGAGCCCCTATATAATAAACCCAGGACCCCCCTGAGGCAATACACCATCATCATCTGGGAGTCTTTGTAGAGGCGTCCCTCGAAGGACAACCTCTCCTCCCTAGAGAATTAGGTTTAGATTTTCCAATGTAATAGCTTAGCTTTAGTCGGGAGTTAGGGAGAGCGGAGCTGCGCTCCGGTTCCGAAGGAGTCTTCAGAGTTTTGGTATGTCTTTGTATCTTTTCTTTGTAAGACTTATGCTTTAATATATTTATCTTCTCTATTTACTTTATGCTTTATTATATGATTAGTATAGTTGTTATATCTTGGCATGGGATCTTTGCTCGTATTGAGTGCTCTAGTTATAGGCCATAATTAGAGTAGTAATCGAAAGATTAGACATGGTGTTTAGTCTATAGGTTACCTGAGGTTGCGCTCAATCCCACGGAATAGTTGTGGTAGCCCCAGGGGTGACAGCTCTATTAGGCCTTCGTAATCCACCACGTTAGGATTGATGTTTTCGTAGAGCTTTTGGCAGCCTTCCCCTGACTACCTTCTTCCCAGTCTTTTTCGAGAGTCAGAAAGGTACTGTTGCTCCAAAGTGCCAATGTTTATAACTGCTATATCTTTTCATCTTTGTTACCTTAGAACCCAAGTAATAGAGAAGTGCATAGGAACCTTGATCTCTCCTGTTGTCCTCCCACTACAGTTATCTATACATTTATCATTAAATTCTCGTTATTGTACTTTCATTCATTATCATATTATATGCCCATCACTCCTGCTTTAGTCTAATTAGTACTCTGAGTTAGTAGATGCATGATAGTGAGTTATCAGATTCTTAACCCTAGCTTCCCAATGGTAAAATATAAATAACGATCCTGGAATACTCCCAGTAAAATGCTACAATGATGTTCTGTGCGCTTGCGGAATCTTTCATATTCTTATTTGCGTTAACAAACGTCAACACCCCGACAGTGAAAAGAGGTCGGGGTAGTCGGTGATGGTGACAAAGATGATGGCTTTTAGGATGAACTTCTCCTTGAGGGACGCATCCACCATCTCGACCCCAACATCAAATAGCTCCTTCATTTCCTCCATTACCGGCTCAAGGAAAACATCGATATCGTTGTCGGGCTGCTTCGGTCCCGAGATAAGCATGGTCAACAGAAGATACCTGCGCCTCTGACATAGATGGGGAGGTTGGTTGTAGATGGTCAGTACGACCGGCCAGGTGCTGTGGGAGCTGCTCAGCTCACCGAACGGATTCATCCCATCGGTGCTCAGCGCGAACCGAACGTTCCTGGGATCTTTGCCAAATTGCGGGTAGGCCTTGTCGAAATCTTTCCACTGCTGGCCATCGGAGGGGTGCCGCAACATGCCATCGTCCTTCAAGCGGTCAGCTGATGCATGCCAGGACATGAGCTTCACGTCCTCTGGGTTCCCAAATAGCGCACGGAGGCGGTCGATCACTGGCATGTACCACACCGACAGTGCCGGACTTCTCCTCAACATGTAACCCTCTTCTTCCTCGTACTGCTGATGAGCCAAGATGCGATTGGCTGCAACACTGCTCTTCTTGACACCCTTCTTCTTCTTCCTTTGACCACCTCGCAAGGCCTCATCGTCGTTTGCATCCACGCAACAGCCAACATTTCTCTTGTAGTGACTGGCGCTACAGTGCGGACAGCTCGTCAAATTCTCATACTTTGTGCCCTGATAGAGGATGCAGTGGTTAGGGCAGGCATCAAACTTTCTAAGCTTCATCGCCACTGGCCGGATAAGCTTCTTCGCCCGATACATATTTGTTGGAATCTTGTTACTCGTCGGGAATGTTTTAGCAAGGTAACCTAACAGCTCGTCAAAGCTACTATCTGACCACCCATGCCGAGCCTTCATCATCAACATGTGGAGGTTGAAACGGAGCACCGTGCAATCCTTCGGACATTCCTCGCCGTCCTTATATAAAGGATCAAGTGACGCCTGCTTCATCTCTCTGAAATTTTCCAGCCACTTCGGGGAGCCATACACGACGTCGTCTTCGTCGATGTGGTTGAGTAAATCCTGAAACAGCTGCACATCCGCAGGGTCCTGCACCGTAGCGTCCTCAACATCTCCACCACCATCATCTGTCATATCCTGGAGTACATCCGCCTCCACAGCGATGTGGTCACGACTACTATCACTGAAGGCAGGCACTACTGTTGCTGATGAGACGTGCGCTCCAGGATCTTGGTTCACCGTCGTCGTCGACGCTGAGCTTACTCCAGATGCCGCCCTGACACTCGGATCGAATCTCTCGCCGTGATGAGTCCACACCGTGTAATCATCCATGAAACCAAAACGAATCAAATGAGATTGCACTGTGCCTTCGTCTTTGAAGGCGGTCAGATTCTTGCAACGATGACATGGACATATGATTGTCGTCTGGTTCGATCTCTCACGGTCAGCTTTCGCAGCGGCAATAAACTTTCTCACTTCAACGATATACCACACATCAAGTACTCTATTGATCTTATACATCCATTCCGATCGGTCCATCGTACCTGCGATCCTTAATTAATTACACACATCATGAATCACAAAACAAAGATGAATTAGAAAAAATAATAATTTATTATATTTACGTTAAATCTAGGGACAGAATTAATAACAACGGTAAATAAAATTAATGCATCCATGATGAACTTAGAGAAACAAATACCAGTTTTCTCTCTCCTACATGAAACTAGATCTAAAAGGGAGGCTAAAAAGAGAGAAAAAGAGAGGGGAAAGAGGGTGGAGATCATCTAAGTACCTCTTGTGGAGTACTTCTCCTCTAAATCAAACAAATAAACCTCAAAAACAAGTTATTTGGGACAAAAATTCGGCAAAACTTCTTCCTCCGTTTTTGGTCTAGAGGAAGAAGATGATCGGGTTCCTTTCTGCTGGCGGCGGCGGCTTAAATAGCAAGGAATAACCGAAGCGGGCAACATAAGGAGCCCGCTGCGGTTAATCTTATTTAACTGCAGTGGGCACGTTACGTCGCCTGTTGCGGTTAATCATTAACCGCAGCGGGCATATAAGGAAGCCCGCTGCAGTTAAAGAAGATTAACCGCAGCGGTCACCTTACGTTGCCCGCTTCGGTTAATGATTAACCGCAGCGGGCGCTTCGGCGGCCGGCCGCTGCAGGCCGACCACCGAATAACCGTGGCGGGCAAAAACTGTGCCCGCCACGGAGCCCATTTAGGCAACGCTGCACAAGTTCTTTTTTGCAGTAGTGTCTCTTGTAGCCAGTAGATAGGATCAATCGTTTACGTTACATTTTAAAAACAAATATATCAGATGAAATAATTATGTAGTGGATGTCTTTATGGAAACATATCCATTTACTACAAAATACAATATACGAAGTATGTTAATTACTTACTAGGCTTGGATAAGGGGACCATGCACGTGCCAGGGTTGGAAAGAAACCATGGTTATGCACGTAGGCCCATTCTGGCGGAGGCAGGTCTGCCATGTCTTCTTCTGAAATTAGAACACAAAAACAAATATTCATTTTGTACGTATCATATACATATACTGCAGATCTGGGATGCACGTTTGGTGGAGTATTTTATCTCTGTGCATGTGAATCGATCCACTAAGGGCATGTTTGGATCCCACCTACTAAACTTTAGTCACTTTTAGTAGCAACACCCTTACTAAAAGGGACTAAAAGGAACTAAAAAGGCTGGCTTTTTAGTACCATTTAGTGGAGGTATTTGGCATTTTAGCCACTAAAAGTGACTAAAGTTTAGTGAATAATGTTTAGTGGGTGGGATCCAAACAGACCCTAACTAGTTCGATAAATAAATCGGTGAAAACAATATTGCCATTCGTGTCTTACTCGTTGTGCACGTGCAATTCGTCCTCACTAGTTAGTCGATCCACTAACTCATTAAGAAGTAGATCGGAGAAGAGGACACGAGTTACCAGATCAGGGGAAGGTCCGAGGAGACTTCACATACGGCCAACAGCGCCGATCCGCCCCTGCCTCCTCGCCGCCAATTGACGTCGGTCCAAGAACCACGTCCATTGACTGCGGTTAAAGGACACGTGAAATGTGTGGCGGGGGCAAGTCAGACGAGTACTAGTATTTTAGGGGCAGCGCACGCGCGGGTGCCCATTAATTTCCGGGGCGGTTACTTAAGACAACCGCCCCTATAAATAACGTCCGACCAGGCGTGGTTGTCCGGCGTTTGTAACCACTGCACCGCCGGACCATCCTTCGCTCAACGTTTATTATTTTAGCCTTTGTCCGGCCGCTCTAAGTTTCCAAGGTCGGACTAGCCTTCCAACTTATATTTTTTTTCTAATTCTTAAGCAACCCCATAGTAATAATTTGTTTTACCTTATGATAACCTAGTACTCTACGAATGTATTGTAAACAAAGTGCCAACAAAACATTACATTTAAAATAATCGTACATAAAATGGTTCATTATTTAAATATTACGTAACCTAATGATACATAAAATAAAAATTAAGTTGTTACAACTCTACCTTCCATATCAGTACGCAAGCATGGAACAATGTTTGATTTTTTGACCTGTGCTTCGATAACCCTGATCTTGTTTGGTAGGTCGGTGAAAAGTTGCATTTCGCAGTACGCATTGTGCTCCTCCAAATCCTCTACACCGTCTACACCTAGGATCCTCTGTTTCCCTGATATAGCCACATGTTTCTTTGGATTCTCAGGATCAGCATAATAGAGAACCTGATAAGTTACGATTTGGATCGGAAAGGAAATGGCTTGATCTTCAGGACAGTAGGTTTGCGAACAAAGGATAACTTGCTGCGAACAGCGGGATAACTAGCTTTATACCTAACAAAGGTTGGATGCGACCAAGCGACGGGAAGAGAGACACCGAAACCGCGAAGACTTCGACTCAATCTCCGAACGACCGCAGAACCACAATCCGGAACTAATCCACATAATATGGCGCAGCTGAATGGAAGCCGTACAACACGAAGTAGGGGACCTCAGAGAGATCTCTCACAAGCTCAAGAGGAACTCGCAAGAACAAAGGTTTGAGTAAGATCACTCAAGAACTCGCTTCAATAGCAAGGGTGTTTTATCAATTTATCAAAAGGTTCCAAATAGCTTAGAGGTAGGGATATTTATAATAGGAACAACCCTCCTAGATAGGTATGAAAACAAAATAGAGTTTCTGAAGACAAACAATGTGAAAGGTCTCCTCGAGATGGCTTCCTGAAGTGGTTTCACATGACTATTGGCCTCCGAAGCAGTTTCTACTAAACTGGTCATAACATTTTATTGGGAACTCCAAATGATGTGCTGTTTGTTGGGTTGGAAAGTTAGCTTGATAAGATTTCACACCATGTACAGCATGTACCATGAAACATCATAGAATGGTACAGTTTTGCATGGGAACTTGAACGTCATGCAGACTGTTGAACTTCTGACCGGTCATCACTTATTCGGTTATACCTTAATGATACGGAGTCCAAAAGAGATGAAACCACTTGGGTTTGAAAGTAGACTCGACAAGCTTTCCAAAATGTCCTCATGAGCCCCAAAAGCTTTAGGGAATCAAAAGTTATAATAATTCTTTGCACTGGTCCATTTTTGCCATCGTACTGGTCCATTTTCGCCATCGCACTGGTCCGTTCTTGCTGGTCCGTTTTCACTGCGCTGGTCCGACTCTTGTGGTCCGATTCTTCCTTCTCTTCATCTATATTCCTAAGTACAACCAAAGTAGAGCTATTAGGTAGTATATCATTCTCAGAAGTATAAAGATTATAATTAGTAAGGAAAGAATTCACCCGCTCTTATAGTTTCTTACCCACGACTTCTTGTAAGGGGACCTTGATTGGTGAAGGACCGAATTGGAGACCAGAGGGGGGGGGGGGGGGGTGAATGGGAGCCTAAAAATTTCTTTCGAAATCACGGCCTCCGTCCCAACAAAAACAACCCCAAAAGCTTCGGACTCAAACGTGATGCCCACGACCCTCGGAAGGAGGGTGGATGATCCCTAGGATCACAGCGAGGCACCGCACAAGAGAGAAAACCAAAACTCTCAAAACCCCAAGTGAAGTTCATGCCTAAAAGATCCACTCCCAAATGTAGATAGAGGGCTACGTCGGGATTCCTCCAAATACCGACGCTAACACGTAGCAAAGATATGTAGAGAGGTTCTTAGGTGAACTCTAGGAGCAAACAAGAAGTCCGGAAACGAAACGGAAAAGCCGGGAGAGCAAACGCACTGAAAGTCAGCTCTCAGCAAGATCCCGGACAGTCTGCTGTCAGGGTCCCGGACTGTCTGGTCAAGGGCGGACTGTCCGTGCCTGAGAGTCCGGACTGTCCGCCGGCAAAAGACAAAAACAGCAACGCTGCTGATCCTCCCCTGCGCGACTCGCGGACTGCCCAAGCTTACCACTGCGGACTGTCCGCCGTTCAAAATGACCGTGAGCAGTGCGCGCTGCGCTGTTCTGGTCTGGCCGAGCCCGATGGCCGGACAGTCCGCCACTGGGGGGCCGGAGAGTCCTCCACTGACTAGAGAGTGCAAAAACTGCACGGTTCTAAACCAAAATCGATTGGATCTTCCCCAAATCGAATAGGGCTGCAACCAAACTTCTCTCAAGTGTTCTTCTACGTGTTGGGAAGCTAATCCTAGGATATCATCGCTCCAACCCAACTAATCCATGAGAAATCCGAAGAACACTAGAAAAAGGGAAAGAAAGAAGGACAAAAACGATTTCGACCCGATCTACTTGTTCGTGAGGGTAGAGATGAATTCCTTCGGTGGAAATGTTCTCCTCAATTCAAAGAACAAGTTGATTCAAACGGAATCGCAAAAGACGCAGCGTAGAGGGAGATCGAGTGGGGGGAAAACGTGGAGAAAAGAAGAACGTGAAGAACAAATTCAAAACACGAATTCAACAACGAATTTGATCCTTGGATTCAGAGGAATGGATGATTGATTAATCACTCGGTGTCGGGCTACAAGCCACTCCTAGGAACTCAAAGCTTGGATGGCAAAAAGCTCAAGAACAAGAGCCAACTCTCCTCTAACCCTAGCCAACTCTCACTAGCACAAAATGATGGAGACACCATCCAAGGATAGCTGCCCTAGCAGCCCCTTCACATATATATAGGCGCACGTCCGAAGACCAAAACGCCTGCACATGAAGCACTCAACCCAATACCCCCCAGGGGTAAAACTGTCCAACCCTAGCAGTTTTCATCCGACGGCCACGCCCGCACATCAGGTAGCTTCGCCTCGACGCGACCTCCCTGATGCCGCCACGTGCCGTCATGTCGACCACCGCGCCTTCCTCGTGGATAGCTTCGCCGCCGCGCCAGCCTCTCCACGCCGCCACACGTCGACCGTCCTTTTGGACCTTCCCCCGGTTTTGAGGCCCAAACCGAAAAACTTGCCAGCCCAGGTTTTGAGGCCCAAACCTAGAAACCGTCCACCTCGAGTTTTGAGGCCCAAACTCAGAAACCCGCAAGCCCAGGTTTTGAGGCCCAAACCTGGAAACCGTCCATCCCGAGTTTTGAGGCCCAAACTCGGAAACCGGCCACCCGAGTTTTGAGGCCCAAACTCGGAAACCGTCGAGGGTAGCTTTTTGAGGCTCAACTACCGAACCCGCACCAAAGACGGGATGTGGTTCGCACACCCCGCCACCGGCACCGATGCCGATGCATGTCCAGCCTCTACGCCGGGCACAACGCCTTCGCCTTCCTTCTTGACTTGGCCGACGGCACTTGCGCCGCACGCAAGCCCGTGTTCGACCTCCCGCCAAGTGCCACGACGCCATCGTCTTCGTCCCGACTCGGCCGATGCACCGCACATCCCCATGTGCTCTCGCTCGCCGATGTCACGTGCCAGCTACCACAGCTGGTCCTCCGGCCCTCTGGTCCGTCAGTCCAAGCCTCACGTCCGCCCTGAACTGCTCTGGGTACATCGGCATGGCACGTCCGCCGCACGGCACGCCCATCCTTCACCGCTCCCGATCTGTCGGCACGACACGTCTCTACTTGACCTTCACCTCGCCATCGACCACTGTATCCGAGCTCAACACCTGCACATCAACATAGCCAAGAGACACATATTGCACACGCACACCGACCCGGTAAACACACACAACTCAACGCCACCGGTTAGTCATAAACATTAAGCGCATAGCGAGATAATGACTCAACCGGGAAAAGCCTCAAACCTTCCTTATCAAAGTCAATCATTCATCATATATGTTCTCAATCTCCCCCTTGATGAACGCATTGACTAAAAATAAAACCACAAAGGAAGGGTTTGAAGGCAAGCCTCATTCAAGTGCCCAAAAGCCAAGCAAAAGCAAACACAAGGCTACTTGAGATGAGGAAGGATCATGAAAACTCCAAATAAAAGCTCTCCGTCCCGAAAGAAACGAGAAAAGCGGGCAAAGCCTCCACACAACCGAAGAGTCAAGAGAAACAAGAGTTTCATGAAATCCCAAAAGGTACTCGAAAACCAATCTCAAATAAATTATCAAACAATCATTACAAATGAAACCAAGGTACTTATCCACTTGGGTTTCCAAATTTCTCCCCCTTGATGATTGAATTGACAAAGACTAAACACAAAGAGATGGTTTGAGATACCAAAATGGAAAACTTGGTCCCCAAAGACATGGGCAATGGCTCAACGCAACCAAGCAAAGTATCGAAGCAACAACTCATCAAAGAGCAAAACTCGATCACATAGAGCAAAAGACTTGGTTCCCAAAGACATGGGCAACGGCTCGACGCAACCAAGTCAAAAATGAGCTAGCCCTTAAGAAAAGGTAGAAAATGGCTCAACACCACTAGCTCAGGCTCGATACCAATTAAGGCTGAATCAACGCATAAGAATGCAAAACTGCTAGTTCCTCAAGATAGAGGCACAGAGGCTCAACACAACTAGCAGAAGACTTGATACCAATCACAAGCAGCCAAAAATTGGTGAAAAACAGCTAGTTCCTCAAGACAGAGGCACATAGGCTCGACGCAACTAGCTGAAGGCTCCATATCAATCGAAAATACCAAGCAAAAACTGCTAGTCTCTCAAGAGAGAGGCAACAACGACCCAACACGACTAGCAGGCTCGATACCGATTGAGAAAAGCACAAAGAGAAGCTCAACATTAAATGGAGCACAAACACTCAGAGCACGCGGAGAAGCAGCAAGACAAAAGCGACTCCTCCCGAAGGCAAGCCTACACACAAAGGCTATGCACCAAAGCTCACTATGAAGGATACCAATTGAAACACATAAACGAGCTATACCAATTGAAGAAGGACATAAAAGAGCTAAACTCCCCCTAGCTCAAAGCTGTCCCCAAAATGCATGACTCTCCCCTTTGTGCCAACACACAAACTCCCCCTTGCAAACAGGTTCTCCCCCTTGACAAAAGGGAACATGCTGAGAGGTTTTGAAATTTCAATACAAAGTTGACACAAACAAAAGACAAGTCATCAACCAAAGGCATATGGGGGCAATGAACATCATTGAAAGTGACCACAAAGTGTATCGGAGCTGGGGGTATGTACACTAAGCTAAAAATGCATGATATGCACAATGCAATAGCTTCAAGTGTATAGCAATCAGAATGAAAAGATGCTCAAAAGGGTTCTGCCCTGAAAGTGTAGCAATCAATACAAATGCTAGCAAAGGCTCAAACTGATCAAATGAATACGGAATATGAACAAGTGAGCATATGAGCAGTTTTAAGACATTTGAAAAGGAGTTCACCACTAAAATAGCACTTAGCATGAATAGACAGGAAATCGAGCAAGTGCTAACTCAAGTATAAAAGGTGAACTACCCCTAGCAAAGTTCAATCATCATGCAATAGAATGAAGCATAAACTTGTGTCATTATCAAATTTTATCGAAATTTGCAGCGGTATTAACACAAGTTCAAATTAAAAGCATGTGATTGCGAGAGGTTGAAAGCATGGTCATTGCCTAACTTTTCAACCGGGCTAAGCCTATGCAAGAAAAGCAATCAGAAGCTTAAAGCACCGGTTTCGGTCTTACACTACACAGCTCAAGTTTAACTCAATTGTGCAATGAGAAACAGTCTCGATACCGTGATGTGCTGACACATGCAATCTCTTCTCGATCTTTTCATTTCACTTAGACTTGGATCAAATTTTAGCACAAAGTAAATATGAACAATCCAAGCAAGTGAATGACTCAATGCAAGAGACATAGCAACCTAGCATACAAAAGATAGCACAAGTGATCTCAACACATCCTACCCATGCTAGTTGCCAATCTCAATGGTGAACAAATTAAAGGTTTCATAGTTGATTAATCAAGTTCACCATTTGCAAAAATAGCTTAGCTCATAACATGTATCAAGTGATCAAAAAGAGCCTAAGCTACAAGCATCATCATGAATAAGCAGGGCATACCAAAAAGAGCATAATCTCATTCTCATTGCTCTAAACATGAAGCTCTAAAATGCACTAAAATACATGATGAAATGCATGCAAAAGCTAGTCTATCAAAGACAAAGCAAAACTAGCCTAAAAGGAAAACCCAAAACAAAAGGGTATCGGAGAAGTCAAACTAAGATACAACAGGCAAAATGCTTCCCCAACTAAAAGGGAAACACACATCAAACTCACAAGCGAAGAGCCAGGAAACACTCAAGCGACAGCCTGCAAAATCCACATCGAAAAGACCACACAGCAAAAAGAGGTCAAGGAAGAAGAGTACCAAAACCCGAACTCAGAAGTGTGTCGGAGGTACCTCATGAAGCGCATGACCGCCTGCTGGTGTGATACCCGAGGGGACGCCTGAATCTGCTGAACTCCGGGGCGCCTGCCTCGCCGAAGTCGTCTCCCCCTCGCCTGATGCTGTCGCTCCCACAGGTGCAGCTAGTGCTCGCTGGAGAGCTGCTCGAACGGAACCCCAAGTCGTGGCAGAAGTGGGATCGGGTCCGTGAGCCGAAATGCTCTCTCCAGGCTCCTGTTCTCCTGCACACTCAAAGGCAGAAGAAACACAAGGCGTTGTCTCATCCAGTGTGACCTCAAGGTCTCCACGAAAACGGTTAGTCACATAATAAGCATAAGGTGAACTCTCAACAAAAGGAGATCTACCTATGAATGATACCGCAAGGAGATCTGAACTCAAACTAGTCAAGACTACCATGCAACAGGATAAAGCACTGTATAGCAAAGTGCAACCTAGAGACATGATCAACTCAAACACAGCCTAAACCTCAGCACATGCTATAATGCAAGATAATGATAGCAATAGATCCAAAAGCATGTAACATGATAAAATTGTGGAAAGGCTAGTGCTTAAACTAATCATATCAACAGGATACATGTAGCTAACCAAAACTAGCACCTGAAAAGTGATACCTAATGAGCATCATACCACTACAAATAAAGCTCATGGAGAAATATGGTAAAACATGGCACAATGTTCATGAGGGTCACAAACTAGCATGAAAAGTGGAATAGCCACCAAAACTGTACACAAGACTAGCATGACATGATATACAAGATAGCACATGCTAGACTAAAACAAAACATGATACAAAAGAAAATGTACATGCACATACTATACAAGTGAGCACATGATAGTCCATCTCATACCACAAGAAATAGAACATGAATGTACAAGGTATGAGTGTATATGAAAGCTCACCAGATAACAAAAGCCTCTTTGGAGGCAAATCTAAGCGGGGTGTAGAGAACCATCAAAACTTGGTCATATCTAAAAGACCAAGTCCCATCAGGCGCATCTTCTCCACCCCGCGTCCTCATATCTACACACAAGAGGACAAAATAACCCGAGTCTTGGATCCCGAAGGGTTAGCAAGCATATACTTGGGAACCCAAGACTTGGTCATAAATCTCAACTTATCTTGTGGGTTAGCATGATGCAAATGTTGGTTCAAATGCAATTGTGAAACACCCTTGGAAGCATTCCTCAAAAGGACAACTCGAGGAGAAGAACGAGTCGTACCACGGGAAAAGAGGCAGACATCTTCCAAGGTTTTTGTAGAAGAACCAATAGAAGCACCATGAAAGGCATGACGTGGACCAAGAGAAGAAGCACTAGAGGCAGGTCCACGACCATGACCTATCCCACTAGAAAAGGAGTCATAACACCCATCAACAAAGAGGGGCTTCTTACTAGGAGCACAAGCGTTCATACCATGGGAAGGGCTATGAACCACCGTCTTCCTAGAAGAGCGAGATTGGCGCAAACGTTTGGCACGCCGATAGCAAAAGCTTTCTTGATGCCCATCTTTCTCATAAAAAGAGCAATGATACAAAGGCCTTTCGGAAGGCACACCATTCTCCGACAAGTGAGAAGTCCCTTGGGCCTTAGAACAAGAGGCATCAATATTCAACTTGGTGCCAACACTAGGAGCACACGTGCCATGGGAAAGGCTACGTGGCTTCCTAAAAGCCTTAGCTCGAATACGCCGCTCGTGTTTGACACGGCGAAAACAAAAATCAAATGAATGTCCATCCTTCTTGCAAAAGGTGCAATGGAAAATCGGATTGGGAACACGAGTCCTAAAAATGTGAGAAGCACCCTTGTCAAGAGAAGTCCCTTGGACATCACTCGAAGAAACAGCAAGGTTAGGAGTAGCTATGAAAGAGCTATCCGAAACCTTGACACTAATGCTAACGTCAAAAGACTCACGCGCAGAACAAGAACTCAACTCCGGTCGCAAAGATGCAAACTCAGAAATATCAACATCGGAGTTGGAAGAAATGCGTGACTCAAAAGACTTAGCACAAAGGCTCTTGCATCTTTTGGCCAAAACCTCATTTTCAAACATGAGGCGGTCACAAGTACCACAAGGAGTGTTTCTTAAGTTTTCCATCTCCTTTTCAATGCACTCGGCATATGTGGTACACAAGAGCTCAATCTCCCTCTCAAGGTTGGCACTCATATCATTGTGCTCAACCAACTTAGCGCTCATATCATCGCGCAAAACCTTCAAAGCCAAAACTTCTTTTTCTAAATCAATGCAAGATGTGCAAATGAAATCGGTGGAAGAAACATCACCATTCACATCAAGCAAAGAATCATGAATAGCACAAGAAGTAAGGCAAGAATTTTTATTTAAAGAGCATGAGCTACAAGGCTTAGAATTTAATTCAACAATTTCAGCCCTAGCATGCTCAAGTTCATCTACACATGTCCTGTGAATCAAGCTTAATTCTCTAAGTCTAGTAACAAAAGATTCACAAGAATCACATGGTGACAAAGGATTTGACTTTAGCAAGGCTATTTCAGTTTTAGCACAATCAAGGTCTTTGCGCAAGTCAATGCAAACTAAACATGGTTTGGAAGCATTTGATTTCAACAATTCATTCTCATATTTTAAGTTAGCAAGAGAAAAGCCTAGCTCATCATTCTTCCTAACCATGTCATTACAAGAGGTGCAAGGCAAAGAGGCACTAGACTTCAACTTAGCAATGGAGCATTTTAATTTTTCTACCTTTCTACGCAAGGTATCACAAAGCTCATCATCCCTAGAGCAAGCCTCATATAAGTTGTGCAAAGCCACAAGACCGCAAGCAAGTGTACCTCTCTTGGCCTTGCCAAGTTGACATAGGAGATCCTCCGGTGAAAGCTCGTCATGTCGTAGAAGGTTCAGCAGATCGTTCACCTCGCGATCCCTCTCATCAACTGCACTCCACCTTCTTCCCAAGATGTCATCCTTGGAAACATTCAAACCAAAAGACAAAGACATACTTGAAGAAGAACTTGGTCCTACTTCCAAAAGCACCGTTAGTGATAGCCAAACAAAAACTCAACACCTCGACAAGCAAAGTCGAAAACAAAACCGCTCTCAAAAGGTTGCCTTCGCGGATCTGGAACCGGTTAAGGTAGAGAGATCCTTAACTGGCTCCGATACCAATTGAAGGACCGAATTGGCAACCAGAGAGGGGGGGGTGAATGGGAGCCTAAAAATTTCTTTCGAAATTACGGCCTCTGTCCCAACAAAAACAACCCCAAAAGCTTCGGACTCAAACGTGATGCCCATGACCCTCGGAAGGAGGGTGGATGATCCCTAGGATCACAGCGAGGCACCACATAAGATAGCAAACCAAAACTCTCAAAACCCCGAGTGAAGTTCGTGCCTAAAAGATCCACTCCCAAACGTAGATAGAGGGCTACGTCGGGATTCCTCCAAATACCGAAGCTAACACGTAGCAAAGATATGTAGAGAGATTCCTAGGTGAACTCTAGGAGCAAACGAGAAGTCCGAAAACGAAACGGAAAAGCCGGGAGAGCAAACGCACTGAAAGTCAGCTCTCAGCAGGATCCCGGACAGTCTGCTGTCAGGGTCTCGGGCTGTCCGGTCAAGGGCGGACTGTCCGCGCCTGAGAGTCCGGACTGTCCGCCGGCAAAAGACAAAAACAGCAACGCTGCTGATCCTCCCCTGCACGACTCGCGGACTGTCCGCGCTTACCACTGCAGACTGTCCGCCGGTCAAAATGACCGTGAGCAGTGCGCGCTGCGCTGTTCTGGTCTGGCCAAGCCCGATGGCCGGAGAGTCCGCCACTGACCAGAGAGTGCAAAAACTGCACGGTTCTAAACCAAAATCGATTGGATCTTCCCCAAATCGAATAGGGCTGCAACCAAACTTCTCCCAAGTGTTCTTCTACGTGTTGGGAAGCTAATCCTAGGATATCATCGCTCCAACCCAACTAATCCATGAGAAATCCGAAGAACACTAGAAAAAGGGAAAGAAAGAAGGACAAAAATGATTTTGACCCGATCTACTTGTTCGTGAGGGTAGAGATGAATTCCTTCGGTGGAAATGTTCTCCTCACTTCAAAGAACAAGTTGATTCAAACGGAATCGCAAAAGACGCAGCGTAGAGGGAGATCGAGTGGGGGGGAAACGTGGAGAACAGAAGAACGTGAAGAACAAATTCAAAACACGAATTCAACCACGAATTTGATCCTTGGATTCAGAGGAATGGATGATTGATTAATCACTTGGTGTCAGGCTACAAGCCACTCCTAGCAACTCAAAGCTTGGATGGCAAAAAGCTCAAGAACAAGAGCCAACTCTCCTCTAACCCTAGCCAACTCTCACAAGCACAAAATGAGAGAGACACCGTCCAAGGATAGCTGCCCTAGCAGCCCCTTCACATATATATAGGCGCACGTCCGAAGACCAAAACGCCCGCACATGAAGCACTCAACCCAATACCCCCCAGGGGTAAAACTATCCAACCCTAGCAGTTTTCATCCGACGGCCACGCCCGCACATCCGGTAGCTTCGCCTCGACGCGACCTCCCTGATGCTGCCACGTGCCGTCATGTCGACCACCGCGCCTTCCTCGTGGATAGCTTTGCCGCCGCGCCAGCCTCTCCACGCTGCCACGCATCGATCGTCCTTTTGGACCTTCCCCCGGTTTTGAGGCCCAAACCAGAAAACCTGCCAGCCCAGGTTTTGAGGCCCAAACCTGGAAACCGTCCACCCCGAGTTTTGAGGCCCAAACTCAGAAACCCACAAGCCCAGGTTTTGAGGCTCAAACCTGGAAACCGTCCATCCCGAGTTTTGAGGCCCAAACTCAGAAACCGGCCACCCGAGTTTTGAGGCCCAAACTCGGAAACCGTTGAGGGTAGCTTTTTGAGGCTCAACTACCGAACCCGCACCAAAGACGGGATGTGGTTCGCACACCCCGACCACCGGCACCGATGCCGATGCATGTCCAGCCTCCACGCCGGGCACAATGCCTTCGCCTTCCTTCTTGACTTGGCCGACAGCACTTGCGCCGCACGCAAGCCCGTGTCCGACCTCCCGCCAAGTGCCACGACGCCATCGTCTTTGTCCCGACTCGGCCGATGCACCGCACATCCCCATGTGCTCTCGCTCGCCGATGCCACATGCCAGCTACCACAGCTGGTCCTCCGGCCCTCTGGTCCGTCAGTCCAAGCCTCACGTCCGCCCTTCACCGCTCTGGGTACATCGACATGGCACGTCCGCCGCACGGCACGCCAATCCTTCACCGCTCCCGATCCGTCGGCACGACACGTCTCTACTTGACCTTCACCTCGCCATCGACCACTGTATCCGAGCTCAACACCTGCACATCAACACAGCCAAGAGACACATGTTGCGCATGCACACCAACCCGGTAAACACACACAACTCAACGCCACCGGTTAGTCATAAACAGTAAGCGCATAGCGAGATAATGACTCAACCGGGAAAAGCCTCAAACCTTCCTTATCAAAGTCAATCATTCATCATATATGTTCTCAATTGGTAGTATTTGGACTTGAAGTAGTGTGCACAGCTGGCATGTCCTCATCATCCTCCCCCTCTTGAAAAGGAGTCGTCCTCGACTCTACCAATCCAAAGAAGACAGATCAGCGACATTGAAACTTGTACTCACACCATATATACTTGGAAGATCAATTTCATATGCATTGTCATTTATCTTGCGAAGCACTTTGAATGGACCATCGGCTCGGGGCTGCAACTTGCTCATGCGTTGTTCAGGAAAACGGTCCTTGCGAAGATGAATCCAGACCAAGTCTCCTGGTTCAAACAACATCTTGTTACGCCCTTTGTTTGAACGCTTCTCATACAACTTGGTCATATTTTCTATGTTTGCTCTTGCTTGATCATGGAGGTTCTTGACAAATTCAGCTCATTTGCTTGCATCAAAGTCCACATGTTCCTGCATAGGCAAAGGCTAAAGTTCGATGGGAGCAGTAGGTTTGAAATCATAAACAATTTCAAATGGACAAAATTTGGTAGTCGAATGTATGCCCTGTTGTATGCAAATTCCACATGAGGCAAGCTTTCTTCCCACACTTTTAGATTCTTCTTTAGGACAGCTCGCAACAATGTTGACAGTGTGCGGTTCACAACTTTAGTTTGCCCAACGGTTTAGGATGACACGTAGTGGAGAATAGCAGACTCGTTCCAAGTTTACCGCATAAGGTCTTCCAAAAGTAGCTCAAAAACTTGGTGTCACGATCAGACACAATGGTACGTGGCACTCCATGTAGACGCACAATTTCCCTGAAAAACAATTCAGCAATATGTGAAGCATCGTCGCTCTTATGACAGGGAATAAAGTGTGCCATTTTGCTAAAACGATCAACCACAACAAAGATTGAATCCCTCCCCCTCTTTGTTCGAGGTAAGAAGAACAAAGTCCATAGAAATATCTTCCCATGGTACACTAGGAATAGGTAGAGGAGTGTATAAACCATGAGGGTTCAAACGTGACTTAGCTTTGTGGCAGGTTACGTAGCGAAGAACATGTCGTTCCACATCTCGCCTCATCTTCGGCCAAAAGAAGTGATCAGCGAGGACTTGCTCTGTTTTCTTGACACCAAAGTGGCCCATAAGTCCACCAGCATGAGCCTCCTGCACAAGCAAAATGTGGACAGAACATTCTGGAATGCAAAGTTTATTAGCTCGAAACAAAAATCCATCATGCAAATGGAATTTTTCCCATCCCTTGCCACCACAACACTTGGAATATGATTCAACAAAATATGAATCAGTGGCATATAAATCTTTTATAGTTTCCAAACCAAGAATTTTAGCATCAAGTTGTGAAAGTAATGTATGACGTCGAGATAACGCATCAGCTACAACATTATCCTTCTCTTTCTTGTACTTTACAATGTAAGGAAAAGACTCAATGAATTCACTCCATTTTGCATGTCTTCGGTTCAGTTTTAATTGTCCTTTAAGATGTTTCAAAGATTCATGGTCTGAATGTATCACAAATTCTTTCGCCAAAAGGTAGTGTTGCCAAGTTTCCAAACTCCTCACAAGAGCATATAATTCTTTATCACAAATAGAATAATTCAGAGTTGGACCACTTAGCTTTTCACTGAAGTATGCAATAGGCCTTCCTTCTTGCATAAGCACACCTCCAATCCCTACACCACTTGCATCACATTCAATTTCAAATGTCTTACCAAAATCTGGAAGTGCAAGGAGTAGGGCTGTTGTCAACTTCTTTTTCAACTCTTCAAATGCCCGATCTTGTGCTTCACCCCATTGAAAAGGAACTTCTTTCTTTGTCAATTCATTGATTGGAGCAGCAATGGTGCCAAATCGCCTATAGAAACCTGCAAGGCCAAGGAAGCTTCACACTTGGCTCACATTTCATGGGGGCAGCCATTCGCGAACAGCTTTGATCTTTTCCTAATCCACCTCCACACTATGAGCTGAAACAACAAAACCAAGAACGACAACCTTGTCGGTGCAAAAGGTGCACTTGGCAAGGTTAGCATACAAGCATTCCTTCCTCAAAATAGTAAGCGCACATTTTATATGCTCAATATGCTCATCCAAAGACTTGCTGTAAATCAAGATATCATCAAAATACACTACAATAAATTTTCCAATGAAACTTCTAAGTACATGATTCATTAATCTCATGAAGGTGCTAGGTGCATTGGTCAAACCAAAAGGCATAACCAACCATTTGTATAGCCCAAATTTTGTTTTGAAGGTTGTTTTCCACTCATCTCCTTCTCTCATGCGAATTTGATGATAGCCACTTCTCAAATCAATTTTTGTGAAAATTATAGCACCACTAAGTTCATCAAGCATATCATCAAGTCTAGGTATGGGATGCCTATATCTTATAGTAATGTTATTAATGGCTCGGCAATCAACACACATTCTCCATGAGCCATCTTTCTTTGGTACTAAAAGAACAGGAACTGCACAAGGTGAGAGACTTTCCTTTACATAACCTTTGTTGATGAGCTCTTGCACTTGGTGCTGAATTTCTTTTGTTTCCTCGGGGTTGGTTCGGTAGGGTGCTCGATTAGGAAGTGGAGCACCAGGAACAAGGTGAATTTGATGTTCGATCCCTCTCTTTGGTGGCAGCCCTGGTGGTACTTCCTCTGGAAACACATCTTCATATTCCTATAACACATCAAAAACATCGCTAGGCAAAGTAGAGGTTAAGTCATTAGTAGAAAGAAAATTTTCCTTGTACAGGAGTACAAAGAACTTGGCATTGGGTTCACTCAATTCTTTTAAGTCCCCTTTCCTAGCCATCATAACTAATCCCCCTTTTATCATTGGCTTGGTTCTTTGTGGCTGTGGAGTTTTATTTGGCTTTGGAGAGACTCCCTCACTATGTGTGTGGGTCACTCGCAATTGTTTCTCGCTCTCTCGCTGTTTTCTTTTTAGATCATCCTTTAAAATATCCTCGGGTGTCAAAGGAAGCAAAGAAATTCGCTCTCCTTTGTTCATGAAAGACAGCTTGTTGGTTCTAACAAAAATCTGAACATCGCGGTCATATAACCAAGGCCTTCCCAACAGCAGCTGGCATGCTTACATTGGCACCACATCACACTCCACTTGATCATTGTATCTTCCAATAGAGAATGGAACAGTCACAACATGATTCATGTAACACCCTTGGTGTTAAGCAACCCTAAATGCATAACTTGACATAGCATGAGCATAGCATCATATCATTTCATGTGCATCTTGTGTGGTATGTTTGCTTGAGTCCTTTTGTTAGGTCTCTAGTATAGCTACTTGATGCTTTGTTTTTCTGACCAAGTGCCTTAAACCAAAGTTGTAGATCTTGTTAAAAGGAACAACTTTGCTTAAAAGCACTTTATCAGAAAAGGTCATTTAGTATTTTATTCTTGCATTAGAAAATCAAGCTAGAAGTGAAATTCAATTTTCCAGATAGAATTTAGACTTGAGCCTTAAAGATGAATTGTTCCTTGTAAAATTCTAAGCAACTTTACTTTTAGGACCTTTTCCTAATTCAGATTAGTTTGGGAGATAATAATTAGGGAAGAAAATAGACAAAACCTTTTATCTTTATTCACCTGCGGGTCCCACCTGTCAGTCCCTTCTCCCCTTCCCCGCGTGCGCCGCGCCGCTCGCCCGCGTGGCCGCCCTACGCCGGCGCAGCTCGCTGCCTGCCATTCGGCCGGGCCGAACAGAAAGCACGGGAGCCGCCCGCTCAGCGGCCACCGACTCCACTCACCCGACCAAACTCCCTGCCGCCTCTCTGCCCTGCTGTCGTGTGGGCGTCCCCGACGGGCCGCCACCGCGCCGGTCAGAACGGTGGGACGGGAGCTGGCCAGGTTCATTGAACCTTTGAATGTGCATCGCCTTTGCCTCCTCTTCCCCTCGCTCGCGCAAGCAGACCGCTCACTCCCTCACTCACCCTCTCCTCTGCTCCATCTTCCCTAGTTCACAAACGCCGCCGCCGCCGCCCGCCGACCATCGGTGAGCAATTTCTTGCCACCTAGAGCACCGCTGTTCGATTCCCTCCGCTCATCTCTCCGTCTTGGCCTCCTCCATCGTCGGTTGCTTTCCCCTCTTTCCCGACCTAGCCGGCGGAACGCCGAATGCCATCCTCGGGCACCCGCCATAACCGCCACCATGACCTTCATGTGGTCCGGCCATCTCCGACCAAACCATCTCGAACCAAGCACCATTCTAGCCTTCCTCGTCCCCGCTAAAGCTTAGGGCTAGATGGAGAGACCCCTAGTGTCATAGGCTCGCTGGAACACGACCTTGCCGCGGCCATGTCCGCCTCTGTCCGTCGCCGTGCGTAGCGCCGGACGATGCCAGGTTTTGGCATGGGTCAAGCGTCGCACTGGAGTGTTGCCTAGGGTTCGCTGCAGCTCATGCTCGCCTCAACGAGCCTCGGGTTAGCTAGGAGCAGCCTCGCCTCCGCATGCAGCGCCGCCGCGTCGCCATGGCCGCCGTCGAGCTTGCTCCGGTGATCCTCTGCCGTGGAAACCTAGCCGACCGTGTCCGCCTCGCGAAGACGAGTCCGTAGGTGGGGTTGGTGTCGCCGGAAACCTCGCCGCCAGCGTGCTCTTGCTGGTCAATGTCGGCGGGGGAGAAGTGCCGCTGATGCATGGGCCTAGTTGACCGAGGGCGTGGGGTCGCCTGACGTCTGGGTCCCACTGGCAGAGAGAGTAGAGAGAGGAAGGAAGTTTTGGGTGCAATAGCGCTCGGGAAAGCCAGGTGTGCTTAGCGTTTTGTCTTGTGTCTCTGGGAAAGCCCGAGGGTGACTGTAGCAGTTTAGGCTGAGTTTTCTTTTAATTAGTTTTTCCAGAAAGAGTTTAAATGCTTCCAAAATTCATTCAAGACTCATTTTAAGTCCAAATAATGTGAAACAAATTTTGTTGTGCTGGAAATAAATAGATCTACCTGTTAAAATAATTAGATGCATATTTTGGGATACTTTTATGTGCATTTTTATTTAATTAAGTAAATGGCTAGTATCTTGAGAAATGCATAACTAATTCTAGATAGCTTAGAAAAATGTGATTCCAATTTTGTTAGGCTTGTCTTGCTGAGTAGTATCTGAGGAAAATATAAGATGTGTTTGTGCTGTAAAAAGTTTTGGCTGTAGGATTTAAAGTTATAAAATGTTATTTTCTTTCGGTAATTTTTATAAATAACAATGCTTAGATTCTGAGCTTGATAATTTTTGTGTAGCTAAGTTGGAGTATGAAGTCACTATGAAAAATGTTAAGTAGGTCTGTTTTGACAGTTAGTAATGCAAACTATGAAAAGTGCTTGATTTATGAATTAATAGGGTTAATTTTTTACTGCATATTAGGATTACTGTTTTGGGCTGAAATTTTTATAGTAGCCTAGTTTGGGTCAATAATAGCCTGTGTAAAAGTTTGAGAATTTTCTGAGATCTTTTCAGTATAGAGGTAGTTATGCCCAGTTTAATAAATTCATTTAAAAGGATTAAATGGATAGGTAAGTAGGGTTGGTAAAGATGAGCTGATGCTGTTGTGTTAGACATGTTAATTGGCTGTTTTAGGAAGGTTAGGTCAAACACGTAGGTTGTAGGATGTTGACAAGGTGGTTAGTAGTCAACTGGATGATATTGACTATCTTGTTGAAGAGAATGCAGTAGATGACTACCTCATGAAGGATCGAAAGTGCTATCAGAAAGCGACCAGAGGGGGGGGGTGAATGGGAGCTTCAAAATTCTTTTCAGAAACTTGTTGCCACTGTCCCGAGAATCAACCCCACGAGCAGACCTAGATCTTGCAAATGTCCACGGCCCTAGACGTAGGGTGGATGCTTCTGAGAAGCACAATGGGACACTACGCAACTCTAGAAACCCGACGCAAAAACCCAAAATCAAATCTGAAGTCAGACGAACAAACCGCGGACGAAAACGTGCTGAAGACACAGCATCGGACGCTGGCCTGCGTCCGATGGTCAGGCGTCGGACGCGTCTGATGCAAAATCAGCAAATCTGGGACCTTACTGCATGGACATCGGACGCTGGCTACAGTGAAGCCCTAGCGTCCGATGCTCTATCCTCGGATGCGTCCGATGCAACGGAGCATCCGATGCACAGCGTCCGATGCTCTTTTAAAAACACTGTCAGATGACACGTGGCATCGGACGCGTCAGCTGATATGAACTCAGCGTCCGATGCTCACGAACAGAGCGTCTGATGCCCCCGAAACTGCACTGTTCTTCCATGGATTCAACCCGATCTCCTCCGAATCAAAAGCTCTAAGGCTTAGACTTGGTATGAGGAGTTCCAAAGAGGTTAGTGAGCTATCCCAATGAGATCATGGCTCGAACCTAACTCCAAATCGGTGAATTGGAAAAATTCAGGGGAAAGGAAGCAAAACTCGATTCGAAACGAAAATCGACCGATCTACTAGCTCGTGAGATTAGGGAAGAATTCCTTCGGTGGAAAGATGCGCTTCACAATCTAGAACAACTCAGTTCAAACGGAATCACAAAAGATATACCAAGTAAAGAGATCGATCAATCGGAAAAACGTGGAGAAAAGTAACCCACGAAGAACAACACCAAAACGCGAATCACAACCACGAATTAGCAACCGTGTGTCTACCACACACTACAACAGTGAGATTACGGTCTCACTTCCTCAAAATCTCACGAACACAGAGGTATGCTTGTCTTCTCTGTAGATCTCAGTTCACTACAGCAGGGATTGGGAGAGCAGGAAAACCTAGAAGGCAAAATAGCAAATGACTGAGATAGAATGGGAGGTGGGTTTCTCCCTCTACTTATCCTAATTCTAATTCCCACTCTACCCCTAACTAATTACAGAGGGAACCAGCTAAACCCTAGGGTTATTCTGGACCAACTCGTGGTAGGTGGTGATCCGACGGCCACGCCCGCACAATAGGTAGCTTCGCCTCGACGCGACCTCACCGATTGCCGCCACGTGCCACCACCGCTCTGCTTGTCCTTTTCCCGGACTTCGCCCCCGGTTTTGAGGCCCAAACCAGGAAACCTGTCTTCACGACCAACCCCCGTTTTTGAGGTCCAAACCGGGAAACCAGTCTTCCATCGCCTGAGTTTTGTGGCCCAAACTCAGAAACCCGCAGCGTCCAGGTTTTGAGGCCCAAACCTGGAAACCGTCCTCAGCCCGAGTTTTGTGGCCCAAACTCGGAAACCATCAGCGTCCAGGTTTTGAGGCCCAAACCTGGAAACCGTCCACTCGGTGGTTTTTCTGTAGCTCAACCACCAAACCGAGCCGTAGAAGGGATGCATCGCCCGTGCACCCCGTCCACCGACACGTGTCCCCAGGTCCTCGACCCGAGCAACACCGTGACCGCAAGTCTTCGCTCTTCGCTGTCCCAGGCTATCAGCCACCACAGCTGATCCTCAGGCCACCGGTGCCTCAGTCCAAGCCTCACGTCCGCCCTTCACCGCTCTCGGCCCGTCGGCACGACACGTCTCTACTTGACCTTCACCTTGCCTTCGATCACTGTATCCGTGCTCGACACCTGCACAACACAAGCCAAAGAACATGCGCATCATCCCAGTTGACAATCACTCATCACTCGAGACTCGGCATGCACCCATGTATCCGCAATCTCCCCGTTGATGAGTGCATTGTAAACTACCAACACAAATCGTAATGGAATAGAGGAAGGAAGACGAAGGAGAAGGAGAACTCATCCAAATGACCCAAAAGCATACCAAAGCCAGAAGAAGGTCAAGTGAAAGAGCAAAACAACTTGGTCCCCAAAGACATGGGCAACGGCTCGACGCAACCAAGCAAAGCAAAGCTAGCCCTCAAGAAGAGGTAGAACAGGCTCAACACCACTAGCGAGAAAACTCGATACCAATTGAAAAATCAATTGAAATTCAAGCAAAATAGAGCTAGTCCTCAAGAAGAGACAGAACGGGCTCAACACCGCTAGCATAAAGAGCAGAAAGAGCTCCGAATCAATTGGAAAATCCAAAATCCTGAAAAAATCCGAACCAGCTCAAGCTCCCCCTCCAATAGTGCACACAACCAAGATATCTCCTTATGATTTGGCAAATTTCTCCCCCTTAGTTGAAAATGCACCATCAAGAATCTCCCCTCCAAAATGCATATGGAAAAATGCAAGTCAGCAGCTTCAGGAATACAATCGATAGAGTGAAAAGATGCTCTCCTAAGTGCTGATCTGATGACTCAACAATATACACAGAATGCTAGCAAAGGCTCAAATTGATCACCAAATACGAAGTCTGAATATTGGACCAAAATGAGCAGTTTTTAACCAAAAGGAATTCACCATCAAAATAGCACTACACATGTATAGACAGGAAGTCAAACAAGTGCTAAACATGTATACAAGGTGAACTACCTCTAGCAAAGTTCAATCATCATGCTACAAAGTGAAACATAGACTTGTGATTTCAAATTTTATCGGAGTTGCAGCGGTGAAATTACACAAGTTCAAAATCAGCATGCGATTGCGAGAGGTTGAAAACTTGTCATTGCCTAACTTTTCAACTGTGCGAAGCCTATGCAGAAGCAATTAGAAGCTTAAAGCAACAGTTTCGGTCATGCACTACACAGCTCAAGTTTAACTCAAAGTGCAATGAGAAACAGTCTCGATACTATGATGTGCTGACAAGCAATCCCATCTCGATCTTACCAATTCACGTAACTTGGTTCAATTTTATACCAGAATATGAACATACCAAGCAAGTGAATGACTTAGAACTAGAGACATAGCAACCTAGCATATATGAAAAGTACAAGTGAATTCAACACATTCTACACATGCTAGTTGCATATCTCAATGGTGAATAATTTCAAGTTTTATGTTCATTAGGCAGATTCACCATTCATAAAATAGCTCAGCTCTCAACATGTATCAGTGATCAGAAAGAGCATAAGCTACAAGAATCATCATAAGGCATCAGAACTTACACTAAACAGAGCTTAATCACATTCTAAAGATTATATACATGAAGCTTTGAATGTAAAGATGCACGATGAAATGCAGAAACGATACCAATTGAAAGAAAAAGAATCAGTTTATGATACAAGAATCAAAAATGTTTCTCCCATCTAAAAGGGGAAACACACACCAAGCTCACCTCTCAACCTAGCAAAAGTTGATCGGTCCAAAGGCTTGGTGAAAATATCAGCCAACTGATGATGAGTATCGACATGGTGAAGGTCGATATCGCCCTTCTCATAATGGTCTCGCAAGAAATGAAAGCGCACATCAATGTGTTTGGTCTTAGAGTGCAGCACGGGGTTCTTAGCAACGCTAATCGCACTCATGCTGTCACAAAGCAAAGGAACGCGAGAAAAGCTCAGACCAAAATCACGCAAAGTGGCCATCATCCAAAGCAACTGTGAACAACAGCTAGCCGCAGCAACATACTCAGCCTCGGTGGTAGACTGGGCGACACTAGACTGCTTGCACGAAGACCAAGATACAAGAGAAGAACCAATAAACTGGCAAGTCCCAGAAGTGGACTTGCGATCAAGTCGGCAACCAGCAAAATTAGCATCCGAGTAACCACAAAGGGAGAGGGTAGAAGAAGCAGAATACCAAATCCCAAACTCAGGTGTGAAGCATAAGTACCTCATAATGCGCTTGACCGCCTGGCGGTGAGAAGTGCGCGGCGACGACTGAAATCACGCGCAAAGACACACCGCGAACTGAATGTCCGGTCGTGTCGCCGTCAGGTACAGCAGCGACCCGATCATACTCCGGTACTCCTTCTGGTCCACAGCTTCTCCCTCCTTGTCTGCATCCAGGGCCATCGTGGTCGACATGCGTGATGGAAGAGGCTTGGCCTCACCCATATCGAACTTCTTCAGAATGTCCTTGGTGTACTTGCCCTAGTGCACGAATGTCCCCTCTCGGGATTGCTTGATTTGCAACCCGAGGAAAAACGTCAACTCGCCCATCATGCTCATCTCAAACTCCCTGCTCATAGTATCTGCAAACTTGGCAACCAAAGCGTGAGAAGAACCACCAAAAATGATATCATCCACGTAAATCTGGACCAAGAGAGTGTCATTGCCTTGCTTGAGGAGAAAGAGCGTTTTATCCACACATCCCATTTTAAAACCCTTAGCAAGCAAAAAGGTTTTCAACCTATCATACCAGGCTCTAGGGGCTTGTTTCAAACCATATAAAGCTTTGTGAAGTTTGAAAACATGGTTTGGAAACTTGGGATTTTTGAAACCAGGGGGTTGTCTCACATACACTTCCTCTTCTATGTAGTCGTTTAGGAAGGCACTCTTGACATCCATTTGAAAAAGTTTGAAACCTTTGGATGCAGCAAAAGCCAAGAGAATCCTAATTGCCTCCAAACGAGCTACAGGAGCAAACGTCTCCTCATAGTCTATCCCCTCCTTCTGACTATACCCCTGGGCTACAAGTCTAGCCTTGTTTCTCACAACATGGCCATCCTCTCCTTGTTTGTTTTTGAAAACCCATTTTGTCCCAATAGGGTGACACTCAGGAGGAAGAGGAACAAGAACCCAAACCCGATTTCTTTCAAAATTTTCAAGCTCCTCATGCATGGCATTGACCCAATCCGGATCAGATAAAGCATGTCCAACATCTCGGGGTTCAAAATCAGCAACAAATGCAGAATGAGCAAAGTGAGAGATTTGTTGTGACCTAGACCGAGTGACGCATTCGTCGATGTTGCCAATCATCTGTTGAGGCGAGTGTTGGCGCTGAATGTGTCGTGGCGCCTCCCTTGCTGAAGTGACCTCCCCCTCAACAGCAGCTGGTGCCTCCTCGGGTACAAGCGGTACAGCCCGAGGTGGCGAATCACATGGCCCCCATGTAGTAGAGGAGGAAGGGTCAAGGCCGCGTGTAGTCGTGGTCGAAGTCGACCCAATCAGCGCAGCAGGTGGAGGAAGTGCTGGGTCATCCATCCCTTCAGCACCCTCGTCCTCATCATCAAAAAGAGGTTCTCTAACCTCACGATCACCTGCACGCTCAAATCTAGAAGAGGGACAAACCATGGTCTCGTCGAAGGTGACATCAGATGTCTCCATGACTCGGTTAGTATCAAGGTTAAGTACACGATATGCTCGAGTGTGAGTGCCATAACCCAAAAATACACCGTCAGAAGAACGAGACTCAAATTTGTCCAGTTTGCCTTTCTTGAGTATAAAACAGTGGCAACCAAAGACTCTAAAGTAACTCACCTTGGGCTGTCTTCCAAAACGCAACTCATAATAAGTCTTTTTCAAGAAAGCTCAGAGAAAAATGCGATTGGAAATATAGCATGCAGTGCTCATAGCTTCGGCCCAATAATGCCTAGGAGTCCTATGCTCATCGAGCATCATCCTGGCCATCTCTACAAGGGTCCGATTCTTCCTTTCTACAACACCATTCTGAGGCGGTGTATAGGGGGAAGAAAACTGATGCTCCAAACCCAAAAAGTCACAAAACTTCTCAAAATCCGAATTCTTGAATTCGGAACCATTGTCACTCCTAATAGCTCACATCGAGTTCATAGGGAACTCGTTCTGAAGACATAAAATCAGATTGCGAGCAAAAGAGAAGGTCTCAGTTTTCTCAGTCAAAAAGAAAACCCACGAATATCTCGAAAAGTCGTCAACAACAACAAGCACATACCACTTCCCCCCAACCGAGCTCACCCGAGCCGGACCAACAAGGTCCATATGCAAAAGCTCTCCAGGGCGCTTGGTCATGACCTGAGTCACTGGATGGTGGGGAGCGGCAACCATCTTCCCATGTCTACAAGAATAGCAAACAAGATCCTTCTCCATGGATAACTTGGGCAATCCTCGGATTAGGCCAAGTGAACTAAGCCTTGCAAGCAAGTCAAAGCTCAAATGTCCTAGTCTCCTATGACACTTCCAAAGATCAGAGGAGGAAGGTCCAGCCACAAGACAGCGAGAAGTGCCAAAAGACTCTGAGAAATTCGCACAAAAGACTTTCCCAAAGGGTGAAATCAAACAAACAAGATTGCCCTGAGGATCCAAAATGCGACTGAGATTCGTCTTAAAACGAATCTCATAGTCATCATCGAAAAGTTGCGAAACAGAAAGAAGATTAAAATGCAAGTTAGAAACAAGAGTAACATCGCGCAACACAAAGTGCTCATTAACTCGCACTGACCCACGAGACAACACTTTACCTTTGCTATTGTCGCCGAAGGTGATAAACTCCTTTCCGGCAATAGGACTAAGACTGGAGAACCACTTGGCGTTTCCGGTCATGTGCCTCAAACACCCGAAATCCACCAACCTAACGTTCTCCAATCGTTTTACCTACATCAATAAAAAGACATAGGGTGAGCATACGGTCCAACACTGGGGGTAGTGAAGTAGGAAGAATACAAGTGTTGGGTCGGCTGCTCAAAAGAACGGTTAGCAGAAAAACCATTCCTAGCGTGCCTACGAGAAGAGCGATCACCACGTAGAGGAAAACGTGGTCCGCCAAGGGTGGAGCGTCCATCGCGATACTCAAAACGCGGTGGGGGAAAATGCTCAACAACAAAGCCACCGCCACGGGGTTCATAGCCTACAACTGCAGGCTCCCGCCGGGCACGTCCTCTTCGCGGCTTAGGCCTAGGAACTTGAGGCTTGGGACCTCTAGGCCTAGCAGCACGCCTCTGAACATTTGGCACATGTACATCATGGAAAGGATGGTACATGTCCGTGTTGTTCATCTCCTTTGCACGGCGCGCCTCTCTCTTGCGCCGAAAGCAAAATTCACTCAAGTGTCCATCTCTCCCACAGTGCTCACAGTGGTACCTCACCGCTCTCATAGGGGGTTGTTGGTACTCACGGTAGTGGGTGTGGATCAGTTTGCCCTTTTGTGGCATAAGCTCCTCTTGGATAGGTGGCATGGTGTCAAGCTTGTTTTTCAGGTGGTTAGGCTTAGGAGACCATGTCTGTTTCTTTGGTGGAGCTCTTGGAGGTTCCACAAACACTCCATCCCTGGTGTTAGGTTTGAGAGGCTCCTTGGGTGGAATCTTGGTTAGCTTGGGAGTAGTGGTGGAGTTGGGCTTCTCACTCGGATTAAGACCACTCGACTCTCCAATCTTACCAAACGATGAAGCGCACTCAACTCCCTGAGCAAAACCAACACCGGGACCTCCAGCATCACGCTTGAATTGAGAGATCATCATCCCAAGCTGCAGCTCACCATTAGACACCCATGACAAGATGGTCCGAAGGTATGTGTTTTCCTCCTCGGTTTGCATCTTGTCATGCTTCACGTTGGCTATCTCCATCTCCAAGCCCTCACACAAAACACACCTAGCCACACAAGTGCTACCCGAGCTGGCCTCTTCAAGAGACACAATCTTGGCATTCTTCTCTGCCAACTCGGATTGCAAGCCCGCACAGGACTTGCACGCACCCAACAACGAGGATCTAGCCTTGAGCTCATCCACCTCTCCTACCAACATAGTATACTTACTTCTCAAAGTGAGAAGGTCAGTCATGTGTGTGGAGCACATCTCACACTCCTCCTCCTCGGTGATAACTACGGTGGACTTGACAGAATCAAGCTCCTTCACCGTATCCTCCCACTTCTGACTAAACTCCTTCCTCTCTCTAGCAGCGCGCCTAAGCAGCTTGTCTTGACTAAGGAGGGCGGCAGTGAGTTTCTCGACCTCAGCAGAGAGCTCATCGGGGGTCTGAGATACCTGGGAGGTGTCATCGTTGTCGTCGTTCCGAGGGATCTCCTCCAGCTCGCCGTCGACCTCCTTGCCGAGGGCCATGGTGCAGAAGCCCTCATTGTCGGCAAAGAAGCAGAGGCCATTCAGCTTGTCCTCGATCCTCTTCTTCTTCTTGGACTCATCATTGCTTGAGGAAGCGGAGTCATAATCCGAGTCGTCGACATCGCTGAGCGTGGCGAAGAAGGCACGCTGCTCAGCCTGGGCCTTCTCCAAGTACTTCGTCTTGATGTACTCCTTTTTGAAGCCGCCCTTCCGCTTGTGCTTCGCGGGGACGTACTTCTCCTTGCGCTTGCCGGAGTCGTACTTGTGCCCATGATCCGCCTTATCGAAGACTTGCTTGTTCTTCTTCGGACAATTGGCGATGAAGTGGTTGGGGTCACCGCACTCGAAACATCCCGAGCGTCCTCCTCCGCGGCAATGGTTCATGCGGTTGTTGTGGAACCACGAGAACCGGTTGGCGAGCAAAGCCAACTCGTCATCCCCCATGAACTCCAGCTGCTCCTCTATGACAGAAAGAAGAGAAGAAAGTGCAAATCCTCCAGAGGGGTAAGCAGAAGAGCCAGAAAGCAAAGCCATTGACGGGCCTGAAGGATTTTCATAAGAAGCTCTTGCCATGGCGTCAATCTCACTAGACTTGAGCTTACTGAAGAGCTCGTCGCATGTGAGGGTCTCGTAGTTAGGTGATTCGATGATCGCCTGAACCTTCAAGTCCCACACCGACCGATCAAGAGTGTGCAAAAGCTTCAAAGCCATCTCATGATCGTCGAAAGGCAACAGCTCCTTGTTCGCCCTCATCCTGTTGACAATCACCTGAAAGCGAGCGAATAAACTTTCTATGCTCTCGCCAGGCATGTGTCGAAAGTTCTCATACTCTCACTTGAACGACTCGTAGAGACGGGTTTTGACTTGAGTGGTTCCCTCATGAAAACGCATGAGGGTAGCTCAAATCTCCCGAGCCGTAGCGAGGTGAGAAACGCGATCAAACTCCGTCATGCTCAAACACGAGAAAAGAGCATTACGAGCTCGGCTATTGACATCATGCTCATCGATCTGATGCTGAGTAGTACGAGCAGCCAAGACCACGTAATCAGCAGAGTTGCAAATATCCCAGATGGAAGCACCCAAACTCTGAAGATAGGTCGACATGTGTATCTTCCAATACGCATAGTTCGTCCCATAAAAAACGGCGGTTTGCCCACGCCGCGATCCATGTCGCCTTCTGTGGATCTGGAACCGGCCAAGGTGGAAGATCCTTAACCCGCTCTGATACTAATTGAAGGATCGAAAGTGCTACCAGAAAGCGACCAGGGGGGGTGAATGGGAGCTTCAAAATTCTTTTTCAGAAACTTGTTGCCACTGTCCCGAGAATCAACCCCACGAGCAAACCTAGATCTTGCGAATGTCCACGACCCTAGACGTAGGGTGGATGCTTCTGAGAAGCACAGCGGGACACTACGCAACTCTAGAAACCCGACGCAAAAACCCAAAACCAAATCCGAAGTCAGACGAACAAACCGCGGATGAAAACGTGCTGAAGACACAGCATCGGACGCTGGCCTGCGTCCGATGGTCAGTCGTCGGACGCGTCCGATGCAAAATCAGCAAATCTGGGACCTTACTGCATGGTCATCGGACGCTGGCTACAGTGAAGCCCTAGCATCCGATGATCTATCCTCGGACGCGTCCGATGCAACGGAGCGTCCGATGCACAGCGTCCGATGCTCTTTTAAAAACACTGTCAGATGACACGTGGCATCGGACGCGTCAGCTGATATGAACTCAGCGTCCGATGCTCACGAACAGAGCGTCTGATGCCCCCAAAACTGCACTGTTCTTCCACGGATTCAACCCGATCTCCTCCAAATCAAAAGCTCTAAGGCTTAGAGTAGGTATGAGGAGTTCCAAAGAGGTTAGTGAGCTATCCCAAAGAGATCATGGCTCGAACCTCACTCCAAATCGGTGAATTGTAAAAATTCGGGGGAAAGGAAGCAAAACTCGATTCGAAACGAAAATCGACCGATCTACTAGCTCGTGAGTTTAGGGAAGAATTCCTTCGGTGGAAAGATGCGCTTCATGATCTAGAACAACTCAGTTCAAACGGAATCACAAAAGATGTACCGAGTAAAGAGATCGATTAATGGGAAAAACGTGGAGAAAAGTAACCCATGAAGAACAACACTAAAACACGAATCACAACCACGAATTAGCAACCGTGTGGCTACCACACACTACAACAGTGAGATTACGGTCTCTCTTCCTCAAAATCTCACGAACACAGAGGTATGATTGTCTTCTCTGTAGATCTCAGTTCACTACAACAGGGATTGGGAGAGCAGGAAAACCTAGAAGGCAAAATAGCAAATGACTGAGATAGAATGGGAGGTGGGTGTCTCCCTCTACTTATCCTAATTCTAATTCCCACTCTACCCCCTAACTAATTACAGAGCGAACCAGCTAAACCCTAGGGTTATTCTGGACCAACTCCTGGTAGGTGGTGATTCGACGGCCACGCCCGCACAATAGGTAGCTTTGCCTCGACGTGACCTCACCGATTGCCGCCATGTGCCGCCACCGCTCTGCTTGTCCTTTTCCCGGACTTCGCCCCCAGTTTTGAGGCCCAAACCGGGAAACCTGTCTTCACGACCAACCCCCGGTTTTGAGGGCCAAACCGGGAAACCAGTCTTCCATCGCCTGAGTTTTGTGTCCCAAACTCAGAAACCCGCAGGGCCTAGGTTTTGAGGCCCAAACCTGGAAACCGTCCTCAGCCCGAGTTTTGTAGCCCAAACTCGGAAACCATCAGCACCCAGGTTTTGAGGCCCAAACCTAGAAACCGTCCACTCGGTGGTTTTTCTGTGGCTCAACCACCAAACCGAGCCATAGAAGGGATGCACCGCCCGTGCACCCCATCCACCGACACGTGTCCCCAGGTCCTCGACCCGAGCAACACCGTGACCGCAAGTCTTCGCTCTTCGCTGTCCCAGGCTGTCAGCCACCACAGCTGATCCTCAGGCCACCGGTCCCTAAGTCCAAGCCTCACGTCCGCCCTTCACCGCTCTTAGTCCGTCGGCACAACATGTCTCTACTTGACCTTCACCTTGCCTTTAATCACTGTATCCGTGCTCGACACCTGCACAACACAAGCCAAAGAACATGCGCATCATCCCAGTTGACAATAACTCATCACTCGAGACTCGGCATACACCCATGTATCCGCACCTCATGAACACCCTTCTTCTATGTTGCATCTCATGAACACCCTATGTGCATTTGTCATATTCATACATACCTTGCACCATACAGGATCGATAGAGGAAATCCTGAACCCACCGCCGTCGGAGGAGCAGCTGCAGGAGGAGACGCTGTTCAAGAAGGACGAAGATGCCGCCGTCGAGGACTTGCCCAAGTGTGAGGACCATCGGTCGTCTGACTTTGAAAGAGGCAAGCCCCGAAGGATTTACTCCCTATGGTTTGCAAATGTTTAATAAACTAACCTATTATGCTTGTTGCATTAGGTTATAGGAATTGATTGTTACCGTTGCTGCATTATTATACTATACCTCGTCCACCATAATTATCGTCTTGAAATTCTTGTTAGGTCTAGGCTGTATATGCTTAGTCTTGCTTAGATCGGTAAAAGTCGGGTGATTTCCCCTGCATATAGGTGGATACGAATGATGACTAGCCTGGAGTAATCATGGAGATAACCATGTGATAATTAAACTGAGACCGGGCGGGACGTAGGAGCAGTAGGACATGGGTTCTGTGTGCTAGTAGTCTCCCGTCTGTGTTGCTTAGGACCCGACGAAGGCACACCTCAGTCATTTTGAACGCGTCAATCACTTAAGGGAGCAGGTGCAAGTACCTCCTGTGAAGCCGAGTAAAGTTATTCGAGCAGGTGATGGAGATGTTGACGCCTAACACCCAGCGCCTCAAGTGTACCGTGGGCAACTTTGCTGAACGACCTAGCATGGTCCATGGGGCAGGCAGGGCCTAATCAACCCGGCATGACCGTGGGCAGAATAGCTTGAGCGACCTGGCACTGAGATCACGCCTGGTGTAGAAGGGCCCATGGCCATCCCGCGTATTGTGTTCTCAAATTTCTTGAATGGCAGCCGACGGCTACTTGGCGCAGGTGTGATCGGGCGAGTGTGTGACATTTTATTCCTAGCTAGGTAGGAATCAATTATAATCGCCATCGCTCCTGGACAGTGAGTAACTTGACTGGGCATGTGTTACCGTAGTAACTTATGGAACTAAAGATGGTTATGACGCTGAATCTGAAAGGCTATTGATGAGATAGTAAGTCTTGTTTGATTAATTAGTAAAGTTGCTTGTTATAGATTAGATGCAAATCTAGGTAATCAGGATTAATCATAAAAGTGACTGCTAATACCTCAATTATGGCTTTTCCAACTAAATGCTTTCATGCAATGGTATGTTCAGCCAACCCCAGATATAGCCTTCATAATCCTTGGTGTCTCATTATTTCTGGTTTATGACGGGTAAGTCTAGCTGAGTACCTTCTTGTACTCAGGGTTTTATCCACTTGTTGTTGTAGATGGACAATTCTTCTTTGGCTACTGTGAGAACTGCCTGTACCTGGTTACGGGTGATGACTAGACCATGGGCATGGTCCTCTCTTATCCTTCCCTGATGCTTTTGTTGGACATGATCAGGATGTGGCACCAGTAGCATGAACGAACTAAACTTATGTTCCAAACTATGTTGCTTCCGCCTTTATATTCAAACTATGGTTTGTAATATTGTTTCGTACTCTAATGGATTTAAACTATGTTCGAACTGTGATGTAACTTATGGACATGTATGCTAAACTTATTACAATCTTGGCTGAATGCGAAATGTTTGGAATCCTTCGAGATTTCTGGACTATCGGGTTTATACGAGCTTAAGTACAAACGATCATCGCACAAGCGGGGATTAATGTGCTTAATCTGGTGTAAATTGGTCGGTTCTACGACAGCTGGCATCTAAGCATGTTTTAGCGTTACTGTTCATGAGTGTATTTGAAAACCAGTATTTTCTGAATTAAAAACAGTATTTGCCAACTGATAGTTATATTAGGGATTGAAAATCTTAAAGTTGAAAATTAAAGTGTGCCGGTGATCATATCCTTATGCCCAGTTAGGATCTTAGGTGGCTTAATTAAGTACTGACTTGGGGGTTATGCATCATGTTTTGATTCTGTTGAATACTATCGTCCATATGGCAATGGGGAATTGTATGGGTGCTATTCTTCGGAATAGTAATATATGGATCATTTGCTTCTACGCCAAGGTAATAAGTGAGTTGTGAGAGCATGACCAAGCAAACGTTGGTCTAAGGTAGAGCTAGTTTGGTACTAGAACCTATACACGTAAGCACATGAGTACAAGTGAAGGTATTTAATTGCGGGTAGATTTAAGAAATGGGTAGTATAAATTTAAGTGAGAGCATGATCAGACAACCGCCGATCTAGGCGTGTGCCAGATTGGTACTGGATTATATACATGTTTCACACAGGTATATGTGAAGGTATTTAATTGTGGGAGTAATATTATTCTGATGGGTGCATATACTACTTACGTGTATACGGGGTGTACACCTAAGATGGTATCTAGGTTTAATTTCAGCAATGCATGATATTCATACTGTGGGCAGGGCTGAAGTGATCTTCTGCAGGTACACTAACTTGCGAATGTATAGTACGTATAGTTAATGCTTTGAGTGAACGCTTGTATGCCACCGCCTAGTCGTTAGAATTGTTAGGCAGTGAGGACGTATGTTACATGCATGCATCATGGTTACACAATCTAGCATTAATGATACTTCCTTCCTTATGTTATTAGTCCTATTTTCTCAATAAAAGTTGTTCTCAACTAATTAAAACTCATGTGGATAAACTTCTTTCAGATGGCCCGTACCAAGCATACCGCTCGTAAGTCAGCTGGAAGCAAGAGGCCTAATTACCTGTTGGGGCCATGGACTGCTGAGGGATCGGAGGACTTCCTGGACGAGTTCGGCATGCCTACCATCCTTTGGAGGGTGCTGCACTTGGTCGGTTATCAGGAGGGGCAGCAGGAGCCACAGTACACTTGACACCGCGTGTAGTTCTTAGAGGACCGCTACATGTACACGGTGGAGGTGGACGTTGCCAGCCGTGACGAGCACAACCACGTTTGGAGTCACCGAGTGTTCGCACTACAGGGTAGGACCCCATGGGATGGAGCTAACAGGGTCGCCTATACTGTTCTTCGGGACATTATGGATGATCACCTGGAGGTGGTTGCGCAGGCCACTGCTAGCGTCTTCCCGACGACGGACCCTTACCTGTCAGTGTGGCGTCAGCCTGGAGACACCGTGCTGGAGACCAGTTCCCTAGAGAGAGAGCACTGTGCCGGACCAGCCGGGAGTGCTATGGCTGCACTCATGGCTACATATGCGTGTTTGTCACGCAGCTATGACCATCTGGATCATATCATTAGTGAGGAGATGGCTGCACAGCACCGGAGGCAGGAGGAGCACACCACAGATATAGATCGTCTCACTGCAGAGTTGGCTCGCATGACTGTTGAGAGAGACCAGGCACTTCAGAGAGAGCAGGATACTGCACAGCAGCTCAGTGAGCAGCAGGGGATAGCGACCTTCTTGGCCTTAGTCATGAGTGAGACTGAGGAGGCTCTTCGCGGTGTGTGTGTGGAGGGCATACGCACTACCGAGGAGAATAGGCTTATGAGGCTTCGAGTAGGAGACCTTGAGCTACAGCTTCACCATCTTCAGGACTACAATGATCGCCAGCATGAGGAGATCCATCGCCGGGAGAATGAGAGGAACCCCATCTTTCCTCAGGAGGACCCAGACCCTCGAGACTCTTCTAGTGGCTCTTCGGATGTGTCGAGCGATGACGATGGTAATGGCGCTGCCGAGGAGTAGGATAGTTGGCATGTTTTTAGTACCTAGCGATCTTTTGTCTCATATCGCTTGAACTTGGTCTTTTGCTGTTGTTGTGGGTTGGATGTAATGTTGGGATGTGAACCTATGTGCACATGGTGCCCAAAACCTTTGGAAAAGTCCCATATGTATGGGCATTTGTGGATGTTTATGTTGACATGGCATTTTATGTTAATGAGCGATCTTATTATGTGATGTTGCGATGTGGATTGAAATTTATTATGCCTCTGTAATTGTTTGGCGAACTTGTTTTTCCGAATAAATTCAGTTGACATGGTTTATTGTTCTCTACTATTACTGCAACATCACCTAATGGTCACTTGGTGCCACCACATGCAGATGACGATGACCCACAGTGGAGCTGGCGGTAGTGGTGGCAATGAGAATCCCCGTGACAACCGAGATCGACCACCTCCTCCACCAGCCACGCCCGAGCAACTCTTTGCTCAGTTCTTGGGGAGTCAGCGCAATATCGAGGCACTACTATGGGAGAACTTGGAGCGCGACAATCGATGCCCTGAGCCGAACCAGTACAGCTCATTCAGGGACTTTCTGGATACCAAACCGCCCATTTTCAAGGAAGCTATGGAACCTTTGGAAGCAGATGAGTGGTTGTACACCATAGAACAAAAGTTTCGTTTGCTCAGGCTCACCAAGGAGCTGAAGGCGGAGTATGCCGCACAACAACTTCTGGGACCAGCCGGGATATGGTGGGGACATCATCGCACCACCTATCATGCCCGCTCCCCCGTCACTTGGGAATTGTTCTCGCAAGTTGTTCGAGGACATTACATACCACCGGGGTTGACCTAGATGAAAGTGGCATAGTTCATGAGTTTGACGCAGGGGACTCGTTCAATATCAGAATATCATCGTATGTTCAACTCCTTGTCTCGCTACGCACCGGAGTTTGTCAATACTGAAGCTAATAAGATAGCCAGTTTCAAGAGAGGTTTGAATACCAAGATGGGCAAGTCTATGGGCACATCATCTCGTACCTCCTTTAATGACTTCATCAGTGACTGTCTGACCCAAGAAAATCACAATAACAAGCATGCCGCGAGCAAGGCCCAAAAGAGAACTTTGGAATCCGGACCATCTCAGCCTAGGGGACCACCAGCTCAGCGTTCCCAGTATCGTCCACCATTGCCTGGAGCTCATTTCAGGCCACCCTAGAAGAGAAATCAGTAGCAATACCAGCGTAACCAAAGGCCATACAAGGTGGCGACTGCGCAAGCCCGAGTTGGCTAGGGTAGTTCCACTCGGGGCAAGCCTATTGCTCGTGGACCGTGCTTCAATTGCAACCAAGTGGGGCACTTTGCAAGATATTGCCCACACCCGAAGAAGCAGCAGGCCAACTACCCTGTGCGTCTGCATCATACGACAACTGAGGAAGCTCGTGCAGGAGAGCCTATGATTGTCGGTATGTTCCTTGTTAAGGACCATCCTGCAGTTGTTTTGTTTGATTCTGGATCATCTCATTCCTTCATGAGCAAGGCATTTGCACAAAAGCATAATCAAGAACTGTCTGAAATGGATTATGGGTTTCGTGTAAGCTCCGTGGGGAGTAGTGTGTTATCTAGACAAATGGTTCGTAATGCAACCGTCAAAATTGGAGGGCATAAATTTGGAGCCAATTTACTAAGCTTGGATATAGTTTTAGGTATGAGTTGGATGAGTATGTGGAATGTGGTGTTAGACGCTGCTAATAGAACTCTTACCTTATCTGATGGGCGAACGGGTAACAAACTTCGTGTATCTCTTCCTCGAGTGCTGAATTTGTTGACTTGTCTTGCACTCTTGCAATAGAGGATCTTTCCAAAATTCCAGTTGTCCGTGACTTTCCGGATGTCTTTCCCGATGAGTTACCAGGGTTACCACCCAAGAGGGCTGTGGAGTTTGCAATTGAGTTGTTACCAGGGACATCACCAATCTCAAGAAGACCGTACCATATGCCGCCCAATGAGCTAGCAGAACTCAAAACACAAATAAAGGAACTTCGAGGCAAAGGGTTCATTCAACCTAGCGTATCAGAATGGGGTTGTCCAGCCTTGTTTGTTAAGAAGAAGGATAAGTCATTATGACTGTGTGTGGATTACCGTCCACTCAATGCCGTAATTGTCAAGAATAAGTATCCCTTGCCACAGATAGACATTCTGTTTGATGAGTTGTCCAGAGCTAAAGTGTTTTCCAAGATTGATTTGAGATCAGGATTCAACCACAAGATATCCCGAAAACCGATTTTTCAACCAAATATGGGTTATATGAGTACCTTGTCATGTCTTTTGGGTTGACCAATGCTCCAACATATTTTATGAGCTTGACGAACTCGGTTTTCATGCCGGAATTGGATAAGTTCGTGGTGGTGTTTATTGATGATATTTTAGTGTATTCTGAGAACCAGGAAGACCATGCTGAACACTTGAGAGTGGTTTTGACCCAGCTCCAAGAGCACAAACTCTATGCTAAGTTTAGTAAGTGTGAGTTCTAGATGAAGAAAGTACATTTCCTTGGTCATATCTTGTCAGAAGAAGGAATCTCAGTGGATCCTAGCAAAGTACATGAAGTGATGGATTGGGAAGCTCCTACTTCCGTCGGAGAGATTCAAAGCTTTCTTGGTTTGGCAGGTTACTATCACCATTTCATTCCCGACTTTTCCAAGATTGCAAAGCCTATGACAAGCTTGTTGCAGAAGAATGAGAAGTTTGAATGGACAGAGGAGTGTGAAACCGCTTTCCGTACTTTGCGAAAACTATTGACCACTGCTCTTGTTTTGGCTCAACTGGACATTGAAAAGCCTTTTGATGTCTATTGTGACACATCGAAGATTGGTTTGGGTTGTGTTCTTATGCAAGAAGGCAGAGTAATTGCTTATGCATCTCGTCAGTTAAGGAAACATGAGGAGAATTACCCTACACATGATTTGGAGTTAGCTGCAGTTGTGCATGCCCTAAAAATTTGGAGGCACTATTTGCTCGGTAATGTCTGCAATATGTACACGGATCACAAAAGTCTCAAGTATATCTTCACGCAACCTGAGTTGAATATGAGGCAGAGAAGATGGCATGAATTAATCAAGGATTATAATCTGCAGATTCATTATCATCCTGGAAAGGCAAACGTAGTTGCCGATGCCTTGAGACGAAAATCGCATTGCAACGCTTTGAAGCTAATACCAGAAGATGAGTTCAGTCTGATGCATCCTGCAATTCTGCACAACATTGAGCTGCGTAGCACATTAGTTAACCAGATCCTTGAAAGGCAGAAAACAGATAAAGGGATCTACCATATCAAAGAGAAGATGAAGGCTGCCACTGAGCCAGTGAAAAACTTTCGAGTGGATGACAATGGAGTTCTATGGTTCGACAAGCGACTAGTGGTACCTAAGGACAAAGAACTCAGAAATCGGATCATGGACGAGGCACATTTGTCCAAATTATCTATTCATCCAGGTAGTACCAAGATGTATCAGGATCTTTGATGAGGGACGACCCGATCTTCTGTGAGGTAGCGATAGGTTCGATTGGTGGAGAACTCGACGTTGGCGATCCGGCTTCAAATCAGACATGATTCGAACCCTGCAACCGTTACACTACTACTCCGTTGGTTATCAACCAAGCACAACTTGATTGACCTCGCCAAGAAGGCTATTCCTGCAAGCGAATCGAAGAACACAAGCAAGAGGGTAAAAACACGCAATCTGAAATTGCAAATATGAAGTGATGCGAATATCAATGGAGGGTTCAAGAACTCGGCTCCAAAGGACTAATCGACACAGTGGAGGAGATCAAGAACGGGGGCCCTGGATCACTGTAAAAGGATTCGACACCACAGTTACAATGAACGATTCAGTTCCTCGATGGAAAACTAAACTCTAAACAAAACCCAAGACCTAACGATGATGACGGCGGCTAATTATAGGGTTTAGGTCATCGCCCCTGCTGGACGCGCCCCCTAATGGGCTCGGAGACGATACACGGCCCATCGGACCAAAAGACGGTGTCGCAGCACCCTGGCAGATTCTGGACGCTGACTTGTTTCGACGATTCCCATTGACTCCGGATGTATTTTAACGTGATTCCAAAGCGATTGGTTAGCTTATCAAATTATCTTTCCAAGCATATCTGGTTGGTTGAAAACGGAATCCGTATGCGTCTGGGGCGTTGATTTTACCCGGGACTGCTCCTGAATTTCGAGGGTGACGAGGTAGCTAAGTTGGAGACAGATTGCAACTTGGGGAAGACCATGGCGTCGGTGTGTCCAGCGTGGCGATGTCCTCATCATCCTCCCCTTTTTGAATTGGAGTCGTCCTTGACTCCATCTTGGCGATGTCCTCATCATCCCCTCCTTCTAGAATTGGAGTCGTCCGCGACTCCATGTCATCTCCAAGCTCCTGCAAAAGGTTAGTGACTGCACAATGCGAAAAACAAGGTATAGGATCATGTGCAGCAACACTAACATGTCGAAAAGCATAGTATAACAAAGAGCATCATTATTATCACATAACACAGCAGCAGTAGAAGTTGTAGCAAGAAAAGTACCTCCTTTTAACTTAATCTCATTATTGTTAGCAATTTCTATTGGAGGTTTATTTTTATTTTTAATCTCTTAAGCATGTTTAATAATATCCGTAGGAGACAAAGGCAGCAAAGTAATTTTCTTGTCCTTATGTATGATAGTGTATGTATTAGTTCTACCATGGGGTAAAGCATCATTATCAAATTCCCAAGGGCGACCTAACAAAATAGAACAAGCTTGCATAGGGACAACATCAAAATCAGCAGTATTATGATAAGAGCCTGTGAAAAAGTTAATGTGTACTGATTTAGTTACCTTAGTCATACCATTATTATTGAACAATTGAAGTTTATATGGATATGAATGTTGTCATGTGGTCAAGCCAAGCTTCTCAACCAAATCTGAACTCACCAAGTTGTTGCAACTCCCGCTATCAATGATGGCGAGAACACGACAACCCTGCACAATGAGATACATGTGGAATAAATTGTGGCGTTGGATCTTCATCTTGTCTTCTTCATGTCCCACACGTGTACTCAACACTCGCTGCACAAGAAGACTAGGATAGTCCGCAGCAGCAGCCACAGAGTCAATGGTGATGGTCTCCTTATCTTGATCGTCCTCGGTGGAATCTGCATCAATGTTAGCAACAAGGGCTAAATCATCTTCAACATCACTAGCACTTACATATCCATCGCTGGTAGCAATGAAAGCGCGACAGCTGGGGCAATCCTTCATGACATGTCTCATGCCTTTGCATCAGTGACAAATGATTTTAGAGCAGGACGAGGAAGAGCTAGTAGAAGCACGCGAAGTGGCACCGTTCTTCGGCCGTGGAAACTGCACATTAGACAATTTACTTACCCCGGAAGGTGTAGATGGTTGTGGTGCAGCCGGAAGTTTGGGTGTCTCCGGCTCGGAACGATGTTGAAAATTTCTCCCATTGTTCGACCTGAAAGATTGTTGTTGTTGTTGTTTGCGTCCCTGTACTTCGCGTTCAGCTTTAAGAGCAAGATGATATAATTGGCTGAACCTGTTCCAATCTTTGTAATCAAGAATATCCTGGATATCACGATTCAAACCACCAAAGAATCTAGCACTAGCATCATTATCATCTTCATGTATACCACAACATGCTAAACCAATAAGCAACTCTTGATAATATGCTTCTACTCCTTTTTCACCTTGTTTTAAAGTTTGCAATTTTAAACGCAAATCATGTTGTTAATAAGGAGGAACAAAATGAGATTTCATACGTTGCTTTAAACCATTCCAAGTTTGAGGCACAACAACAGCATTATTAGCATTGCAAAGATCGCTCCACCAGAACAAGGCAAAATTAGTAAACTCACTAGTAGCAAGTCTAACTCTTGCTCAGCAAGAACATTATGAGAATCAAATTTTTGTTGAACAGCAAGTTCCCAATCTAAATATGCCTCTGGATCCATATTACCAGCAAAGGAAGGTAGACTAAATTTAATTTTAGCAAAAGGATCATTATTATGATTATTACCTCCCATACCGCGACAATTGAAGTTGAGGCGGTGACGGGAACCAGTGTCAGCATCAGCATCTTCATCACCAAAATCATCCGTATCTTCGTCATCGCGATGAGGTTGAGGGCGTTGCTCAAGCTGTTCAATGCGGTTGACCAGATTGTTCACGTTGCGCGTTAGCTCAGTCATGAGATTGCGTTGTTCAGTCATGAACGTCGTAAGCTCGCCCTTGGACACACACTCATTGAAGTCCGTCGGAATTCCTGCCATTGTTAGAAGATAGAAAAAGACAACAGCAAAGTATTATCCCTATCAACTAAAAGGAACCAAGTGGTGGTGGTGGTGAAAGTGGAATGCAAAATCATAAGCGGCTTACCACCGTCTTGTCTGTATTCTTACCAACGCCAAACAAGAGCAAACCAAAATGACGAAGCAATCAGTTGTTGAGCGTGGGTAACAGTTGCAAGAGGAACCTGTGCTGACACAAGAATATGTGGAGATATGGGAAGACACAATATGACAACAAGGATTAGCAATTAACGAATGCAGATTAGCAAAGTTCAATAAGTATCCAAAGCACAAGTCACAATTGCTGGCTAAGACGTGTGTAGACGTAGCGAAATAAGATGAAACAAAGAACGATGGAACGAACTCATAGAACAAGCAAAGAGCACTGATTTTTCTTTTTTCTGAATTTTTCCTTGATTTTCCATAAAGCTACTAGTACGAATCAAACTTTTTTATTTTTTCACTATTTTTTTTATTTTTATCTGAACAATGATCACAAAAGATGTGACCACAAAAATTGGCACCTGCAACTGAGGTGGGATGTGATCTACACAAAATCAGCAAGTTCTCTGAAAAGCGTGCAGAAACCTTGACAATATTTTTATTTATTTTCCCTATTTTTTTTGGCAATTTTAAGGGGACCAAACAGGGCAAAGCCAAGTTTGGGTCGGCTCCAAACGGTGTCAAGAATCTCCACAAAAAAATTCAGATTTTTCGGACAAACGATCAAAAAGTTATGGCTGTTTTACTGAAGGTATCTCAAGTTATGTTTTCTGGAGGCACGACACGAAAACGGTAGTTAGGGCAACTCGGCAGCGGCAGTTAGGGCAAAGCAACCGTAAACTCCAACACCGATCACAAGAGTAAGCGTTCTTGTGATGAACAGCAAAAGGTAGATGCCAGATGATGTAAGGAGGGCTGCGATGCAGGCAAAAATTAGAGCGGTTGGCAACCTATCTAGGGTTTGTGCGGCGGTGAGAAGTTACACAAGGCGGCTAGCGGGGCAAGTCAAGTAAAGTGGTGGCGTCAACTTGGTGTTTGGGAACAGTGGATGGGATCGCGGCAGAAACAAAGAAACAACAATGGGCACGTTGAACTACGACGATGAACGCAGCCCTAAACCAGCAACAAGACTCGACCACTTACACAAACTCAACAAAGCGAATCTGAAACGAAATTGCAAAGGCACAAAGGGTGATAGGACAACGGAAATTGAAATATTTTTTGGGGCTTTTTGTGGACTCTAGGTAATGAACAAATATGAAACTAAGGGCAAACGAGATTATACCTCGCGGGAAACCTGAAATATCTGATACCAATTGAAGAGGGACGGCCCGATCTTCCGTGAGGTAGCGATAGGTTCGATTGGTGGAGAACTCGACGTTGGCAATCCGGCTTCAAATCAGACATGATTCGAACCCTGCAACCGTTACACCACTGCTCCGTTGGTTATCAACCAAGCACAACTTGATTGACCTCGCCAAGAGGCTATTCCTGCAAGCGAATCGAAGAACACAAGCAAGAGGGTAAAAACACGCAATCTGAAATTGCAAATATGAAGTGATGCGAATATCAATGGAGGGTTCAAGAACTCGGTTCCAAAGGACTAATCGACACAGTGGAGGAGATCAAGAACAGGGGGCCTGTATCACTGTAAAAGGATTCGATGCCACAGTACAATGAACGATTCAGTTCTTCGATGGAAAACTAAACTCTAACAAAACCCAAGATCTAACGATGACGACGGCGGCTAATTATAGGGTTTAGGTCATCGCCCCTGCTGGACGCGCCCCCTAATGGGCTCTAAGACGATACACGGCCCATCGGACCAAAAGACGGTGTCGCAGCACCCTGGCAGATTCTCGACGCTGACTTGTTTCGACGATTCCCATTGACTCCGGATGTATTTTAACATGATTCCAAAGCCATTGGTTAGCTTATTAAATTATCTTTCCAAGCATATCTGGTTGGTTGAAAACGGAATCCGTATGCGTCTGGGACGTTGATTTTACCCGGGACTGCTCCTGAATTCCGAGGGTGACGAGGTAGCTGAGTTGGAGACGGATTGCAACTTGGGGAAGACCATGGCGTCGGTGTGTCCAGCGTGGCGATGTCCTCATCATCCTCCCCTTCTTGAATTGGAGTCGTCCTCAACTCCATCTTGGCGATGTCCTCATCAATCTTCGTCCGTGATTTTGGTGGAATAAGATGAAGAAGGATATCGCTACTTATGTGGCGAGATGTGACACCTGCTTTCGAGTGAAAGCTATTCACCTGAAGCCAGCCGGAATGCTCCAACCGTTATCAATTCCTGAGTGGAAATGGGAAGAAGTGAGCATGGACTTTATAACCGGGTTACCAATTACCCAGAAGGGAAATGACTCAATTTAGGTAATTGTGGATCGTCTTACCAAGACTGCACATTTTATTCCAGCCAAGACCCATTATCGAGCGCCAAACTATGCGGAGATCTATATCAATCAGATTGTTCGACTCCATGGTATACCAAGGACCATAATCTCAGATCGAGGACCGCAGTTTACCGCACCATTCTGGGAAAAGATGCAAAAGGAGTTAGGTACAGAGCTAGTCCGTAGTTCAGCCTATCATCCCCAAACATCAGGACAAACCGAAGGAGTGAACCAAGTATTGGAAGATATGTTGAGAGCCTGCGTAATTTCAGCGAAGGATTCTTGGGAGAAATGGTTACCTTTAGCAGAATTCGCATATAACAATAGTTACCAAGAGAGCATTCAGATGGCACCTTTTGAAGCCTTGTATGGTAGAAGGTGCAGGACACCGGTAAATTGGGTTGAACTAGGAGAGCATCGGTATTATGGAATTGATTTCATGAAAGAAGCAGAAGAATAAGTGAGAACGATTCAACAACATATGGCAGCAGCAAAATCTTGACAAAAAAGCTACGCGGATAAGTGTAGAAGACCACTAGAATTCAGTAAAGGTGATTATGTATACCTGAAGGTTTCACCTATGAAAGGCGTCAAACGCTTTGGAGTTAAAAGGAAGCTAGCACCAAGATTTGTGGGGCCGTATAGAGTTTTGGAAAGGAGGGGAGAAGTAGCTTATCAACTACAATTACCGGAACACTTGAAAGCTATATTCCTTGTATTCCATGTGTCACAGTTGAAGAAATGTCTCCGAGTACCAGAAGAAGAAGTACAACCAGCGAATATCAAGCTGCAGTCTGATCTCACTAACTCCGTGAAGCCGCATCGAGTACTTGACACCAAAGAAAGAGTAACTCGTGGGAGGATAGTGAAACAATATAAGATATCATGGAGTGAGCAAGATGACCGAGATGCTACTTGGGAAATGGATGACTATTTAAAGGAGGTTTACCCACAATTTTACAAAGACTGGTTAGTAACTCAAATCTCGGGACGAGATTTCTTTAAGGAGGGGAGGGCTGTAACACCCCTGGTGTTAAGCAACCCTAAATGCATAACTTGACATAGCATAAGCATAGCATCATATCATTTCATGTGCATCTTGTGTGGTATGTTTGCTTAAGTCCTTTTGTTAGGTCTCTAGTATAGCTACTTGATGCTTTGTTTTTCTGACCAAGTGCCTTAAACCAAAGTTGTAGATCTTGTTAAAAGGAACAACTTTGCTTAAAAGCACTTTATCAGAAAAGGTCATTTAGTATTTTATTCTTGCATTAGAAAATCAAGCTAGAAGTGAAATTCAATTTTTCAGATAGAATTTGGACTTGAGCCTTAAAGATGAATTGTTCCTTGTAAAATTCTAAGCAACTTTGCTTTTAGGACCTTTTCCTAAATCGGTGTAGTTTGGGAGATAATAATTAGGGAAGAAAATAGACACAACCTCTTTTCTTTATTCACCTGCGGGTCCCACCTGTCAGTCCCTTCTCCCCTTCCTCGCGCGCGCCGCGCCGCTCGCCCGCGTGGCCGCCGTACGCCAGCGCAGCTCGCTGCCTGCCATTCGGCCGGGCCAAACAGCAAGCACGGGAGCCACCCGCTCAACGGCCACCGACTCCACTCACCCGACCAAACTCCCTGCCCCCTCTCTGCCCTGCTGCCATATGGCCGTCCCCGACGTGCCGCCGCCGCGCCGGTCGAAACGGTGGGACGGGAGACGGCCAGGTTCATTGAACCTTTGAATGTGCATCGCCTTCGCCTCCTCTTCCTCTCGCTCGCGCAAGCAGACCGCTCACTCCGTCACTCACCCTCTCCTCTGCTCCATCTTCCCTAGTTCACAAACGCCGCTGTCGCCCGCCGAGCATCGGCGAGCAATTTCTCGCCACCTAGAGCACCGCCGTTCGATTCCCTCTGCTCATCTCTCTGCCTTGGCCTCCTTCATCGTTTGTGCCGGTTGGTTTCCCCTCTTTCCCGACCTAGCCGGCGGAACGCCGAATGCCATCCTCGGGCAACCGCCATAACCGCCACCATGACCTTCACGTGGTCCGGCCATCTCCGGCCAAACCATCTCGAACCAAGCATCGTTCTACCCTTCCTCGTCCCCGCTAAAGCTTAGGGCTAGATGGAGTGACCCCTAGTGCCGTAGGCTCGCCGCAGCCCGACCTCGCCGCGGCCATGTCCGCCTTTGTCCGCTGCTGTGCATAGCGCCGGACGATGCCACGGTTTGGCATGGCTCAAGCGTTGCACTGGAATGCTGCCTAGGGTACGCTGCAGCTCATGCTCGCCTCACCGAGCCTCGGGTTAGCTAGAAGCAGCCTTGCTGCTGCATCGCAGCGCCGCCGCGTCACCATGGCCGCCGTCGAGCTTGCTCCGGTGATCCTCTGGCGTGGAAACCTAGCCGACCGTGTCCGCCTCGCGAAGACGAGTGCGTAGGTGGGGTTGGTGTCGCCGAAAACCTCGCCGCTGGCAAGCTCTGGTCGGTCAACGTCGGAGGGGAGAAGTGTCGCTGACGCGTGGGCCCAGTTGACTGAGGGCAAGGGACGCCTGACGTCTGGGTCCCACTGGCAGAGAGAGTAGAGAGAGGAAGGAAGTTCTGGGTGCAATAGCGCTCGGGAAGGCCGGGTGTGCTTAGCGTTTTGTCTTGTGTCTCTGGGTGCGTTAAGCCCGGGTGACCGTAGCAGTTTAGGCTTAGTTTTCTTTTAATAAGTTTTTCCAAAAATAGTTTAAATGCTTCCAAAATCCATTCAAGGCTCATTTTAAGTTCAAATAATGTGAAATAATTTTTTTGGTGCTGGAAATGAATAGATCTACCTGTTAAAATTATTAGATGCATATTTTGAGATACTTTTATGTGTAGTTTTAATTAATTAAGTAAATGGATAGTATCTTGAGAAATGCATAACTAATTCTAGATAGCTCAGAAAAATATGATTCTAATTTTGTTAGGCTTGTCTTGCTGAGTAATATCTGAGAAAAATATAAGATGTGTATGTGCTGTAAAAAGTTTTGGTTGTAGGATTTAAAGTTATAAAATGTTGTTTTCTTTCTGTAATTTTTATAAATAGCAATGCTTAGATTCTGAGCTTGGTAATTTTTGTGTAGCTAAGTTGGAGTATGAAGTCACTATGAAAAATGTTAAGTAGGTCTGGTTTGACAGTTAATAATGCAAACTATGAAAAGTGCTTGATTTATAAATTAAGAGGGTTAATTTTTACTGCATGTTAGGATTACTATTTTGGACTGAAATTTTTATAGTAGCCTAGTTTTGGTCAATAATAGCCTATGTAAAAGTTTGAGAATTTTCTGAGATCTTTTCAGTATAGAGGTAGTTATGCCCTGTTTAGTAAATTAATTAAAAGGGATTAAATGGATAGGTAAGTAGGGTTGATAAAGATGAGCTGATGCTGTTGTGTTAGACATATTAATTGGTTGTTTTAGGAAGGTTAGGTTAAACACGTAGATGATATTGTAGGATGTTAGTAGTCAACTGGATGATATTAACTATCTTGTTGAAGAGAATGCAGTAGATGACATGTGCTTATCTCCTGAGTTACCCTTCTTCTATGTTGCATCTCATGAACACCCTATGTGCATTCGTCATTTTCATACATACCAGACACCATACAGGATCGATAGAGGAAATCCTGAACTCGCCGCCGTCGGAGGAGCAGCTGCAGGAGGAGACGTTGTTCGAGAAGGACGAAGAGGCTGCCATCGAGGACTTGCCCAAGTGTGAGGACCATCGGCCGTCTGACTTTGAAAGAGGCAAGCACCAGAGCATTTACTCCCTATGGTTTGCAAATATTTAATAAACTCACCTATTATGCTTGTTGCATTAGTTTATAGGAATTGATTGTTACCGTTGCTGCATTATTATACTATACCTTGTCCACCATAATTATCGTCTTGAAATCCCTATTAGGTCTAGGCCGTATATGCTTAGTCTTGCTTAGATCGGTAAAAGTCAGATGATTTTATGTCTCCCGCATATAGGTGGATACGAATCATGACTAGCCTAGAGCTATCATGGAGATAACCATGTGATAATTAAACTGAGACCGGGCGGAACGTAGAAGCAGCAGGACATGGGTTTTGTGTGCTAGTAGTCTCCCGTCTGTGTTGCTTAGGACCCGACGAAGGCACACCTCAGTCATTTTGAACGCGTCAATCACTTAACGGAGCAGGTGTGGGTAACTCCCGTGAAGCCAAGTAAGGTTATTTGAGCCGGTGATGGAGATGTTGACGCCTAACACCCAGGGCCTCAGGTGTACCATGGGCATCTTTGCTGAACGACCTGGCATGGTCCATGGGGCAGGCAGGGCCTGATCAGCCCGGCATGTCCGTGGGCAGAATAGCTTGAGCGACCTGGCACTGAGATCATCCCCGGTGTAGAAGGGCCCATGGTCGTCCCGCGAATTGTGTTCTCGGATTTCTTGAATGGCAGCCGACGGCTACCTAGCGCAGGTGTGATCGGGCGAGTGTGCGATATTTTATCCCCAGCTGGGTAGGAATCGATTATAATCATCATCGCTCCTGGACAGTGTCACACCCGGTTTTCCAAAGAATACCAAGCGCTAACTATATGTGTGCCCAGGATGTCCAAACGACACATATAGCGACAAATATGAAGAATATCAAGAACAATGCTTTATTACATAGCGAAACATATTTACTTTAAGACTTACATATATAACAAAGCACAACGAAAACTATTCGTAATCTTCATTCTTCGGGACTCCATACTCCACAGGGACGGTTGACTGGGGGAACACTCGCCTAGTACTCTTGGAACTCCTCAGAGAGAACTCTTCACTTCAACCATCATCTGGTACCCATCCGGGATTTTTGTTCATTGATTGTAAAGCAAGCGTCAGCGCACCATGCTCATCAAGTACAACTACGGGGATGCAAGGCTCAAAGGTTTGACTCGGTTAACTGCGGTTAGCATTTTAAGTTGGTCATATTTTATATTAATCTTACATTACTAAATGTTTGAACCCTGTTGTCCCAAGATATGTGATAAAGATTATGTTAAAAAGAGGTAGGCCACCAACCACCAACATACCCCACCATGAACTTAAAAAGGATCCGAGCCGCTCGTATCCGTGAGCACGGCTGATATATCAGGTTTACACTCTGCAGAGGTTGTACACTATCAGCTTAGGCCGTGATTCCCATATGTCGGGGTTTGCAAGTCCCACATTACCTCCTCTATGGAAGTATGGCAGGGTTTCACTACGTAGCCCTTCACTAGCTACCCTAACAAGTAGTAGCCACAAGATTTCGGCGTCCAGGCGAACGGATGCCCCCTTCAAGATGGCACACCTGACAACCCACCAGTACACATCTTGACAGGCAAGGAATCCATTCTTAAACCCAGTTCCCCCCTCTAGCGCCTTTCGGTAACTACTACAAGCTAGAGAAAGTCTAGTTATATGACTAAGATCAGAGCCATGTGATTCCCAAGGCTGCACGGGATCTCCCGGGTAGCAGCTTTAAAAGATAGTCCCTGGGGTGGATCACTGAGCGAAAAGCATGCTCCAGTGCCCTAAATGTGGTTAAGAAGCCTCTTTTAACATTTGTTCCATAGTCATTAATCAATATTAAACATTTAGCAATTATATAGTGCATAGCATTTCTAATCATATTATGCCAAAACCCTCCCATAGGTACAAGGTATATAGTTCAAATGAATCTAGTAGTGTCCTATGGTTCATCAAGTTTGACACATGCATAATGATTATTGAGTCTTGCATTTAATAGGTAACAAAGAAACCGTAGGTTATACTTGCCTTCAAAAGCTTGCTTAAACTTGTCCAACTTTCCTTCCGGATCGTCCTCACATAGCTTCTTCTACCGATAGCAACAAACTGGCGCAAACACCTGAAGATGACCCTAAAAACAGTACACCAAACATTACAAAGAAATAAGCTATAAAGGTTTTGAAAGCGTATGTGTCACTCTAAGATTGTGCGAGCGCAAAAACTAAGCACAACAACAACTACGATTAAAAGATGTGAGAGTTACAAGATATAGGTGGAAAAGGATTGGATTCAGATAAGCAAGGTGGAGTTTGGACTAAAGAATAATATTCACCAAAACAAAAAGGGTTGGACATGTATTTGATGACCAAAATATGTAGGGAACATGTGTGCAACACATGGGGGCATGTCACACCAAGAGAGCATGTGTGACCAGAGATGCACTTAGGATGGAATGGATTTGATGGTTGGTTGTATGACAATGGGCACCGTACATTGAAGACATGGATTGGGCAATGGATGATGCATTATAACTTTGGCTCCAGTGTTTATCCTCCATGGTAGAATGTCACATGACAAAGATGGTTGCGGTGGTTGGAATAACTAGAACTTGTATGACAACCATGGATTTAAGACGAATAGAGAGGTTGCACATACAACTCGTGTTCTAATTATTACTTATAGATATAAGGGTGGGATTTTGGTTATGTGTATAGGTTGCTTGGGAACATTTCAAAGGTGGATGTTAGATCAAAGGCAAACAAGGTTATGGCGATTAGTGCATCGGTTGAGCATACCCGGTGGCGGACAATGGCGGATTTGATGATTGCTTGCATGGTATGTCAAAGCCAAAAGGTGATCCATTTTGTGGGGTTGCTAGGTACTGTATGTAACATAGTTTGGCAAAAGGGCACGATGTTTTGACCATCGGTTAGGCGGGGAACAAGATTGGAAGATGGTGTTGCATGGATGTTGGCATGGCATGAGCAGTGACATGACGATGCTTGTAACTCTAGTGTCATAGTTCATATTGCTAAGCCAACTTGCAGGGATGTGATTAGGTTGATGATACACAGTATGATAAAAGGGCTTGACCACCGGAGTGGCAGATCATCGGGAACGCGCATGCCAACCGGCATCAGCATTGCTGCGGGCAACAGGGACAGCCAACACATAACTGATGATATCTCTTTCATATTTGATCAAATGGCCATAAAACTTGGCAGAGGCATGTGCAACTACATAAAAGATGTTCTTGCAAAAGGATGCACCAAGGGGTTCAATGGATCAACGGGAACGCTGTTGCCAAAAACAGGGTCAGTGCTGTATGGACAACAGGGGTAGTAGACACTTGGGACTTCTATATCTCGACCATTATGGATTGCATACCCAAGCCAACTTGTGGGATCATGTGCAGGGATGTCATAAACATGTATGTTAAAGGGCATGGTGATTGGGACAGTGGATTAGCGGGGAACGCCAAAACAACTCAGAGCTGCAAACTGACCTAACAGCAGGAACAGCGGCCATGAAGATGATTATATCTCTAGTTTCTCAACACCTATGGTCAAACCATTTTGCAGAGGTGTGTTCAAGGTTGCTATCTACAATTCCACCAAAGGGTTTGATTATTGGAGCAACAAAACAGCGAGGAACGCCAATTCCCTTAACAGCAGCAAACTGACCACGAAGACAGCAACACATACAATGGATAATCTTCATCGGGGATCAACCATATGTCATCCAAAGGACTTGATTTGCATAGAGGAGCATGGAAACAGAATATGGGAGATCATGGAGTGTTCTCACCTTGGGGAATGGTGTGGTAGAGCAAGGATACACATCACGGTGGCCGGCAACGACGACGTATTGCAATCAGACGTCCTTGTCTTGTTGTGGTTGATTGGGGCAGCCATGGGGAAGGAGGAGGAGCTGCAGGGGCACCTCTCCTCTGTTCTTGACGTGGATAAGAAGGGGGAGGTGTGAGGGGGCTGAGGGGGAGTTATATGTGAAGGGGAATGGAGGGGAGACCAAGGGGTGGGAAGCAAAGGGTCATGGCTTGATATTTCTTGGCTTGGTTGATATTTTTGTGCAATATGGAGAGGCTTCAAGGGGGTGACCGGGGAGATGGGTGAGGGAGAGATAGAGGGCTGGTGGGGCTTGATATTGATCCACAAAAGAGAGTAGGATGGTTGAGCTTTGATCCATGGCGAGAGTTAAGGCAAGGTATGGACCGGATTCGGCCTGAAGCGATGTTGGGGGATGGGATGATTGGAGTTGACCCATTAGCAAAAGGAGATATGGAGAGGATGGTTTAACATTTAGGAAAGCCTTGGATTTGTCACAAGGGAAGAGAATATGGAAGGGAAGAGTTGAGCTTGGCCCGCTAAATTCTCAGAGAGGCGATTAGGGTTTCCCCGGGAGCTTAGGGTTTTGAAAAGGTGGAACTAAGGCAATATAGATTTCAAGGATTGATAGAAAAAAAGTTTGGCTTTGATAAGAGGAGAAAAGGTGGAGGGAAAAGAACCCATGTAGATATAGTTGAAGGTGAGAAAAAAAGAGAAAGTTGATGTTGAGATTAACTTGGGTGCACGACATGCATTGATTTGACCCAAACAAGGCGATGGTTAAATTATGTGTGAGAGAAGAGGTACATTGATTGGTCACTCTAGAAGACTTTGGGTTTTGGAGAAGACTCAATCAAAATGGATTAGGTGCTCAAATATAAGGAGGAAAAAGAAAGGATAAAAGAGCAAGTTAGGATATGACTAGTTGGAATTACAGAGAGCAGAAGTTTGGGTGTTCGGCAAGATGAAGTTTGTATATCCATCAAGGTTTTTGGAACCAGAATCAAAGTGTATGTTTTCCAAATATTTGATCATGGTTTTGAGGTCATGGAAACTTAGTCAAAGATAAACAAAGGTTTGGTTTGATTCAAACCCTATGCACATTTAAAAAAACTTTAAATCCATTTTTCATACATAAACACTATGCAAAGGCAATATGCAACAAACCATTCGATTCTATTATTAAAGCTTTGTAGAAACTCACATTTTCTAATATATAAATTGTCAACAACTAAATAAAGGTTGGTCAAATTTTAGAAAAATACAAAATCATGTATTTTATTAAGTGTTTTCTATTCACATCCCAAAATGGAAATTTTGGGGTGTGACAGACAGTGAGTAACTTGACTGGGCATGTGTTACCGTAGTAACTTATGGAATTAAAGATGATTATGGTGCTGAATCTAAAAGGCTATTGATGAGATAGTCACTCTTGTTTGATTAATTAGTCAAGTGTTTGTCATAGATCAGATGCAAATCTAGTTAATCAGGATTAATCATAAAAGTGACTGCTAATACCTCAGTTATGGCTTTTCCAACTAAATGCTTTCTGTTTACACCAGATTTTGGACCAAAAAGATTATTATTTTGTAAGCGCAAACGGCTGGTTTATTAAGGAAGGAATCGGCCAGAAAAATGAAGAAGCTTATGTGGGTTCAAGCGTGACCAGAAGGATTCATGTGGACCAGCGTGACGGGCTTCAAAGACGTGTCGGGCTCAACCAAGGAGTTCAAGTTCGGGTCGTCTTTTGTTTTACCTATTATGTAACCTAGTCGTGTTAGGACAGGAGTCAACCAGGTTATAAATAGTTAGAAACCCGAATTTTGTAGAGATATACACAATCAATCAACACACCGGCCACCGGCCAAAACCCTAGGAGTAGGAGTAACGTAGATCTCGATGAGACCTTCAACCAGGCAGGGCTGCATCGGCTTCGACCGACCTCCGGTTTGCTTGTAAGTTTCACCAATGGCTTGTGTCATTGTACAATGAGGCTGTATTTGGCATTGACCAAACTCTTGTTAAGCTATGACATGGCTAGTTATCGGTCTAAGTTCGTCTTTTGTAAGACTGTCTTGACTCTGATCAATCTCTTACTTTAGTCGATCTTGACTAGTTATCGGCTCTATTAGTTTGGCAAGCTAATAGATTCATTAAGTTATCGATGTTGTTTTATGTTTTAATTTGTTTCTTTACGTTTCAAACAACATCTTGCCCAATCAAGATTGACAAAGTGGCTTAAGCTTAAAGGACGCTTGGTTTCGGCTATCCCGAGGTTTTTTATGCTCACAATAGAGAATATAGTCGATTCAAGCTCTCATCGACTATTTTGTCAATCTTGGTTGTTACATGTTGTGCGTTCGAGATATCCGATAAAGCTATGATCTCGATCTATGAACTAGAAGATTTAATCTTGCATGCTTATTATGGCTGTATTTTCGAACCCCACTGATACACATGGTAGATTAGATTTACTCGAGCTTAAGTCGAGTCATGGTTTCAACGGATAGATCTTGTTCGTGCCTCATGGACACTGTATCGGCTAAAATAGCGGATCCAGTTATACTTTCTTCATAATGTGTGCTTTTAAACTGCCTGGGATCAATGTATTTGCTTGTTGCACCGGACGTGATCTAGTTTGATCATCATCATGGCTGCATGGAGACACTCCACTGTTGATGTTTAGATTATTTTATCGATCTATTTGTTATTATGGCTGCATGGAAACACCACACTGTTAACAGATAGAATTGCTTGTGCAATTAGTCGATACGTTGTTTCCACGCCGTTTGGACGCATACATAGATCTTTATTCTGCTAATATGTTTAAGCTCATCGGCTGTCTGTCTGTTCCGAATGTTTCTTTATGCATATCATAGCGGTCATGCTTTATATATTTTTCAATGCTTTTTCATATAATCTCCTGGGAGTTGACTTGGTAGTCAATGTCCTAAAGACAAGTGGCTATATCAGAGCTGTACAATTTGGAACTGTCTGGCACCAAACCGGCAGGTTCCATAATTTGACAACTTTTTTCTTATCCTTGTCAATTACAGGTCAAATTGACTAGCACGCCTGAAGTCGGTCTCGCTAAGAATCGGCACCGCCACCTGCTGAAGGTTCAGGAGGTCAGGACCTTGCTCCGTACGCCCTCTGAGGACCGTGAGCTCGAGTGTGTTGGCGTGATCGACCGAAAATTCCACGTCAACACATTCTTTTGGCATGCCCGGTGGGACACAAATCGCCTTATCATGACAATCAACAATGAAGACGTGCTGCACGTAACCATGGATGAGCTTCTAGAAGAGCTTCAGCGCATGGTAGAGGAAACTGTTGAACAATACCGTTACATGTGTCTGTTGAGTTTCAGTAGAAATAGAGATAAGAAGATTATCTAGAAGTCTCATCTTTCAAGGGTGGTTCTGGACGGACATGAAGATCCAATGATTCAAATATAACATAATGCTATGCGAGAAGTGATCAGCAAGGCCATGTCTACTACCCTGATGAATCATAACGAAGTCTTCCTCAACAGCCTCACAAATACCATTAAGGAGGCTTTTAACTTGGGTGGTGACAGAAGAGGTCCAGCATATACTGTTGGAAACAGTCAAGGAGCTAGAACTTCTACTGGACCTCAGATCAATGGTCCAAATGGCAATGGAAACCAGATGATGGTTAACCCTGGGGCGTGACACCGCAGCCAGTGCAATAGCCGAGTATGAGTAATAATATATACTCATCGGCTACAAAAATAGCTCCTCATGCAAGGCGCATTACTAGAGACTTCAATGCATCACCTGGTGATATCCCTCAGGGATATCATTATGTCTCGGATTTTTATACCTTGGATGCTCAAGAAAACCCGGGATATAATGGCAACACTTTCGGGGCTCAGAATATCGACTATCAAAGGCCGGTGAATCAAATTGATCAACTGATGAGTCAGGTAACTGATCTGGTTTAGAAGCAATTTGGCTTAACGCCAAAATCCACAGTGACTGGCTACAAAAAGCCATATCCAGAATGGTTTGATCAGGTTGTTCTTCCTCCAAGATATAGAATCCCTGATTTTACCAAATTCACAGGAACCGGCTCAGTGACAACCATGGAACATATAACCCAGTTTCTAGTCCAGCTTGGGGAAATTGGTGATGAACAAGCACTTAAAGTCAGAATGTTTCCTCTCTCTCTATCTGGTTCGGCTTTTCATGGTTTTCATCTCTGCCACCCAATTCCATTTAGAGCTAGGAGGATTTGGAAGACAAATTCCATAAGTATTTTGACTTTGGAGTATTGGAGAAAGGCCTAGTAGAGTTAATCGATACAAGGCAAACGAATAATGAGTCTGGATGCCAGTACCTTCAGAGATTTAGAGAGATGAAGAATCAATGCTACTCCTTATCATTATCAGACCTAGAGGTGGTTAGCATTGCGATTCGAGGATTGATACCTGCCATCAGAGAGAAAATCGGCTTTGGTTTTAACAATATGGCCGATTTAGCTAAAAAGGTGGCAAATATTGATGCTCAGAATCGGTATAATCAAGTCTTTAAACCCAAGAAAGCCTACAATGCATTGAGTCATTTCTTCCTGCAAGATGAAAACGATGATTCAGGAGATGAAAGTGATGATGAAGTGGCTGCTGTAGACTGGGCTTGGAAAAACAACGAGTACATACCTTGGGCAAAGGCTAAGAGTACCGAGAAAGATATAAAGTACAACTTTGACATCACTAAGGCCGACAAGATATTTGACTACTTACTAGAGAAGGGTCAAATCAAGTTGACTGGAAATCACAGTATCCCATCGGCTGAGGAGCTCAAAAATTAGAGGTACTGCAAATTTCATAATTCAGGTACCCATACTACTAATGATTGTCGAGTTTTCAGAGATACGATCCAGAGGGCTATCGTTAAAGGAAGGATAGGCCTAGAAAAAGCTAAGGGTATGGCGTTCAACGACCATCCTTTCCCACAGAACATGGTAGCTTCTGCTCCTCGAAGTGAAATCAAGGTGTTGACTTCTGACAAAGCCAAGGAAGCTGGTACGGTTGATCCAAAGAAACAGCTAACAACCAAGGAGTATCAGGAGATGAAAGCACAGAAGAATACTGATCTACGTGATCAACCTGAGACTTCGAAAGCTGGTGAAGCAAGAAGACGTCCAACTGTCAGAATTTTACTGAACAAGTGGCAACGTCAGAAGGAAAGGAGCCAAATGCAAAGGGAAAAGGATGAGCAGGAATATCAAGAGTGGCTCGAAGAGGAAGAGTATAGGAGGTCTCGTGAAGAAGAGATGCATATCATAGATGAGGAAAAGAATCATTGGGACTGTCCTTTCTTCAGACATTGTTGGAATGAAGGCTTGAAACTTCCTACTCTTCGTAATTGCCCAGAATGCAGTGATCAGTATCGGGAGTATAGGCAGTCGAGAGACAACCGCCGATCTGTGCATGAAAGATTGAGGTTTGAAAAGACAGATCAGCGCATAAAAAATGAAAATGTTCATAATCGGCTTGGAGCAAGATTAGCCGATCATGATCATCCCTACCAAGAGGGACAATGGTGTCCTGGTGGCTTGACTAAAAGCCAGAAACGACGGATTCAAAGGTTAAGGAACGATGAAATCCAGAAGAAGAAACCCAATGTCTAGCAAGTAAAGCAGATAGCCGATAAAGGTGAATCATCGGCTAATATCGCTACTCTGTTCATGCTACCTGTTGAGTTTAGATCCTCTAATCATGAAGAAGAATCTGATGACGAAGAAGCAATTGCTCAGTGGATCTATCAAGCAGAAGAGGCCACATTTCAAAAACCCGAAAAGCATTCTCATTTGAAAGCTCTGTATTTGAAAGGGTTTGTTGATGGAAGGCCTCTGAACAGGATGCTAGTTGATGGAGGGGCAGCTGTTAATTTGATGCCATATGCCACTTTTAGAAAGCTTGGCAAAACTGCAGAGGACTTAACTAAGACTGATATGAGGTTGACTGATTTTGCTGGCAACGTATCGGCTACTAAAGGTGTTGTATGTGTCGAGTTGATGATTGGCAGCAAGAGTATGGCGACTACTTTCTTTGTGGTCGATGCAAAAGGATCCTACAGTGTGCTTCTTGGAAGGGATTGGATCCACGCCAACTATTGCATTCCATCTACCATGCATCAGAATGTGATTCAGTGGATCGGCGACACCGTGGAAGCGGTACCAGCCGATTCAACTGTTAGTGTTGCTTATTCAGACTCTGATGTTTGGAACTTTGATAACATGGAGTGTTTTTTCGAAAGGATTCTTGAAGAAGACTTTCTCAAGACAATTGACGACAGTCAATAGCCGATCCAAGAAGTCGGCTTCAAAAAAATGTTCTAGCAGATTAACCTGCTGACGATGATTTGCATCAGCGCCATGAGCTAAGGCCGGTGTCGTGTTAGGCAAAATTATTTCTTTTAAGAGTTTGAACGAAATACTGATTTGTTTGATTTTATAGCTGATACTAATGTATCGCCTTTAGAACAAAATAGCCGATATGTATGTATCGTCTTTTGATATTTAATTGATAGCCGATACTAAGGATGTATCGCCTTTAGAACATTCGTCAAAGGAAATAAATCAACGGGAAAGTTTTGAAAGCACAAGCAACACAATGCAAAGGACATCAAGCAGCGATATTTAACAGAATTATTTGAAGCCTGACGATGCAGGGACAGGCTTGTTGTTCAGTTTGTTCGGCCACCAGGCCGGATATACAAAAGAGACATTAAAACACAAACTAATCTAGATGCAACTTGTTTAGGAGGTCCTCCAGGTGTGACACCTCCGTCACGGCGAGCCCCAGGGGTTGGAATTCCTCCACCAGCTCCCTGAAGTCTTCCCTCGTCCTAGCACCGACGAAGGAGGGAGAGACTTCCCCGAAGATCTCAGCACCGCTGAGTTCGGCTCCGGCGAGGGCGAAGGTGGCACCGTGGCAGACGACGTAGAGGGCTAGCTCCCTGATGCGCGTCCCGACGTCATCCAGGCGCGCCCTCAGATTGTCTCCCCAGGCGTTCACAAAGTCAGCAATCGTCGTGGCTCGCCCAGGGAGCCAATGGAGCTGCCGTTGGAGTTCTGCGATTGGACAAAAAGAGACTAAATTTAAAAAGGATAGTCGATTCAATCAAATCAAAGAACAAATTGGCTAAGTATTTAAACAAATAGTTACCAATAGATTGACTAGAATGGTTATGCAAAGGTAATTAAAATGATGAGTTAAAGGATTTGGAAAAAGTGTACCAGCAACCCTGGCGTCGGACGCCTCTAGGTGTTCAAGAACACTGTTGAGGCGAGCGCGGAGGACCTCTCGCTCCTCCACAAGGCGGGCGGTTCGGCGATGTTCTTCCTCCAAGAGGCGTCGGGTGTCGGAGACGCCCCTGATGAAGGCCGAGGCGTCATCGTCCAATGCCAACCCATGCCTCGACGGGGGTTGGCTGGGGCCTTGGCCGTCCGCCGGAGGAGAAAGACTACAGGAAGGTTAGGGTTTTCCTCGGATGAATGAGAAGTTTCAGAGCACAAGAAGTTGTTGAAGAGAAAATCATTACCCGAGCACACGGCGACGAGTCACCGGAGGGCCATCCACAGACTTCGATGCCTCCGCGGGGCGCTTACCACGGTTGTCCGCCATTGCTTTGATCACCGAGTGGAGAAGAAGAGCAGTCGGTGGTTGAGGAGAGCAAAGGCCAAAGAGTAAAGCAATGAATGCGTGGTGTGTTCGAGAAGCCGACGTCTTGTATTTATGAGTAAGGCTTGAGAAGATGAAAGGGCGTCGGTTCGGGGGCACCCTCAGATTTAGATCCTAAGGTGAATCGACTAAATAGGCCGTTCTAGTGCTAATCAGCTAAAGGATAAGTCATCTATATAATATCGGCTGAAGATAGCTGATAGAGCTTCAAGTGTTAAATGGAAAACGGAGTATCATGACACCAGTCAACCGATGAAGACTGTAAATGTTTACAAAGGAAGGGTTGAGAGTAAGGAATTACAGATAAATAGGATTACATGTTTAGTATAGATTTTAATACATTCAGAGCATTCAAGCGGATGGCGTCTATATCGGCTATCTTCTTCTGATCCTCTTCAATGGAACCTGGGATTGGTTTCTTCATGGCTTTAACATCCTGAAGCTCACCGTGAAGAAGTGCTATCTTTTTCTTTTGTTCACGAAGAGCAACAGGAATGTTCTCCAGGCTATCTTTCTTCAACTTGATCTGTTCGTCGATAACTTGGAGCCTGCTCAGCAACTGATCCCTCTCGGCTTCTAGAGATCACAGGTTGCCGATAAGGACGGTGGAGTCTGAATTTAATTGATCTATGGTGTCCTTTGTAGCAACCATGTCAGAAATACAACGTTGTTCATGTGCTGGCAGATGTATTTGGGCTTCACGCGCCGAAAGTTTGGCTCTAGCTTCCATATATTCTAACCAGAGGAACTCTATAGGAATCAGAGCTTTGTTAAGATCATCTGGTATGTCATCTTTGATCAAGTCGAAGATGTTTCTGATTCCTTTTGCGTCATGTACCAGATCGGCTATACTGGCCTCCAAAAGAGGGAGTAATGGTTGCAGCCGAGCCTTAGTTTCTTCAGATAGTTTCTTGGAGTAATCTAGTACAGGTTCTTCTTCATCATCCATATAGTCTTCTAAGTCAAAAGGAATGACCGGGGAAGAAGGTTCTCCTTGCTCCTGCACAGATAGATGTATAAATAATCACAGACAAGGAGATATCGAAAGGAGAAGTAGTGTTGTTTAAAGCACCTGGTCAGATGGGATGATTTGAAGCTCAGGGATAATTGAAGAGGGCTCAGGAAGTGCATCTGAAAGAAATCTTCATCAGTTTTCAAGATCATCCACCAAGGAAGATGAAGTTATTAAGAGATATACCTGGTTATGGAAACTCTTGATCAATATCAGGAAGAGGAAGCATTTCAGACTCTACATTTTGAGTATCAACCTGCTCCTGAGGCAACTCAATATTATGAGTGCCAGTCTGTTCCTGGAAATCAAAAGACAGAAAGAGTTACAAACTTGGTAATGAGAATAAAGGGAGGTAGATTTTTATTACCTCTGTATTGGCATTTTTGATCAAGGATTGACTGTTGTCGGAGGTGTCTCTCTTCTTCTTCTTGGATATAACCTTAGCAGTTGGCTTGTCAGTTTTCTGTTTCTTAGAAGAGACAGCTTCCTTTATAAAAGTGCTAAGGGTCTGATCATCTGGGACATTAGAGACTTTTCTCTTCATCAAGGTCTTGATGGTAGGAGCATCACAACCAATCCTTGGATTTGGACGCCATATGTTGTAATTTATTTTTGAGGGATTCAAGGTGACCAAATCCTGCAAGCATTTAACATATGACATCAGAAGGAAATAGGTGGTAAGAATATAGAATTTGAGAACAAATTGGGCCATACCTCATCAGTTGCTTGGAAGTCTGAGTCTAACTTCAGGCAGTAAGTGGCTACAACTTCACTAAAAAGGTGGGTGCTCCACTGTTGCCACCAGTCTTGGAAAGAGACTGAAGAAAATGGTCTGCAATTCCATTCCTTGACCATCTTCAGGGAGACAGACTGCTCTAGTTGGAATATTCTGTTGTACTCCAAAGCAGAGTCTACTGCTTCCCTTGGTCTGAGTTTATCGGCAAAATGGAGAGATGGGGTCACTTGGCCGAAACCCATTTGCCTGGCTGCCATGACAGGATGATAGAATTCATAGGACATGGGACGTTTTTTCCTACCATGCCTAATTTCAGTTGGCAGAAGGCAAGGCTTCATTATCTAGCACAAGATCTTCAGACCCTCATCATCACATTCTCTATGGAACCTGAAGGTATATGGATTCTCAAATTCTGCAATGTCTGGATATTGAAACCAATCAAAGATGGCAGCAGGGAATCCCTTATAGAAGATCTTGAAGAAGAAGCTAACTAATTCATCGATAAATATCATAGCAGCAGCTTCTCCAAATGAGGTTCATCTTCTCACTTTGGCATCATCGGCCAGTAGCTTTTCTTGGCTGTCTGGGTATAATTTTGGGAAAGACAAGGTCCTCAAGTCTGGGGTTATCAACCTGTGAAGATGAAGGTTAAGCCAGAGTTGAAGCAACCACCAGAGACCTGTTATTGATGGGATATCTTCATTTTCCATCAAGCTCTGAGCTACTTTATTCAACATACTGTACAGAGCACCCAGAAGGTACTTCCCCAAAGGTATGTCTGAAGTCACAGGCAATTTTTCTGCCAGAGCCAAGAAATTAGAAGTTGGGCCACAACTCTGCCCGCAGAATAGATACTTCTCCAGCCACATATTCAAAAAGATGATGTGCTCTCGTTCTGAGATACTGGATTGGGGAGTATTAAAAGTGGTAATATAGTTAGACCAACCACCGGTTTTTCCAAGCTTGATGGAGGGCTTGGTTTGAAGGCTATAAGGGTTGATTGATCCAATGATGTTTAAGTCGGTCAGCATATGCACATCGGCTAAAGTTGGGGTCATGGGACCCTTCTTGAACATGAAAGTATTAAAGGTACCGGACCAAAAATAGCGGGCAGCCTTCAGCATTTGCTCATTTTTCTTCATATCAACTAAGGACAGAGTGATGCATTGATCTAAGCTGCGGAGGATCCAATCGGGCTTCTTTTTTGCCTCTACCTTGATCAGCCAGTCTCTCCAACCTGAAATGATCGATGGCCAGTTCCTGAAGGGAGTTTTGCCTCAATGCTTGGAGGCAAAATCTGAATTTTTGAAGGGGATCCTCTGAGTTTCAGCAGTGATGATCTCGGTAGGATCAAGGTTGCCTACTGGGCCAAGGAAGATGTCATTTGGACTGTCCTGAACTGGGATGAGGATCTGGTCGTGAAGCGCCTGAAAATTCAAATATGAGGGAAAATACGAAAATAGAGAATCATCAGAGAAGAGGGATGATAGGAAACCCGAAATTTACCTCAGGAATAGAATCTTGAGTCGCCATTTGACCTGCGGAAGCACCAAATTTGAGCTCTCAAAAGATTTTTGTTTGAATCGAGTGGCGGCGGACTTCTTTGAAAGTTAGGGTTTGAGAATAGCCCTGGAGGAAGCAATAACGGTTGGGAAGAAGATTCGGCTGATCGGTTAAAAGGAAGGACCCCAAAGAAAGGAGTGACATTTTTGGAATAAAATAAATTTCATCCCAAAATTGGGGGGCATGTGTTTACACCAGATTTTGGACCAAAAAGATTATTATTTTGTAAGCGCAAACGACTGGTTTATTAAGGAAGGAATCGGCCAGAAAAATGAAGAAGCTTATGTGGGTTCAAGCGTGACAAGAAGGATTCATGTGGACCAGCGTGACGGGCTTCAAAGACGTGTCGGGCTCGACCAAGGAGTTCAAGTTCGTGTCATCTTTTGTTTTACCTATTATGTAACCTAGTCATGTTAGGACGAGAGTCAACCGGGTCACAAATAGTTAGAAACCCGAATTTTGTAGAGATATACACAATCAATCAACACACCGGCCACCGGCCAAAACCCTAGGAGTAGGAGTAACGTAGAAATCGGCAAGACCTTCAACCAGGCAGGGCTGCATCAGCTTCGACCGACCTCCGGTTTGCTTGTAAGTTTCACCAATGGCTTGTGTCATTTTATAATGAGGCTGTATTTGGCATCGACCAAACTCTTGTTAAGCTATGACATGGCTAATTATCGGTCTAAGTTCGTCTTTTGTAAGACTGTCTTGACTCTGGTCAATCTCTTACTTTAGTCGATCTTGACTAGTTATCGGCTCTATTAGTTTGGCAAGCTAATAGATTCATTAAGTTATCGATGTTGTTTTATGTTTTAATTTGTTTCTTTACGTTTCAAACAACATCTTGCCCAATCAAGATTGACAAAGTGGCTTAAGCTTAAAGGACGCTTGGTTTCGGCTATCCTGAGGTTTTTTATGCTCACAATAGAGAAAATAGCCGATTCAAGCTCTCATCGACTATTTTGTCAATCTTGGTTGTTACATGTTGTGCGTTCGAGATATCCTATAAAGCTATGATCTCGATCTAAGAACTAGTAGATTTAATCTTGCATGCTTATTATGGCTGTATTTTCAAACCCCACTGATACACATGGTAGATTAGATTTACTCGATCTTAAGTCGAGTCATGGTTTCAACGGATAGATCTCGTTTGTGCCTCATGGACCCTGTATCGGCTAAAATAGCCGATCTAGTTATATTTTCTTCATAATGTGTGCTTTTAAACTGCCTGGGATCAATGTATTTGCTTGTTGCAGCGGACGTGATCTAGTTTGATCATCATCATGGCTGCATGGAGACACCCCACTGTTGATGTTTAGATTATTTTATCGATCTATTTGTTATTTATGGCTGCATGGAAACACCCCACTGTTAACAGATAGAATTGCCTGTGCAATTAGTCGATACGTTGTTTCCACGCCGTTTGGACGCATACATAGATCTTTATTCTGCTAATATGTTTAAGCTCATCGGCTGTTTGTCTGTTCCGAATGTTTCTTTAAGCATATCATAGCTGTCATGCTTTATATCTTTTTCAATGCTTTTTCATATAATCTCCTGGGAGTTGACTTGGTAGTCAATGTCCTAAAGACAAGTGGCTATATCAGAGCCGTACAATTTGGAACTATCTGACACCAAACCGGCAGGTTCCATAATTTGACAACTTTTTTCTTATCCTTGTCAATTACAGGTCAAATTGACTATCACGCCTGAAGTCGATCTTGCTAAGAATCGGCACCGCCACCTGCTGAAGGTTCAGGAGGTCAGGACCTTGCTCCGTACGCCCTCTGAGGACCGTGAGCTCGAGTGTGTTGGCATGACCGACCGAAAATTCCACGTCAACACTTTCATGCAATGGTATGTTCAGCCAACCCCAGATATAGCCTTCATAATCCTTGGTGTCTCATTATTTCTGGTTTATGACGGGTAAGTCTAGCTGAGTACCTTCTTGTACTTAGGGTTTTATCCCCTTGTTGTTGCAGATGGACAGTGCTTCTTTGGCTACTGTGAGAACTGCCTGTACCCGGTTACAGGTGATGACTAGACCATGGGCATGGTCCTCTCTTATCCTTCCCTGATGCTTTTGTTGGACATGATCAGGATGTGGCACCAGTAGCGTCAACGAACTAAACTTATGTTCCAAACTATGTTGTTTCCGCCTTTATATTCAAACTATGGTTTGTAATATTGTTTCGTATTCCGATGGATTTAAACTATGTTCGAACTGTGATGTAATTTATGGACATATATGCTAAACTTATTACGATCTTGGCTGAATGCGAAATGTTTGAAATCCTTTGAGATTTCCGGACTACCAGGTTTATATGAGCTTAAGTACAAACGATCATCGCGCAAGCGGGGATTAATGTGCTTAATCTGGTGTAAATTGGTCGGTTCTGCGACAATTCACACGCAGCGCCCCACAATCATTGAGCCATTGCATCTTGTATGGAGAAGGATGGCGTCGCTGTTTTAATCCCATTCTCTCAACCAATTCTTGACTTGCAATATTACTACAGCTGCCATTATCAACAATAATTCTGCACAACTTGTCTTGGATCATGCCTCGAGTATGGAATAGATTATGTCGTTGTTCATTCTCTTCTTTTGTAGCAGTAACAGTAAGCACTCGAAGAGAAATAAAGCAATTATTATCACCTTCATCGGGTTGGATCTCACTCTCATCATTTGGAAGCTCTTCATCATATCTTGGAGCATCTTCTTCTGGATCACTTTCAGATTCCCAATCACCATGCTCGGTCCTTCTACTTGGACATTGTGCACCAACATGTCCACGACCATGGCACTTATGACACACAATTTCTCTGCTACGTGTAGAGGAGGTAGTAGCTGAAGCAACAGTTGGGGCTGCTGCATTTGTAGCAGATCGCTGCTGATTTGCAGGTGATGATGCTGTAGAAGCCGCCATCTTTGATGCGGCAATGGATGGAGAGGACCTAGCTGCAGCACCTTGGGATCGACCTCCACCCAAAGAAGTACCAGCCTATTGTTTGCACCATGGGGCTGCAATAGAATTACTTGCATACGATTTCCCACGTGCTTCTTGCTGAATTTTTCTCTCGATGCGCATAGCTTGATCAACAAGGTCTTGCAAATTATGGTATGGAAACATCTCAACAAACTAGAAAGTTCTTCATTGAGACCGCCCAAGAATCTTGCCATTTTTGACTCAGCATCCTCTCTAATTCCAGCCCGCACTAACAACAACTCCATCTCCTTACAATCTTTATATCAACCGTATCTTTCTCTTTGCTTCAACATTTGCAACCTATGTGAAGGTCACGCTGATAGCTAGATGGTACAAACCGTCTCCTCATCACTCTCTTCATCTCATCCCAAGTATTAATATGATCACGTCCCAACATAAGCTGATTTTCTTGGATTGATTCCACCAAGTGAGAGCATAACCAGAGAAACTCAACTGAAGCAAGATTCACACACCTCTGATCGGAGAGATTATGCTCTCTAAAAATTTGATCACACTGCTCAGCGCACTCAAGATATGCATCAGCATCTTCTCTTCCTGTAAATTTTGGGACACTCAACTTGAAACGAGCAATACTGTTCGGGTCATCTCTGTTATGACGACCACGATGATGTTCTCTATCTTCATGATTAGCACGCCGACGATGATCTCGTCGTCACTCAAATAATCCATCATTAGCAAATGGATTCTCATTATCATCGAATCCTTCTTCATGATCAAAGCCATCAAATTCTTCATCATCAAAATGCACATGACGACCATGTCCATGTCGTCCTCCATGCTGGCCACGATGACCAGCTCGCCTACCACCACCACGACCACCTTTGAAACGATCATGAAAGCCATGTTCCACATCTGAATTTTCTTTTCAGCAAACACAAGATAACATATGAGAGGTGCGGATAAAAACTTAACAAGAGTACGACGGAAGAACAACGATGGTGACTAGCAACAAGATGAACGAAACAAACACAAAGTAACAGTACCACGAAATGGCTATAGGATTTTTGTGTGGCTTTTTAGTGGATTGTAGGACAGGAACAAAATATAAATATATGTGATGGATGAAAAGCAGTAATAGAAGGTAAACGAAATGGTAGATAAATGGGTGATGACAAAAACCTACCGTGACAACGATAGCTCTGATTACCACATGATAGGTTCAGATTTGGATCGGAAAGGAAATGGCCCGATCTTCATGACAGTAGGTTTGCGAACAAAGGATAACTTGCTATGAACAACAGGATAACTAGCTTTATACCTGACAAAGGTTGGAGGCAACCAAGCGACGGGGAGAGAGACACTGAAACCGCGAAGACTTCGACTCGATCTCCGAACGACCGCAGAACCATAATCCGGAACTAATCCACACAATACGGCGCAGCCAAATGGAAGCCGTAGAGCATGAAGTAGGGGACCTCATAGAGATCTCTCACAAGCCCAAGAAGAACTCGCAAGAACAAAGGTTTGAGCAAGAACAACAGAGGTGGTTTATCAATTTATTAAAAGATTCCAAATAGCTTAGAGGTAGGGGATATTTATAATAGGAACAACCCTCCTAGATAGGTATTAAAACAAAATAGAGTTTCTGAAGATAAACAATGTGAAAGGTCTCCTCGAGATGGCTTCCCGAAGTGGTTTCGCATGATTGTTGGCCTCCAGAGCAGTTTCTACTAAACTGGTCATAAATTTTTATTGGGAACTCCAAATGATGTGCTGTTCGTTGGGTTGGCAAGTTAACTTGATAAGCTTTCACACCATGTGCAGCATGCACCACGAAACATCATAGAATGGTATAGTTTTGCATGGGAACTAGAACGTCATGCAGACTGTTGAACTTCTGACCAGTCATCACTTATTCGGTCATACCTTAATGACGCGGAGTACAAAAGAGATGAAACCACTTGGGTTTGAAACTAGACTTGACAAGCTTTCCAAAATGTCCTCATGAGCCTCATAAGCTTCAGGGAATCAAAAGTTATGAGAATTCGTTGCACTGGTCCGTTTTTGCCATCACACTAGTCCGTTTTTGCCATCGTACTGGTCCGTTCTTGCTGGTCGTTTTCATTGCGCTGGTCTGACTCTTGTGGTCTGATTCTTCCTTCTCTTCATGTATATTCCTAAGTACAACCAAACTAGAGCTATTAGGTAGTATATCATTCTTAGAAGTATAAAGATTACAATTAGTAAGGAAAGAATTCACCTGCTCTTGTAGTTTCTTAGCATGACTTCTTGTAAGTGAAGGACCGAAAGTGCTATACAAAAAGACGACCAGAGGGGGTGAATGGGAGCTTTAAATTTCTTATCAGAAACTTATAGCCAATGTCCCGAAAATCAACCCCAAGAGCAGACCTAGAGTTTGATAGTGTCCACGACCCTAGATGAAGGATGGATGCTTCCAAGAAGCAAAGCGGGACACTACACAACTCTAGAAACCCAACGCAAAAGCCGGAAATCAAAACCGACAACGGACGAACGAGCCACGGATGAAACCGTGCTGATCTGCACTGACCGGACTCACTGGAGCATCCGGTCAGTTGGGATCGGACGCGTCCGGTCCGCTCAAGAGCATTCTGGAATCTCGCTGAGTTGGACCGGACTCACGAGACAGAGCGTCCGGTCACGGTGCAGAGAGTGTCTGATCAATACAAACCAAAGACGATGAACAGTGCAAAGAGTGCGTCCGGTCAGTTGATATCAGAAGTCCGATCAATTTCGTAGAGAAATCTTACATGGCATTCAACGACCGGACTCACTAGTCAGAGTCCGGTCACCCCGATGCCAGAGTCCGATCACTCCGAAATTGCACAGTTCGTCCACCGATTCGACTTGATCTCACCCAAAATGAATCCTCTAAGGAACAAACTTGGTGAGAGGAGTCACATGGATGATAGTGAGCTACTCCTAGGAGATCATGGCTCGAACCTATCTCTAAATCGATGAATCGAAAAAATTCAGAGGAAAGGAGGAGAAAAGTCGATTCAAAACAAAAACCAACTGATCTACTTGTTTGTGAGGTTTGAATTGAATCCCTTCGGTGGAAATGATCCCCTCACAGTAAAGAACAAGTTGATTCAAATGGTTTTGCAAACGAAGCAATATAGAGGGAGATAGACTGATGAGGGACGGCCCGATCTTCCGAGAGGTAGCGATAGCTTCGATTGGTGGAGAACTCGACGTTGGCGATCCAGCTTCAAATCAGACACGATTCGAACCCTGCAACCGTTACACCACTGCTTTGTTGGTTATCAACCAAGCACAACTTGATTGACCTCGCCAAGAAGGCTAATCCTGCAAGCGAATCGAAGAACACAAGCAAGAGGGTAAAACACGCAATCTGAAATTGCAAATATGAATTATGTGAATATCAATAGATGGGTTCAAGAACTCGGTTCCAAAGGACCAATCAACATAGTGGAGGAGATCAAGAACGGGGGCCCTGGATCACTGTAAAAGGATTCGACACCACAGTTACAATGAACGATTCAGTTTCTCGATGGAAAACTAAACTCTAAACAAAACCCAAGACCAAACGACGACGACGGCGGCTAAATATAGCGTTTAGGACATCATCTATGCTGGACGCGCCCCCTAATGGGCTCTAAGACGATACACAGCCCAACAGACCAAAATACGGTGACGCAGCACCCTGACAGATTCTGGACGCTGACTTGTATCGACGATTCCCGTTGACTCCGGACGTATTGTGACGTGATTCCAAAGCCATTGGTTAGCTTATCAAATTATCTTTCCAAGCATATCTGGTTCATCAAAAACAGAGTCCGTATGCGTCCGGGGCATTGATTTTACCCGGGACTGCTCCTGAATTCCGAGGGTGACGTGGAAGCTGAGTTGGAGACGGATTGCAACTTGGGGAAGACCATGGCGTCGGTGTGTCCAGCGTGACGATGTCCTCATCATCCTCCCCTTCTTGAATTGGAGTCATCCTCGACTCCATCTTAGCGATGTCCTCATCATAGACCAACGGGAAAATCATGGAGAAACGAAGAACGTGAAGAACAAATTCAAAACGCGAATCACAAACATGAATTGCAACCGTGTGGCTACCACACGAGTCAATAGTGAGATTACGGTCTCACTTCCTCAAAATCTCGTGAACACAGAGGTATGATTGCTGTCTCTGCGGATCTCAGTAGCTACAGCAAGGATGTGGGAGAGCAGAAAACCCTAAGTGCAAAATAGCAATAACTGAGATAGGTTGGGAGGTGGGTGTCTCCCTCTACTTATCCTAATTCTATTCCCACTCTACCCCTAATGATACAGAGAGCGAACTAGCTAAACCCTAAGGCTATTCTAGACCATCTCGAAGTAGATGGTGATCCGACGGCCACGCCCGCACAACTGGTAGCTTCGCCTCGACGCGACCTCACGATTGTCGCCACGTGCCGCCACCGCACCTTCGTCCTTTTTACGGACCTCCCCCCGTTTTTGAGGCTGAAACCGGGAAACTTGTCTTCAAGTCCTCCCCCAGTTTTGAGGCCGAAACCTACTGGGCATTCAGCGACCAGACTCACTAGTCAGAGCCCGGTCACCCCGATGCCAGAGTCCGATCAGTTCGAAATTGCACAGTTCGTCCACCGATTCGACTTGATCTCACCCAAAACGAATCCTCTATGGATCAAACTTGGTGAGAGGAGTCACATGGATGATAGTGAGCTACTCCTAGGAGTTCATGGCTCGAACCTATATCCAAATCAATGAATCAAAGAAATTCAGAGGAAAGGAGGAGAAAAGTCGATTCAAAACGAAAACCAAACGATCTACTTGTTCGTGAGGTTTGAATTGAATCCCTTTGGTGGAAATGATCCCCTCACAGTAAAGAACAAGTTGATTCAAATGGTTTTACAAACGAAGCAATGTAGGGGGATATAGACCAATGGGAAAATCGTGGAGAAATGAAGAACGCGAAGAACAAATTCAAAACGCGAATCACAACCACGAATTGCAACCGTGTGGCTACCACACGAGACAATAGTGAGATTACGGTCTCACTTCCTCAAAATCTCGCGAACACAGAGGTATGATTGCCATCTCTGCGGATCTCAGTAGCTACAACAAGGATGTGGGAGAGCAAGAAACCCTAAGTGCAAAATAGCAATAGCTGAGATAGGTTGGGAGGTGGGTGTCTCCCTCTACTTATCCTAATTCTATTCCCACTCTACCCCTAATGATACAGAGAGCGAACCAGCTAAACACTAAGGCTATTCTAGACCAGCTCGAAGTAGATGGTGATCCGACGGCCACGCCCGCACAACTGGTAGCTTTGCCTCGACGCGACCTCACCGATTCCCACCACGTGCCGCCACCGTGCCTTCATCCTTTTCACGGACCTCCCCCCGGTTTTGAGGCCGAAACCGGGAAACCTGTCTTCAAGTCCTCCCCCCGGTTTTGAGGCCGAAACCGGGAAACCTATCGTCCATCGTCTGAGTTTTGTGGCCCAAACTCAGAAACCCACCGGCGCCCAGGTTTTGAGGCCCAAACCTGGAAACCGTCCTCAGCCCGAGTTTTGTGGCCCAAACTCGGAAACCGGGTTTTGTGGCCCAAACCTGGAAACCGTCCACCGGTAGTTTTTCTGTGGCTCAACCACCAAACCGGCGCCGTAGAGGGGATGCACCGCCCGTGCACCCCGTCCACCGACACGTGTCCCCATGTCCATGACCCGAGCCACACCGTGCCCCGCAAGTCTCCGCTCGTCGCTATCCCAGGCTGTCAGCCACCACAGCTGATCCTCAGGCCACTGGTCCCTCAGTCCAAGCCTCACGCCCTTCACCGCTACAGGGTCCATCGGCACGGCACGTCTCTACTTGACCTTCACCTTGCCTTCGATCACTGTCTCTGTGCCGACACCTGCACAACACAAGCCAAAGAACATGCGCATCAAACCAGTTGACAATCACTCATCATCTCAAGATCCGGCATACACCCATGTATCCGCAATCTCCCCCTTGATGAGCGCATTGTCAACTACCAACACAAATCATATAGTAGAAGAAAGAAGAAGAAGGAGAAGTAGAGATCTCGTCCAAATGACCCAAAAGCATAACAAAGCCAAGAGAATGTCAAGTGGAGTGAGCAAAACAACTTGGTCCCCAAAGACATGGGCAACGGCTCGACGCAACCAAGCAAAGCAAAGCTAGCCCTCAAGAAGAGGCAGAACGGGCTCAACACCGCTAGCACAAACGCTTGATACCAATTGAAATAATGCTAGTTGAAAAGCAAGAAGGTTCGATACCAAGTGAAGCAAAATCAACTGAAAAGCACAATCAGCTGAAAAACGCATAAGAATGCAAAACTGCTAGTCCCTCAAGATAGAGGCACAGAGGCTCAACACAACTAGCAGAAACACGCTCCATACCAATTGAAAAGAAAGAGAAATGCTCCAAACTCATAACTCATCAAGCGAGCAAACTCGAGCAAACTCCCCCTAGACATAATCTCCCCCTTCAATAGTGCTCACAACTAGGATATGATTTGTCAATTTTCTCCCCCTTAGTTGATAATGCACACTCAAGCAAATGCATATGAGTCAGAAATAAAGTTAGCAGCTACAGTAATATAGTCGATAGAATGAAAAGATATTCTAAAGTGTTGATCCGACAACTCAACAATAAGCATCCATGCCAGCAAAGGCTCAAACTGATCACCAAATACGAAATATGAACATATGAGTAAACTGAGAAGTTTTAAGCTATTCAGAAAAAGGGTTTCACCATCGAAATAGCACTAAACATGTATAAACAGGAAGTCAAACAAGTGCTAAACATGTATACAAGGTGAACTACCCCTAGCAAAGTTCAACCATCATGCTATAGAATGAAACATAGACTTGTGTTTTCAAATTTTATCAGAGTTGCAGCGGTGAAAATACACAAGTTCAAATTTCAGCACGTGATTGCGAGAGGTTGAAAGCTTGTCATTGCCTAACTTTTCAACCGAGCTAAGCCTATGCATAAGCAATCAAAAGCTTAAAGCATCGATTTCGGTCTTACACTACACGGCTCAAGTTTAACTCAATGTGCAATGAGAAACAGTCTCGATACCGTGATGTGCTAACAAGCAATCCCATCTCGATCTTTTCAATTCACTTAAACTTGTTTCAATTTTAAGACAGAATATGGACATACCGAGCAAGTGAGTGACTCAGAACTAGAGACATAGCAACCAAGCATATATGAAAGGCACAATCTATTTCAACACATTCTACACATGCTAGTTGCCAATCTCAATGGTGAACATGTTTCAAATTTTACGTTCATTAAGCATATTCACCATTCATAAAATAGCTCAGCTCACAACATGTATCAGTGATCAAAAAGAGCATAAGCTACATGTATCATTAGAACATACACTAAACAGAGAATATTACATTCTAAAGATTATAGACATGAAGCTTGAAAATGCAAAGATGCATGATGAAATGCAAAGACTAATCTACCCAAAGAAAACAAACCAAAAGAAGAAGTCAGGCTATGATACAATAGACAAAGTGTTTCCCCCATCTAAAAGGGGAAACACACACCAAGCTCACCTCTCAACCTAGCAAAGGTTGATTGGTCCAAAGGCTTGGTAAAGATATCGGCCAACTGATTATGAGTATCTACATGCCTAAGGTCGATATCACCCTACTCAAAATGGTCTCGTAGAAAATGAAAGTGCACATCTATGTGTTTGGTCTTAGAATGCAACACGGGGTTCTTAGCAATGCTAATCGCACTCGTGGTGTCACAAAGCAAAGGAACTCGAGAAAAGCTCAGACCAAAATCACGCAAAGTGGCCATCATCCAAAGCAACTGGGAACAACAGCTAGCCACAACAACATACTCAGCTTCTGTAGTAGACTGGGCGACACTAGACTTCTTGCGAGAAGACCAAGATACAAGAGAAGAGCCCAAAAACTGACAAGTCCTAGAAGTGGACTTGCGCTCAAGACGGCAACCAGCAAAATCAGCATCCGAGTAACCGCAAAGGGAGAAGGTGGAAGAAGCAGAATAACAAATCCCAAACTCAGGTGTGAAACGAAGGTACCTCATAATTCGCTTGACTGCCTGACGGTGAGAGGTGCGCGGCGACGCCTGAAAGCGAGCGCAAAGACACACCGCGAACTGAATGTCTGGGCGTGTCGCCGTCAGGTACAACAGCGATCCGATCATACTCCGGTACTCCTTCTGGTCCACAGCTTCTCCATCCTCATCCGCATCCAGGGCCGTCGTGGTCGACATGGGTGTTGGAAGAGGCTTGGCCTCACCCATATCGAACTTCTTCAATATGTCCTTGGTATACTTGCCCTGGTGCACAAATGTCCCTTCTCGGGATTGCTTGATTTGCAACCTGAGAAAGAATGTCAACTCGCCCATCATGCTCATCTCAAACTCCCTGCTCATAGGATCTGCAAACTTGGCAACCAAAGCATGAGAAGAACCACTGAAAATGATATCATCCACGTAAATCTGAACCAAGAGAGTGTCATTGCCTTGCTTGAGGAGAAAAAGCGTTTTATCAACACATCCCATTTTAAAACCCTTAGCAAGCAAAAAGGTTTTCAACCTATCATACCAGGCTCTAGGGGCTTGTTTCAAACCATACAAAGCTTTGTGAAGTTTAAAAACATGTTTGGAAACTTGGGATTTTTGAAACCGGGGGGTTGTCTCACATACACCTCTTCTTCTATGTAGCCGTTTAAGAGAAGGCACCCTTGACATCCATTTGAAAAATTTTGAAACCTTTGGATGCAGCAAAAGCCAAGAGTATCCTAATTGCCTCCAAACGAGCTATAGGAGCAAAGTCTCCTCATAGTTTATCCCCTCCTTCTGACTATACCCCTGGGCTACAAGTCTGATCTTGTTTCTCACAATGTGGCCATCCTCTCCTTGTTTGTTTTTGAAAACCCATTTTGTCCCAATTGGATTACAGTCTAGAGGAGGCGGAACCAAAACCCAAACCTAATTTCTTTCAAAATTTTCTAACTCCTCATGCATGGCATTAACCCAATCAGGATCAGATAAAGCATGTCCAACATCTCGGGGTTCAAAATCAGCAACAAATGCAGAATGAGCAAAGTGAGAGATTTGTTGTGACCTTGACCGAGTGACACGTACGTCGATGCTGTTGATCATCTATTGAGGAGGGTGTTGGCGTTGAATGTGTCGTGGCGCCTCTCAAGTTGAAGAAACCTCCCCCTCAATAGTAGTTGGTGCTCCCTCGGGTACAATTGGTACAACCCGAGGTGGTGGATCGCACGGCCCCCAAGTGGTCAATGAAGAGGGGTTGGGGCCATGTGTCGTCGTCGTAGAAGCCGATCCTAGAGGCACAGCAGGTGGAGGTGGTGCTGGGTCACCAGTGCCTTCAGCACCCTCGTCCTCATCGTCAAAAAGAGGTTCGCCAACCTCCTGATCACCTGCACGCTCAAATCTAGAAGAAGGACAATTCATGGTCTCGTCGATGGTGACATCAAATGTCTCCATGACTCGGTTAGTATCCAGGTTAAGTACACGATATGCACGAGAGTGATTCCCATAACCCAAAAATACACCGTCAGAAGAACGAGACTCAAACTTGTCCAAGTTGCCTTTCTTGAGTATAAAACAGTGGCAACCAAAAACTCTAAAATAACTCACTTTGGGCTTTTTTCCAAAACGCAACTCATAAGAAGTCTTTTTCAAGAAATCTCTGAGAAAAATGCGATTGGAAATATAGCATGCAATGTTCATAGCTTCGGCCCAATACCTAGGAGTCCTATGCTCATCGAGCATCGTCCTGGCCATCTCAACAAGGGTCTGATTCTTCCTCTCTACAACACCATTCTGTGGCGGTGTGTAGGGGGAAGAAAACTGATGCTCCAAACCTAGAGAGTTACAAAACTTTTCAAAATCCGAGTTCTTAAACTCGGAACCATTATCGCTACGAATAGCTCTCATCGAGTTTTAGGGAACTCGTTCTGAAGTTCTGAACTCATTCTTTTGAACCCCGAATAGTCCAAATGTCCTCTCTTTTGTTCGCAATCTGATTTTGCGACTTCAGAACGAGTGTCAGGAAAACGATCACCACGCACAGGAAAACGTGGTCCGCTGACGGAAGAGCGTCCATCGCGATAGTCAAAACGTGGTGGGGGAAAACGCTCAATAGCATATCCATCGCCACGGGGTCCATATCCTACAAAGTTAGGATCCCGCCGGGCAAAACCTCCTTAAGGCCTAGGACCATGAGGCATTGGACCTCTAGGCTTAGCAGCTCTCCTTTGAACATTCGGCACATGTACATCATGGAAAGGATGGTACATGTCCGCATTGTTCATCTCCCTTGCACGACGCTCCTCTTTCTTGCACCGAAAGCAAAACTCCCTCAAGTGTCCATCTCTCCCACAGTGCTCACAATGGTACCTCACCGCTCTCATAGAGGGGTTGTTGGTACTCATGGTAGTGGGTGTGGATCACTTGGTTCTTCTGTGGCATGAGCTCCTCTTGGATAGGTGGCATGGTGTCTAGCTTGTTCTTAAGGTGGTTTGGCTTGGGAGACCACACTTGTTTCTTTGGTGGAGCTTTTGGAGGTTCCTCATACACTCCATCTTTGGTGTTAGGCTTGAAAGGCTCTTTGGGTGGTATCTTGGTTAGCTTGGGAGTAGTGGTGGAGTTGGGCTTCTCACTCGGATTAAGACCACTCGACTCTCCAATCTTACCAAAACAACCAGCACTCTCCATCCCCTGAGCAAAGCCTACACCTGGACCTCCAGCATCACGTTTAAATTGGTCAATCATCATCCCAAGCTGCGGCTCACCACAAGACACCCATGACAAGATGGTCTGAAGGTATGTGTTTTCTTCCTCGGTTTGCATCTTGTCATGCTTCGCATTAGCTATCTCCATCTCCAAGCCCTCACACAAAGCACACCTAGACACACAAGTGCTATCCGAGCTGGCCTTCTCAAGAGACACAATCTTGGCAATCTTCTCTGCCAACTCGGATGGCAAGCTTGCGCAAGACTTGCACGCACCAAGCAACGCGGGTCTCGCTCGAAGCTCATCCACCTCTCCAACCAAAGCAGCATACTTCACTATCAGAGTGAGAAGGTCAGTCATGTGCTTGGAGCACATCTCACACTCACCCTCCTTAGAGACTACAACAGTGGACTTGGCATACTCAAGTTCCCTCACCGTATCCTCCCATTTCTGCCTAAACTCCTTCCTCTCTCTAGCTGCATGTCTCAACAACTTGTCTTGACTAAGCAAAGCAGCAGTAAGTTTCTCAACTTCAGCAGAGAGTTCATCGGGAGTCTGGGATACCTGCGAGGAGTCATCGTCATTGTCGTTCCGAGGGTTCTCCTCCAACTAGCTGTCGACCTCCTTGCCGAGGGCCATGGTGCAAAAGCCCTCGTTGTCGGCGAAGAAGCAAAGACCATTCAGCTTGTCCTCGATCTTCTTCTTCTTCTTCTCGGACTCGTCATCGCTTGATGTACAGGAGTCGTTGTCTGAGTCATCGACGTCGCTGAGCGTGGCGAAGAAAGCACGCTGCTCGGCATGGGCTTTCTCCAAGTACTTCTTCTTGATGTACTCCTTGTTGAGGCCACCCTTCCGCTTGTGCTTGGGAGGGGTGTACTTCTCCTTGTGCCTGCCAGAGTCGTACATGTGCCCATGATCACCCTTGCCAAAAGATTGCTTGTTCTTCTTCAGGCAGTTGGCGATGAAGTGATCAGGGTCGCCACACTCATAGCATCCAGCGCGTCCTCCTCCATGACGACGGTTCATGTGGTTGTTGTGGAGCCATGAGAACCGGTTGGCAAGCAAAGCCAACTCGTCGTCTCCCATGAACTCCAGCTGCTCCTCTGTGACAGAAAGAAGAGAAGAAAGTGCAAAGCCTCCAGAGGGGTTAGTAGAAGAGCAAGAAAGCAAAGCCATTGACGGGCCAGAAGGATTCTCATAAGAAGCCCTCGTCATGGCATCAATCTCACTGGACTTGAGCTTACTAAAGAGCTCGTCACACGTGAGAGTCTCATAGTTAGGCGGTTCAATGATCGCCTGAACCTTAGAGTCCCACACTGACCGATCGAGAGTGTGCAAAAGTTTGAGAGCCCTCTCATGATCGTCGAAAGGCAACAGCTCCTTGTTAGCCCTCATCCTATTGACAATCACCTGAAAGCGAGCGAATAAACTCTCTATGCTCTCACCAGGCATGTGTCGAAAGTTATCATACTCCCTCTTGTGCAACTCGTAGAGATGGGATTTGACTTGAGTGGTTCCCTCATGGAAGCGCATGAGGGTCGCCCAAATCTCCCGAGCCGTAGGGAGGTGAGAAATGCAATCAAACTCAGACATGCTCAAACAGAAGAAAAGAGCATTATGGGCTCAGCTATTGGCATCGTGCTCATCGATCTGCAGCTGAGTCACACGAGCAGCCAAGACCACGTAATCTGCCTTGTTGCAAATCTCCTAGACAAAAGCAACCATGCTCTGAAGATAGGCCGACATGCGTATCTTCCAATACGCATAGTTCGTCCCATCGAAAAACGGCGGTTTGCCCACGCCACGATCCATGTCGCCTTCTGTGGATCTGGAACCGGCTAAGATGAAAGATCCTTAACCCGCTCTGATACCAATTGAAGGACCGAAAGTGCTATACAAAAAGGCGACCAGAGGGGGGGGTGAATGGGAGCTTTAAATTTCTTTTCAGAAACTTATAGCCAATGTCCCGAAAATCAACCCCAAGAGCAGACCTAGAGTTTGATAGTGTCCACGACCCTAGATGAAGGGTGGATGCTTCCAAGAAGCACAGCGAGACACTACACAACTCTAGAAAACAACGCAAAAGCCGGAAATCAAAACCGACAATGGACGAACGAGCCACGGACGAAACCTCGCTAATCAGCACTGGCCGAACTCACTAGAGCATCCGGTCAGTTGGGATCGGACGCGTCCGGTCCGCTCAAGAGTGTTCTGGAATCTCTCTGAGTTGGACCGGACTCACGAGGTAGAGCGTCCGGTCACAGTGCGGAGAGCGTCCGATCAACACAGACCAAAGACGATGAACAGTGCAAAGAGTGCGTCCGGTCAGTTGATATCAGAAGAGTCGGATCAATTTCGCAGAGAAATCTTACTTGGCATTCAACGACCGGACTCACTGGTCAGAGTCCGGTCACCCCGATGCCAGAGTCAGATCACTCCGAAATTGCACAGTTCGTCCACCGATTCGACTTGATCTCACCCAAAACGAATCCTCTAAGGATCAAACTTGGTGAGAGGAGTCACATGGATGATAGTGAGCTACTCCTAGGAGATCATGGCTCGAACCTATCTCCAAATCGATGAATCGAAGAAATTCGGAGGAAAGCATGAGAAAAGTCGATTCAAAACGAAAACCAACCGATCTACTTGTTTGTGAGGTTTGAATTGAATCCCTTCGGTGCAAATGGTCCCCTCACAGTAAAGAACAAGCTGATTCAAATGGTTTTGCAAACGAAGCAATGTAGGGGGAGATAGACCAACGGGAAAATCATGGAGAAACGAAGAACGCGAAAAACAAATTCAAAACGCGAATCACAACCACGAATTGCAACCGTGTGGCTACCACATGAGACAATAGTGAGATTACGGTCTCACTTCCTCAAAATCTCGCGAACACAGATGTAATAGAAACGACCAATTTATAAGAGCACAAGTACGAAATTCTCCGCCGGAGCAGTAAATTTGCACACTTGAGCCCATATAAACCCGGTAGTCCATTAAATCTCAAAGGATTTCAAACTTTTCCCAACATCAACAACATAGGATCGTAATAGTTCAGAACCAACCGTCACATGACAGAGTATTACATAAATTCTTCAGAGTAGTGAACTTAGTTATTACAAACCGGGTTCCGTTTCAAGTAGCGGAAGCTTAACCTTAAAACATAGTTTTGAAATCACCACACATAGTCTGTTACAGTGCCATTAAGTTGTCATCCTTGACAAAGCAAAAAATACAGATGGAATAGGTTATTTCCCGAGACCTAGTTATCTCCCAAAGCAGGGCACAGGCAGTTGATGCAATAGTCATAGAAAACCTAACCATCTGCAACAACAAGGGGAATAAAGCCCTGAGTACGAGAAGGTACTCAGCTAGACTTACCCGTTGTTGACATTGGTTATCTATCAAAATTAAAGGATAAATAAATATGAAATGGGCATGAATTCAATCACTAATAAAGGTTTAGGGTTTTAATTGACAATATTCCACGAGTTTTGGTGAACTGTGATTCTGCAGGGACTAAACCAGGAAACCAGCACTGATTTCTTCTCCTAGAAGGAAACCGACGGAAGATTACGGAACCGGCACGTCAGGAATACTCCAGAAGGATCTAGAGGACACCACGAGGTGGGACACCCCGAGAGGCTGCCAGGTGGGACCGGTCGGTCCCACCTTTAGACCGACCGGTCTCCCCCTGGGCTCGCTAGACTCCGTCTTCTGGAAGCTTCCTCCACCGCCTTTGAGGATCCATCTCAGCCCTACGTGAAGTCGGTTTGATCTAACGGCCGCGGTTGATCCCTCAAGGCTATATATAAATAGGCCCCCAGACCCTAGGGAAGATCAAGTCTCTCTTCAGAAAAGTCTATGCCTCATTCAGAAACCCTAGAAGAAGACTTCAAGAGCCAGCTATCAAGTAGAAGACTAGTTACCCCTCTAGTTAGGTTTAAGACCTAGTCTTATACTAGAACTAGAAGAGAGAGAGAGAGAGAGGAAGAGATCAAGAAGGAGCTCCGGCCTGTCGGATCAACTTCTTCATCTTGTACCTGTAGATTCAAGTTTCTTCAACTTGCTTTAGCGATTGTTTCGGTAATCAACATCTACATTTAAGTTTGAGTCATTGTTCTTATTATTCTTAAGTTTTATGACTCTCTTTTGAGTACTTTAATTTCTAGTCATTCTAGAGTTAGAGTAGTTGGATAGTGTAAGCGTGGTGCTTAGACTTGATAGCTCATAAATGCCTCCTATAACGCCGGTAGTAGTGGTTGTTCGCAAGGGTGACTCTTATAGCCTTGTTGATTCTTCTATAGTCCACTTACCCGTGTGAAGGCTCGGTAGGATTATACATTTGCATAAAAGACTCATACTCTGTTTGTGAACATTTTATGGCAACTTTCCCACTAAGAATAATATAAACATATCACTCTTAAACTGGAATTAGACAGCCTTAGTGATCCCCTCTATACTTCTAGATTCTCCGTCCTTGTTAGCTACTCAGGGGTTAGACTTTAAGACTTAACACTATCCGTTCCTTTGGGTTCGATATTAAAACTGGGTTACTCCAGTGAAGTGCTACATCGGTAGATTTTATCTGTGCGCATGCGGATAAAGTAGAGTGTGCGTTAATTTATACCAACACCCGTCATAAACTAGAAATAATTGACACCAAGGAGTATGCAAGGCTAGTATACAGTGGAGCTGGTATGAGACACCATTTTGCGTAAAAGCATAAGTAGTAAGTAACTTGTTCTCCTATTTACTAGCTGCAAGTTTGAGCACTGATTAACCTGTTAAACTAGATTAGCCCATGTACTAAAAACAGTCATGGTAGTGATCCAACGATCACCATAAACAAACAGATCGAATAGCAATTGCCAAAAATATCATGATAGTTGTCACGTGTTCCACAATTTCAGTATCAAGACAGAGCGGTGTTCAAGTCAAGTGCTCACTATCCTAGAGCGATGGCGATTATAATCGATTCCTAACCAGCTGGTGATTTTATTCCCCACACAACCCACACTCACCCGTCAGTGAGCTACAGATAACCACAACACCGTTCCAGGAAGCCGCGGATTCGACTGCCACCAACATACCCGGGGGCAAGCCCGACTGCCAAGGAGTTGGACTTAACCACCATCACCCGGGTCTTACTTTCGCGCCCCCGCATCCCAATACCCCCTTCATGGCTTTGGCAGATGCTGGGGGTTTGAAAGCCGGCCTAGAACAATGAGCGGCTTCGCAGTCGAAACGAGTTATCTTTCCAGCTAAATGTGGGGCATACGTTCAACATGACAAGAGGGGCGTCTTAGCATGATATTGTTTCTCCCGTACTACACGGCTAGAAATACTGTAGCACAACGCTACAGGAATCTGCCGATCCCATTATCCACAACACTCACTTATCTCACTTACTGGCAATATCCCATTAAAGGTCAAGTAATCACCTATTACTCACGGGTAACATAAAGGTCACCCGACTTCTACCGGTCTAAGCATGGCTAAGCATAAACTCGAGCCTACCTCTAACTGGGTAACAAGGGTAATATATCAACGATAGCAAGGTAAGGAATATAATGCACCAACGGTATCAAGCAATTCCTATACTTAATGCAACAAGCGTAATACGAGTAAGTTAAATATAAACCAAAGCTAGTTAGAAATGCTCCGGGGCTTGCCTTTCTCAAAGGTACTGGGCAGGTGATTCGGACACTCCAGAAGATCCTCTTCAGGCTCTTCCCCGACGGTCCCTGGTTCCTGCTCCTGTGGTTGCTGCTCCTCAATTACCTCTGCTGCGGCTGGCTCTTCTATCGAGCCTATCATGATGCATATGCTAAATGAGCGAATACCATATGTATGCGGAAGAGATGCATTACCATTAAATTTGACCGAATAGGTGCATATCTCCTCTCCAGTAGAGTGTACACACTCTCACTAGAGAGTAGCTATGCCCCACATACAGAGTGCAGCTAATATGAATGCACTGAAAAGACCATTTCATCCTTGCTGGTCCCACATAAAAGAAATGCACATCTCATCAACTTATTTAAACAAATTATAACCAATTAACACAAGACATTATAACAACCGGCTTATAACAACAACCTATAACTAACAGCTTCAGAAACATCCACAAAAATTACTACAGGTTCACATTAGGGAATAAAGCTTGTTGTATAAATTTCATATCATTTAGGCTTAACTGTTCTCTACGAAAAAGACAAATAACAGGGTGAAAAGATACTTTGAACTACACATCATCTCGAATAGTGTCAAACAACAAATTTCATATTTTTCAGAACTTCTTAGGACAAGAGCAGTCTATAAAAATTACCAAGCTCATACCACTTATATTCTAATTACTAAAAATCATACAAGAAAACAGTATTTAATCAAAATAAATATTATCTTCAGATTTTATCACAGTCAAACATCAACTATCATTTTTTTGTGATTCTACATCACCTAACAAACCTAACAAAACAAGAACCGCATTTTTCTGAGCAATGTACAATTTATCATGCATTTAACAAGATATCAGCCCATACATAAATTAATTATAACTACACATAAAATATCCCAAATTGAACATATTATATTTTTCATGCATAGAGCTCATCAAAACAATCCTAACAAAATTCATTTCACCTAATTTGGATTAACAGAACTCTAGATATGAATTAAACAAACAATATCAGCATTTCTGAAAAACATTAAAGCAAAACCACCAAACCCTAACTGCTACACGCACCCAACTCTATCCACCCGAGCGACTGACTGCTGGGCCCCTAGGTCAACCCGGACCCACCTGTCATACTCCCGAAACAGGGGAGCCGTTGACCCCCGCCGGAGCTCGCTGTCGGCGGCTCCTCCGGCGAAACTATCTCCCCCACTGGACTCCTCTCATTCTCCTGCGTCGACTGGTACCCTACTCTAGCCTAGCGAGGCAGCGGATAGAGCTCGCCGTCGGAAATGGCGGCCACGGCGGCGCGGCCTCACCACGTCGGCCATCTCCGGCCAAACCGAGGTGAACCAACACCTGTTTCTCACTCCCCAGACCTTCCCGAACCCTAAGTGAAGCACAAACACTAGGGTTTCCACAACGGACGGCCGGAACCGCCGGCACACCATCTCCGGCGAGCATGACGGATGGCGGACGGCGACGTACCGCGACATCCGAACCCTAATCGGCCAAACTACCACCCGCTACTCCATCTACAAGCTCTAGCGACTCACGAACACGAGTTAGAATGGATGGATTTCCACGGGAAGGGGTTCGGCCATGGCAGACCGAGCTCGGCGGTCATGGCGGCCATGGCGGAAACACGTTCCGCGTTTTACCGAGGCTTCTTCGGCGGCGCTGGCTACGACAAAGGGTGGAGGAGGTTGAGGCGAGGTCCGCTGGGTGCTTGGCTGGGCGAGGGCACGGCAAAACGACGGCAAACGCATGGCTCCGCCTTTCTTCCGCCCGAGCGCCGGCGAGAGCGAAAAGGAGGTAGAGGCAAAGGGGAGGGAGCGTCTGGCGGGTGTGTGCGTGCGCGGGCGCTTAAGCTCGCCACGCTGCGCGCAATTGCTGGCTTGGCTGGCCGCCGCTCGCCATGCGGCGGGCAAGCCCTGCGCGCGGTCGGCCACTTCTTGGCTCAGTTTGAACTGAACTGAATCAGCCGATTCAGTCAGTCATTAGCCAAATGACAGGCCAATTTTGAGCGCAATTATCTCCTTAACCACTTGGTGAAACACTAAACTGACTGCTTCTTTGGGTAGAGCTACATGAAAACTACAACTTTGGTTATAGGCTTGGTCACTGGTTTGGCTCGGATATTGCTTGGGAAAGCTCTAAACATAGCTAGGCCGAACTGTTATTGCTTCCAGGACTTAGAAAATTTCTAAGTCTGAAAATAGCACTAATTTCTGATTTGTGGCCCCTAAAACACCATGTTAAACTCATTTTCATGATTTGGCCCAAAAACAACTTTTGTTCTACTCTAAATTCTACACACTTTTGGTTAATGGCACTCAGCCATGCAAAGCTTCTATCAAGAAGGTTTTAGTTAGTCAAACAAAAGGACTCCCTAGGCTCCATAGGGTTGACTAGGGTTTAGGGACTGGATTAGCCAAAATGACCAGCATAAACATGGCCTCATTTTGACTTCTCAACAAGGTTAAACTACTAAGAAAGCCAAACCACTCCAAAACCAAGCCAAACAAATAGTACACCATTGTATGTTTATATGCATCCTATTACATGAAATGACACTTTATATGAAAAAGAAAGCAACATGTGAATGCTTTATGCTCATGAGATGATTATGCATAATGAGATGATGATGTCATGCTAGCTTAACACCAGAGGTGTTACAGCCCTTCCCCCCTTAAAGAAATCTCTTCTCGAGATTTACTGACCATTGTTTATGAAAAACTAGATAAACTTTCCGGAGATAGTCTTCTGTTTCCCAGGTTGCATCTCCATCATCATGATGACTCCATAGCACCTTGTATACCTTCACAACATGATTGCGAGTCACTCTTTCCTTGCTGTCCAACACTCGCACTAGTTGCTCCTGATACATCAAATCTGATGCAAGCTTTAACTCTTGAGGTTCTATTCTTTCTTCGGGCACGCGTAGACATTTCTTCAACTGTGAAACATGAAAAACTGGAAAGATCGAGCTCATAGCTTCCGGCAACTGAAGTTGATAGGACACTTCTCCTTTTCTCTTTAGGATACGGTACGGTCCCACATATCTCGGTGCTAACTTTCTTTTCATTCCAAACCTTTGCACTCCTCTCATTGGGGTTACTTTCAGATAAACATGGTCACCCTTTTTAAACACTAATGGTCTTCTTCTCTTATCTGCATAGCTTTTCTGTCGAGATTGTGCTGCTTCTAAGTGTCGATGAATGACCTGAACCTTTTTCTCAGCTTCCTTAACAAAGTCGATTCCGAAATACCTCCTTTCTCCTGGTTCGACCCAGTTTAACGGAGTCACACACTTACGTCCATATAAAGCTTCAAACGGTGCCATTTTGATGCTCTCTTGATAGCTATTGTTGTACAAGAACTCTGCTAGCGGTATCCATGATTCCCATGATCCCTTGGAGGATAACACACAAGCTCTGAGCATATCTTCAAGCACTTGGTTTACTCTCTCTGTCTGACCCGCAGTCTGAGGATGATAAGCTGTACTATGAACCAACTTTGTTCCCAAACCTTTATGTAACTGCTGCCAAAAGTGTGCGGTAAACTGAGATCCAAGATCTGAAATGATGGTCTTGGGTATTCCATGAAGACACACTATCTCTCTGATATAGATTTCTGCATACCGCGGTGGTCGATAGATAGCTTTAACTGGAAGAAAGTGAACCGACTTTGTTAGACGATCCACTATTACCCAAATGGAATCATTCCCTTTTTTCGTAGTGGGCAGTCCGGTTATAAAATCCATACTGATATATTCCCACTTCCAAGCAGGCACTGATAACAGTTGCAACAACCCTGCAGGTTTCATATGAACTGCCTTAACTCTACAACAAATGTCACACCTTGCAACATATGCTGATATCTCTTTCTTCATTTTAGTCCACCAAAAATGAGGTTTTAGGTCAAGATACATCTTACTGCTCCCAGGGTGTAGAGATAACTTGGATAAGTGAGCTTCTTCCAATATCTTATCCTTAAGATCTTTCTTCTTTGGCACCACGAGACGGTCACCGAACCACAACACTCCTTAATCATCTAGCTTGAAAGGGGCTGAGGGGTCTTTCAACATTTTCCTCTTGATATGAGAAATCCCTTTATCAGACTTCTGAGCTTCAACTATCTGACTTTCTAGCGAACAACTGAGTTGAATGTGGAACAGAACTTCGGGGTGTATCAGGTTGAACCTTTCTTCAAACAACGGTTGTACCATAACACAGTGTGACTTACGACTCAAAGCATCTACAACCACATTTGCCTTTCCAGGATGATAGTGAACTTGCAAGTTATAATCCTTTATCAGTTCTAGCCACCGACGCTGTCTCATGTTTAACTCAGGTTGAGTGAAGATATACTTAAGACTCTTATGATCGGTGTTATATTTGCACACATTTCCTAGCAAGTAGTGTCTCCATATCTTCAATGCATGCACTACGGCGGCTAATTCCAAGTCGTGAGTAGGATAGTTGACCTCATGTTTCCTCAACTGTCTCGAGGAAAATATGCTATCACTCGTCCTTCTTGCATCAACACACAACCAAGTCCGATCTTGGATGCATCACAAAACACATCAAAAGGTTTCCTATATCCGGTTGAGCCAAGACAGGAGCAGTGGTTAGCAGTTCCCGTAAGATTCAGAAGGCTGCTTCGCACTCTTCTGTCCAGACAAACTTAACATCCTTCTGTAGCAAAGAGGTCATAGGTTTAGCAATCTTGGAGAAATCCGGGATGAAATGACGATAGTAACCGGCTAAACCCAGAAAACTCCTTACTTCCGTGACTGAGGTTGGAGCTTTCCAATCCATCACCTCTTGCACTTTCCGTGGATCCACCGAGATCTTATCTTCTGATAGCACGTGACCGAGAAAGTGAACTTTCTTCAACCAAAACTCAGACTTACTGAACTTAGCATATAACATATGTTCCCGAAGTCTTGTTAGCACTATCCGCAAGTGCTCCGCATGGTCTTCTTTGTTTTCCGAATATACCAAGATATCATCCAAAAAGACTATCACAAACAGATCCAACTCAGGCATAAACACGAAATTCATTAGGTACATAAAGTATGCAGGAGCATTTGTCAAACCAAACAACATGACAAGATACTCATACAACCCGTACCTAGTGGAAAACGCTGTTTTGGGTATATCCTTCGGCCTGATCTTCATCTGATGGTACCCTGACCTTAAGTCTATCTTGGAAAACACTCTGGCCCTTGTTAACTGATCAAAGAGGATATCAATCCGAGGTAAAGGATACTTATTCTTGATCGTCACTGCATTCAAAGGTCTATAATCCACACACATACGTAGAGTCTTGTCCTTCTTCTTTACGAAAAGTGCAGGACATCCCCACTCAGACGAACTAGGTTGAATCAGACCCTTATCCAACAACTCTTTTAACTGAATCTTCAACTCGACTAACTCATTGGGAGGCATACGATATGGTCTTCTGATATAGGTGCTGTTCCAGGAATCAGCTTGATTGCAAACTCCACGTCCCCATCTGGAGGTAGACCAGGTAACTCATCCGGAAACAAATCAGGAAACTCACATACCACCGGAATCACCTGAAGAACTGCCACTTGAACCACACAACTTGCCGAACAAAGGTTGAGATTGTTAGGAAGAAACAACTGATGAAACTATTGCATTCCCGGATCTCGAAGAGATATCATTCGTTTCCCCGTATATATGACTACTTCCCACTTTCTCATCCAGTCCATTCCCAAGATGATATCCAAAGACAGCCCTGGCATAACCACTAGACTCACTCTGTATTGCTTACCTTCCAAACCAAGAGTTGCTCCTAGGACCATCTGATTAGACAACACACTTGCACTGGCTGAGTTTATAAGGAATCCAAAATCCATTGTTACCATTTCCTTATTATGCTTAAGTGCAAATGCTTGACTTATGAAAGAATGCGATGAACCAGAATCAAACAAAACAACTGCAGAGATATTGTTGATAGAAAACATACCAGCAGTAACAGGTTCTCCCTCAGAGATACCTTCCAAAGACGTATGATGCACACGGGCCTGAACTTGATTGGTCTTCTTTCTAGGACTAGGGCATGTCCTGGACAGATGTCCTTCCTTCCCACAGTTGTAACATGGCCCTTTTACATAGCTGCCTGCAAAGTTCTGGGTTCCGGGCCCCATCTTGAACTAAGATGACTGTCCTCTTGCAACTTTCTGAGTCTTGGCCTGCTGTTGATTCCCGGGAAAACGGCGCTAAGGCTTGAAATGTGCTCCTGGCAATGTTGAACGACGAGGAGGACGGTTGGCCATCTGATTCCTTGCCTGCGGTGTCCCTGCATCAAAATCCCTCTTGCGTGACTTGGATGCGCTGTAGATATTGTTATTGTTCTCTTGGGTTAAACAGTCACTAACGAAGTCATTGAACTGCGTCCTGGTAGATGTTCCCACAGACTTCATGAGCTTGGGGCTCAGACCTCTCTTCAGACTAGCAATCTTCTTAGCTTCTGTGTTGACATACTCAGGTGCATTGCAAGCCACATTGTTGAAAGCATGAAGATATTCTACCATGGTTTTCGTACCCTGGGTCAAGCTCAAAAACTCTGTCACTTTCATAGCCATCAGATCTGGAGGAATGTAATTTCCTCGGAAAGCTGTCATAAACTGCTCCCAGACTATAGGTTGATTTGCAGGAAAAGTGGTATGATGATGTGCCCACCATATACCAGCTGGTCCCTGCAACTGATGAGCTGCGTATTCCACCTTTAACGATTTCGTCAAACGGAGCAACCTGAACTTTTGCTCGATGGTGTTAATCCATTCATCTGCTTCCAATGGTTCAGCTGCTTCTTTGAAGATCGGAGGTCTGGTGTCCAAGAAATCCTTAAATGTGTTGTACTGGTTCACGTCTTGACCCCCTTGACCTGCAGCCCGACGTGTGTTATCTGCGATGTTCCTGAGATTTGCCTCCATATTCCTCTGCATAGCTTCCATGTTTCGCTGACTCCCCAAAAATTGTGCGAAAAACTGCTCTGCCATGTATGGGGAGGAGGAGGAGGATTAGCTTCCTCGCCCTATCCATCACCACCAACACCGCTAGCACTGCCCGATCCACGATGAGTATTCACCATCTACACAACCAATCAATAATCAATGAGTGATGCCATATATATAGATCAAAATGCGTAATAACTGCAGTACTGTATTTGAACATAGTTCATAAAATAAGGCACATACACAAGTCATTCCACATAAGTAACATCACAAACGGATTATACGAAAAGCGCTTAATACTCGCATGGGTGTAAACAGAGGAAATGCAACAAAGGTTCGATACTTTTAAACGATTCCAATGGTAGCAATGAGGTTCTTAAAGCTTACAACCCAGACATAACTTGTTTGATACACAACGATAACAAAAGAAGACAACTAAGCCTAAGTTCCAGTCGCTCCCGGCATCTGACATGTGGCTCTCCACGTCCTCGGCTCCACCGGCTTCTCCTTCTTCACCTCCATCTTGGTTGGCGAGAGGCACCCCACCATTTTCGGCTCCACCGTCAGCAAGGACGATGCCCACTCCATCTCGGCCGCTCCTGGAGGATGATATGGATAGAGCGGGTTGTTGAGGCGATGCACTTCTTCATGAAGGTTGTCATTGTAGGCTTCTGTCACCATCAACTGTTGTTCCATGGTCACGATGCGAGCTCTCAGGTGTACTCTTCTTCCCATGCTTCATTCCGCTGCTGAAGAAGTCTCACCATCTTGAGAACACAAGGTTGATATGTGCCCTTGTGGTTCCCTTCCTGAGTGATGAGTGATCGATCAACGGGCAACATGTCTCTTGGCTGTGTTGATGTGCAGGTGTGGAGCTCGGGCAGTGGTCAAAGGTAAGGAGAAGGTCAAGTAGGGACGTGCCGTGCCGACGGACCGGGAGCGGTGAAGGGCGGACGTGGAGCTTGGACCGATGGACCAGGAGACCTGAGGACCAGCTGTGGTAGCTGGCACGTGGCGTTGACAAGCAAGAGCACATGGGGATGTGCGGTGCATCGGCCGAGTTAGGAAGAAGGTGATGGCGTCGTGACACTTGGCGGGAGGCCGAGAAGGATGGCGAATGCACTGTGCCCAGCGTGGAGGCTGGGCATCGGTGCTGGAACTCAGGGTGTGCGAACCACATCCCGTCTACGGCACGGGTTCGGTAGCTGAGCCTCTAAAAGCTACCCTCGACGTTTCCGAGTTTGGGCCTCAAAACTTGGGTTGCCGGTTTTCGAGTTTGGGCCTCAAAACTCGGCGTGGACGGTTTCCAAGTTTGGGCCTCAAAACCTGGGTGCGCGGGTTTCTGAGTTTGGGCCACAAACTCAGCCTAAGGACAGGTTTCCCGGTTTCGACCTCAAAACCGGGGGAAGGCCCAGGTTTCCCGGTTTCGGCCTCAAAACCGGGGGAGGTCCGCAAAAAGGATGGTCGACGCGTGGTGGCATGGAGAGGCTGGCGCGGAGGCGAGGCTATCCACGAGGTAGGCACGGCGGTCGACTGGGCGGCACGTGGCGGCATCCTGAGGCTTGCGTCGAGGCGAAGCTAAGGGTGAGGAAGGCGCGTGGCCGTCAGATCAGCCATCAACAGAGTTGGACCGGGATACCCCTAGGGTTGGCCGCTTCGCTCTTGTATCTAGGGGTAGAAAGGGATTATTGTTTTAGGCTATAAATAAGAGAGGCACCCCTCCTCTCTCTCTATCCTAGCAGTCATTTGTTCCTGAGCTCTCTCTCTCTAGCCCTGGCTTAGGTTCTAATCATACCTCGCTGCTAGCGATCCGCAGGGAGACTCAATCTTGTCTCTGTGTTTTGGGAACTTAAGGAAACGAGACCGTATTCTCGTTGTCTCCTCGTGTGGAGGAATTTTGGCTGAAATCAATCGTGTCTTGTGTGTTTTGTTCTTCACGTTTTGGTTTTGCATCTCCCGGAGATTTGCCTCATTCTCCCTCTCCGCGAGATGATTTTTGATTCCACTTGAATCAATTTGTTCTTGGTCGTGAGCCCCTTCTTTCTACCGAAGGAATTCTCTCCTAACCTCACGAATCCATAGATCGGGTTGATTTCGTGTTTGTTCTTCGTTCTTCCCCTTTTACGGTGATCCTGAATCTCTCTTGATTGACTTGGTTTGGTGCGATGATTTCTTAGGATTAGCACCCCAATACATAGAGGATCACCTGGGAGAAGTTTGATGGAACCCCCTTTTGATTTGGTGAAGTTCCGATCGATTTGCCTTTTTATCCCGAGCAGAATTGTGCTTTCTGTTCATCCGCGGACAGTCCGCGCCCCCAGCGGCGGACAGTCCGGGGATCAGGATTGGGCTGGTTCAGTCAGGCGCAGATCCCTGACTGTTCACTGTCGAGTGAACGACGGACAGTCCGCGGTACAAACCCGCAGACAGTCTGGGACCTGTCCAGCAGACTTGCAGCACTGTTTGGTTTCTGCGTTTTTGCCGGCGGACAGTCCGGCTCCAAGTCGTGGACAGTCCGGTACTCAACGGCGGACAGTCCGGGACTCTGACCGCGGACAGTCCGCGAATCTGCTGTTTGTGCTATTTTGCTTCGTGGCTTAGCAGTTGGTTTTGGAGTTTCTCTGGAGGTTCCGCTGTACCACTAGGACATCTCCTAGGGTATCCACCTACTTGTAGGTCGTGAACTCTCCAGTCGTTTCGAGTCTTCGTTTTTGGGGTGACTTCTGGGACACTGGCCATACTATTCACGAGTTGAATTTGAGGCTCCCATTCACCCCCCTCTGGTCGCTAATCCGGTCCTTCAATTGGTATCGGAGCAGGTTAAGGATCTTCTCTACCTTAATCGGTTTCGGATCCTAAGGGCGACATGGATCGAGGGAACGGCAAGGCTCCCTATTTCGATGGGACGAACTATCCCTATTGGAAGATTCAGATGCATGCTTATCTCAACAGCATCGGATCTTCTATCTGGGAAATATGCGAGAATGCTAAGTACGTAGTCCTTGCGGCTCGTGTGGGTCAGATCTAGATTGACCAGCACGAGGCCAACTCCAAGGCTCGTAATGGTCTTTTGGCCAGCATCTCCCTTCCTGAGTTCGAACGTGTCTCTGAGCTTGAGACGGCACGAGAGATCTGGGTGAAGCTTCAGAGCTATCACGAGGGGACCGCTCAGGTCAAGACCAGACTCTTCGAGACCTACAAGCGAGAGTACGAGAACTTTGTTCAGTTGGAGGGAGAAATGATTGACGCCATGTTCGCTCGTTTCCAAACGATTGTGAACAAGATGTGCCAATCGGGCTAACCTACCCTATGACGATCATGAGAGGGCTCTCAAGTTGCTATACGCCCTGGATCGGAGGGTATGGGAGGTGAAGGTGTCGACCATCATAGAGTCTCCATCCTATGACACCCTCACCGTGGACGAGCTGTTCAGCAAGCTCAAGTCCACCGAGATGATCACCTGACTCAGGCCAAGCTGAAGAACCCATCTTCACATACCATGGCTTTGGTCTCAGGCACATGAGAATCGATATTTTCTGCTGACGCTTCACCTCCTCTGTTTTCTTTGTCTTCTTTGCTTACAGTCACGGAGGAGCAGTTGGAGGCGTTGGAGACGACGAGCTCGCCCTCGTCATCACCCAGTTCTCGCGGTTTCACAACAACCGCCTGAATCGCCGGCGTGGTGGCGCACGCGAGGGCAGCTACAAGTGTGGTGATCTAGACCACTTCATGGCGAACTGCCCCAAGAACGACAAGACCTTCCTCGGCAAGAACCAAACTCCAGGCGCAAGGGCAAGCCGAAGAACAAGGCCGGGAAGAAGAAGAAGGGCAGCTATCGCCGAGAGGACATGGAGAAGGCATTTGACGCCGGTCGGCATGCCTTCCTCGCCACCATCAGCGACGGCGAGAAGACCTCCGACGGCGACTCCAGCGACGATGGGTCTGAGCACAAGACAGAAGAACGCTTCAACGAACTCTGCTTCTTCGGCCACTCCTCCAAGGGCTTTTGCACCATGGCCCTGGACGAAGAGGACTCCAAGTGCCAGGCAAAGGACGCCGACACCGACGACGACGACGACGACGATGCTTCCGAGGTATCAAACTCTTCACTTGTCAATCGTCTTACCGGTGAGCGCGATTCTCTTATCGACATAGTCCTCGATCAGGACAAGCAACTCAAGCGAGCTATTCGAGAGCACAACGAGTTTAAGGCTAAGATGAATGAGGCGCTAGAGTTTGCTAGGTCCGAGGTGAAGGTGACCGATGTGGAGGAGTGTGAGGAGTGCACGATGCATATGACTAACTTTGCCACCCTACAAACCAAGTATGCCTCTTTGATTGAGGTGTATGATGAGCTGAAGAGTAGGCTAGACTTGGTGGGTGATTGCAAAGAGTGTCCCTCCGTGAAGAAGGAGCTGGAGGAAGTGAAGGCAAGGCCTTCTTTGCTGGGTGCGTGCAAGTCCCGTCCGGGCTTGCGAACTGAGTTGGCAGAAGTTAGTGCCAAGCTTGCTGAAGCCATGAAGGCCAGCTCAGTTAGCACCTTGTCCGCTCCATGTGAGCGATGCGTGGGGATGGAGCTTGAGATTGCCAACTGTCGGCATGACAGGATGCAAACCGAGGAGGAAAACACATACCTTGGTCCATCTGAGTTGGGTGTCATGCAGTGAGCCGCAGTTGGGCATGATGATCAGTCAGTTCAAGAGGGGAACTGATTGCTCGGGAGTAGGTTTTGGTTCAGGTGGGAAGGGCGCTAGTATCTTTGGCAAGATCGGTGAGTTTAGCGAAGTGAACCCGAGTGAGAAGCCATCCGCTATCCCTAAGCTTACCAAGATCACCCCACCTGAGCCTCCCAAGCCTATCACCAAGGATGGTATTCTTGATGAACCTCCTAAGGCTCCACCTCGCAAGCAAGTGTGGATTCCCAAACCTAACCATCTTAGGAACACACTTGACACCCTTCCTGACGTCTCTAGTGATCCCCTTCCGAGAGGCAAGCAGCCAGCCAGTGTGAACAACCCTCGCAACTTTAGGAACCAACAACCCAAGAGAGTGGTGAGGTTTGAGTGCGAGTACTGTCACCATGAGGGTCACCTAGCTGAGTTTTGGTTTCAGAGGAAGAGAGACGCTAGGAAGGAGTTGGAGCTGAACAACCAGGCCAGGCACCACCCTCTCCATGGTGTGCAAGGCCGGGGAGTTCAGAGGCAGGGCGCTAGACCTGGAGATGTTCCTCCTCAGGTTGCTAGGCCCCAGGCAACTAGACCACGGGGTGGTGGTCGTGCCCGTCGCGGTTCCGGTCGTCCTCAATACGACTGTGAGCCGGGTGTAAGAGGCTTTGCTGCTCAGTCCCATAGCGGACCACCTTTTCAGTATGGTGGTGATCGCTTTGCTCAAATGGGACAAGTAGGTCAGTTTGGAGGTTTTCCGTTCCATAGCGGACCACCCTTTCAGGTCGGTGGTGATCGCTATCCACCCATGGGATGAGGACAGCTTGGTGTTGCTGCTAACACTTTTTCTGGGCCTATGACACAGCACTGGTATCCTTCTCAGTATATGTTGACGGTCCTTAAACACCTGTTTTACCATCAACATTTTACCCTAAGTCCACCAAAAGGCATGAAATGTAGTCAAATAGGTTTCAAACTAACCAAATTCCACATGTCCATAGAATTCTATTTGAATGCAAGATTTGAATCAAATTTGGACATATGGACCCACCAGAGGCCAAGCCCACTCAGCAGGGCCCAAATGGGCTTAAGGGGGGTGGCGCCCGCCACCCCTAGGTGGCGCCCGCCACCTCTAAGTGGCGCCCGCCACTTGGGTTGGCCCAAGTTCCACCCCTGCCACGTCACCGATCCGTGTGACCTCCCCAAGGCCAAATCTTGGCCCTTGGTCACTAGGTCAGTGGCATCGAACGGCTCAGGATGAAGTGGCGAGGATCAAGGCTGAATGGCGGTTACTCAGACATGCACCCGACCTCCAAACCGCCTCGGACAACCACCTAGAGGCTGTGGATCAATGCCGGAGCATCCAACGGCCAGGGCACTGGCGGCCGCCAGTAGGGGGTGGCGCCCGCCACCTGACCTAACCCTAGGTCGGCTGGCTGCCCCCTATAAGTACCCCCTCTCTCATTTGGGCTATAAATACCCCCCTGGAGGCACCTCTTCATTCACACCCACACCATTCCACAAAGCAACACAAAGCAAGAGAAGCAAGTGAGAGTTAGGTTAGAAGCTTAGAGAGCTTAGGCAAGTAGGTAGCTAGTAGAGCAAGGCATCTTCGCCCTCGCGGTAGCGCTGCTCAAGGCTTAGCTCAAGAGTAGAGGCGTGCGAGTGGTCTGTCCTGGAGATGGGAAGAGTCTTCCTTCATCTCCAGTTCAGGTTTTGCTCTTGTTACTCAAGCATTTACTATATTCCAGTTCATCATTTCAAGTATTACTTTATTCTACTTATCAGTATTGAGTGGTATACTTGATTGATTGCTTGAGTGCCTAGCTATCCTACAGATCAATTCACTTAGCCATAGTAGTTAATCTCTAGTGAGCTTAGTGTTTGATCTTTGCCAATAGGTTGCTTAGTTAGTTTAGTGTTTATCTTATTAAGTCAAGTGTTTGCTCTGACGTCCGCAAGGGTGTCTCTATTCAAAGCTAGGGTAGAGATAGTTAGAATATAGTTAAGCATGGTGCTTAGTTATAGACTTACCTTCAGATACGGCTGGACCCCCGGATAGCTGTGGTAGCAAGCAAGTGGCGACAGCCCTGTGCGCCTTGAATTCCACCACGTAGTTGGCCCAGTTTAACAGTAAGGCTCGTTGTGCTAGCGTTCAACCTAAGTAAGTGGTAAAGGCTAGTACGCCTCGATACTTGACAAGATAGGAATAAAACTTTACTCAACTTAGTTGCTTTATTGTCTTTTGCCTGCCCTGCTTCGAAACTATCTTGCTTCGTAGTTATCTTGCTTGTAGTTATCTAGGATTATTAGTTTGTAGTAGTTAGTTAGTTATCCTAATCCCTTTATCCACCTATCCATCCACCTTACCTTAGCAATCCATTTCATCCTTACCTATCCACCCATATATTCTTTCTAGCCTTTCATCTTCCTTCTCCTCTTTTCCTTTTCTTTTTCTTCGACTATCATCCCCTCCTTGACTCAACTCATACACCACCCTAGCCTTCCCTTGGGATCAAATAAATCGACACCTGGTACTCCCAGGCGAAGTGCTACTACGATAGTTCTTTGCGCTTGCAGAGTCTCCTCCTGGTAGATTGCATTCTCTCTAGCTAGCTCCTACTAGTGTCGGGATTGACAACCCCGCTTGGCATTAGTAGATAGCTGCTTTAGCTCCACTCCTTTAGGTATAGTGACCGGTCTTGCTTCAAGCACTTCTGACGCCATTGCCGGGGATAGACTCCATAGTCTACTCCTAGTAACAACGTTAGCAAGTGCCAACAAGCATTCCTGGGCCGTTACCGGGGATAGTTGCCTAGCACTATCTTTAGTGAAGCTAAGAACTACCAACAAGCATTTCTGGCGCCATTGCCGTGGAAGGCAATCGGTGTATCGGTTGAGTCTGTGTCGAATTTATCTGCGCTTAAGCTCCCGCTTAGCGAATCCCATCTTACCCCATTCTTTCTTTCCTTAACTCTTCTTATCTTTTTCCTTCATCTTCTTCAACTTCTTTCTTTCTTATCTTGTTCTATCTTCACGATGGCCAACAAGACCATTCGTGAATTTTCTTCTCCTTCTGCCGCTAATGTAGCGATAGGACCAGATGTGTTCGATGACAACCTCAATTTTGACTTGAAACCGGCTCTGATCACGATGGTCCAAGCTAGCCCGTTCTGTGGCAAAGCTCATGAGGATGCCAATGCTCACCTCCAACAATTTTTGGAGATTTGCGGCACCTTCACCATTAAGGGGATAACCCAAGAAGCCATCTGTCTTCGTCTCTTTCCTTTCTCTTTGCTAGGAAAAGCGAAGCAATGGTTCTATACCGATCGCAACGCTGTAGACACATGGGACAAGTGTTCCAATGCTTTCTCGCCAAATTCTTTCCTATGGGCAAGACGAATGCTTTGCGCAACAAAATCTCCAGCTTTACGCAACAAGCCGAGGAATCTATTCCCGAGGCTTGGGAGAGGTTGCAAGAGTATGTCGCTGCTTGTCCACACCACGGTATGGAGGACTGGCTATTGATCCAGAACTTCTACCATGGCCTAACCCCTCTCTCTAGAAGCCATTTGGATGCCGCCGCCGGCGGTGCATTCTTTTCTCTGAATGTTGCAGATGCTAAGGCTCTCATAGAGAAGATGGTGTCGAACCAAGGATAGAATGACGAAAGACTCAAGCCCCGTAAGCGAGGTATGCATTCCCTTAAGGAGGCCGACATGATCATGGCCAAGATGGACCTGCTGGCAAAGAAGCTGGACAGCTGTGAGAAGATGAACCAACAAGAGAGTGTCCAATCTCTGGAATCCTACATGACTTATGAAGTCTGTGGAGAAACCGGACATTCTGGGAGCCACTGCCCCGAGCTACATGAAGATTTGAACTTCATCAACAACAACAACGGTTTCCGTCAACAGAATCAAGGATGGAATCAGCCTGCAAACTCTCAAGGTAACAATTCATTCCCCCGCTCTAATTTTCATAATTCTGATAGTCTCTCATTCCTGAAAAATTTAGTTTACTCACAAGGTAGAACTACTGATTTCTTGAATAAGAAATTAATGTCGAATGATAAAACCCTTGAGATATAAATGCTAAATTGGAAGATTTCTCATCTGCTCTGAAAAAATCAATTAAGCTTTAATAAGATGTTGAGAACCCAATTAGCTCAACTTGCTGCTATCATACCATCTTTTGAATCTGGCAAAATTCCTGCTAAACCTGACATGGAAACTGCTAATGGGTTGAAATAAAATATTTTAACTATTATGAAGATCAAACCATGACTGTTAAAAAGGGTGATCCTGGTAGTCCCATAATTAGATGCTCAATCTTTGGTGAAGTCTTTAAAAATGCCATGTGTGATTTAGGATCGAGTGTGAACATTCTATCTAAAGATTTTTATGAAAACTCATTCTTTCCACCCATGTCATCCACATCTGCCTATGTTGTGCTAGTGATCAATCACTTGCTATGTAGAAGGAATAGTTAATGATTTACCTGTTCATATTAGAGGCTCCTATGTTCCTGCTGATTTCATAATACTAGATATGGGAAATAGGAAAGATGTGCCTTTAATTTTGGGTAGACCTTTCTTGAATACTGTGAATGCCTGCATATATGTGGGGAGTGGTAAAATTCAAATGACATTAGGAGGGAGGAAGGAAATATTCTCTTTCTCCCGAGGCCCCGCATATACCGCTAACATGCAGGAAGCAAAACCATTCGTACCAAAGAGGCGCCCAAGAACAAGGTGGAGCCGAAAGAAAGAACCACCTTCTCTTAAGTTGTGTAACTCACATAACAAAGGAGAGGTGCCAAAGAAGAAGAACCAGATGGAGTACTAGAGAAGAAGTGCCCAGGAAGAAGATCCCCCGATAAGGATGAAACTCCATGGACCTAAGGTATGGTTTTTAATTTTAATTTTTATTTCCTTTTCAAATAAATAACATATGTCATGCATGTAACTAAAAAACAGTTATCACTAGTTTTATGCATAGCTTATATGTTACTTATTTTTTTTTTAGTTTAGAAATAATAAATATCATAGGATAGTTTCTCTTTCACAACATTAGATAGTTTCCCTTTTAATAAATGAGAACAAGAGCTCCGACCGAGAAGATGAAGCCCCTTCACCAAGCAAGAAGCCAGCTTGGGGAGACTCCCGCTCCATAAGGTATGTCTCAACCTACCCTTTACATTTGGTTCTTAAATTCGTCTATATCTTTTGAATGTCACATGCTTGCCTAAATAACCATTCCATGAATAAAATTGATAAAATCTGCTTAAACATGTTGAAACTTGAATAAGATTTGAAATATGTCATGCAATGCTATTGTTATGGTTTGAATAACTGGTCTTATCTAAGTTGTAGCTTTTGTCGGTTGCACATGCTTTAACTGAAATCATGCTTAGTGAATAAAGTTAGTAAGAAATGGAGTAATTCTTTAAACTTGTTAAGGTGAAATTAGGACCTAATCTGGAGGATTTCTTTTAAAAATTATGAAAACCTTGCTAAAAGTTCCTCCTAGATTTTATCCCATCCCACCACCAGCCAAATATTTGTTAGTCATTAGTCAAAACTACAAAGAGCTTTATTTGTGTTGAGCTTTGTTAGACCTCATAGATCTTAGTAGAGAAGCTTATCATATCTTTTGAATCAAGATTCATGCACACCCACCATAATTGCCTACTTTCCACTTTGGAAGTTTGCAACCACCAAATAAATTGCTTATTCTCTACACCGGAGATATGCAATACCCTGCCAAACATCCCATTGCTAGCCTTCTGCTCATTCCTACACTGGGAATAAGCATTTCTCCCTCTTCCCTCTTTTTCATTTCTGAAATCCTTTCCTATAGATGTCTGGGGAAATCTAGAGGTAAAAGAGAGAGAGAGAAAATGAGCAAAGTAGCTCAAGAAAGGACTATGTCCTGAAGAAAAAAAAAAGAGTGAGCAAAGTAGCTCAAAAGAGGACTATGTCCTAAGAAAATGTGAGGACACATCTTTTGTGTACTCACTATGTATCCAAAAAAAAGAAGAGATATAATTATCATTAGCTCTAGACCCCAGAGAAATTAACTAGGAAGGATTATGAAATATCTCTCTATACACTTCCACATGACCACACATGCACATCTTGATCAATTTTTTTGATTTGCTGCTCCTTATGATCTGAGTGTCTAGCTTAGCAATAAACATCAGACAATTTGCTCATGGTTCTTAGCCTACCTATAACTCCACATATCATTCTTTAGAAATAGGAGAGGCTACATTTTGGCCTAAGTGAGGATTTAAACACCATTGAGTGATTGAGTGATCTAGGAGGACTTAAGCAAGTTGTTATCTTTTGAAACCTTGAAAAACCTCCAGACAGAATCCTAATCAAACCTAAGCAAGATAAAAGTTTCCTATCAACTGCTTTATTTCACTCTTGCATGTTTGAAGTGAAAAGCTATAAGCCCCACATTGCTATGATTAATGATATATGCTAAGTTATTTCTCACTATACAATATGCACTTGCAGACATCTTAAGTTGCTATCTATTTCATGCTCAATGCTTAAACCGCATTGTTGCTCGAGGACGAGCAACAGGTTAGCTTGGGGGAGCTTGTTGACGGTCCTTAAACACCTGTTTTACCATCAACATTTTACCCTAAAGTCCACCAAAAAGGCATGAAATGTAGTCAAATAGGTTTTAAACTAACCAAATTCCACATGTCCATAGAATTCTATTTGAATGTAGGATTTGAACCAAATTTGGACATATGGACCCACCAGAGGACAAGCCCACTCAGCAGGGCCCAAATGGGCCTAAGGGGGGTGGCGCCCGCCACCCCTAGGTGGCGCCCGCCACCCCTAGGTGGCGCCCGCCACTTGGGTTGGCCCAAGTTCCACCCCTGCCACGTCACCGATCCGTGTGACCTCCCCAAGGCCAAATCTTGGCCCTTGGTCACTAGGTCAGTGGCATCGGACGGCTCAGGATGAAGTGGCGAGGATCAAGGCTGAATGGCGGTTACTCAGACATGCACCCGACCTCCAAACCGCCTCGGACAACCACCTGGAGGCCGTTGGATCAATGCCGGAGCATCCAACGGCCAGGGCACTGGCGACCGCCAGTAGGGGTGGCGCCCGCCACCTAACCTAACCCTAGGTCGACTGGCTGCCCCCTATAAGTACCCCCCTCTCTCATTTGGGCTATAAATACCCCCTGGAGGCACCTCTTCATTCACACCCACACCATTCCAAGCAAAGCAACACCAAGCAAGAGAAGCAAGTGAGAGTTAGGTTAGAAGCTTAGAGAGCTTAGGCAAGTAGGTAGCTAGTAGAGCAAGGCATCTTCGCCCTCGCGGTAGCGCTGCTCAAGGCTTAGCTCAAGAGTAGAGGCGTGCGAGTGGTCGGTCCTGGAGCTGGGAAGAGTCTTCCTTCATCTCCAGTTCAGGTTTTGCTCTTGTTACTCAAGCATTTACTATATTCTAGTTCATCATTTCAAGTATTACTTTATTCTACTTATCAGTATTGAGTGGTATACTTGATTGATTGCTTGAGTGCCTAGCTATCCTACAGATCAATTCACTTAGCCATAGTAATTAATCTCTAGTGAGCTTAGTGTTTGATCTTTGCCAATAGGTTGCTTAGTTAGTTTAGTGTTTATCTTATTAAGTCATGTGTTTGCTCTGACGTCCGCAAGGGTGTCTCTATTCAAAGCTAGGGTAGAGATAGTTAGAATATAGTTAAGCGTGGTGCTTAGTTATAGACTTACCTTTAGATACGGCTGGACCCCCGGATAGCTGTGGTAGCAAGCAGGTGGTGACAGCCCTGTGCGCCTTGAATTCCACCACGTAGTTGGCCCAGTTTAACAGTAAGGCTCGTTGTGCTAGCGTTCAACCTAAGTAAGTGGTAAAGGCTAGTACGCCTCGATACTTGACAAGATAGGAATAAAACTTTACTCAACTTAGTTGCTTTATTGTCTTTTGCCTGCCCTGCTTCGAAACTATCTTGCTTCGTAGTTATCTTGCTTTGTAGTTATCTAGGATTATTAGTTTGTAGTAGTTAGTTAGTTATCCTTAGTTATCCTAATCCCTTTATCCACCTATCCATCCACCTTACTTTAGCCATCCATTTCATCCTTACCTATCCACCCATATATTCTTTCTAGCCTTTCATCTTCCCTTCTCCTCTTTTCCTTTTTCTTATTTCTTCGACTCTCATCCCCTCCTTGACTCAACTCATACACCACCCTAGCCTTCCCTTGGGATCAAATAAATCGACACCTAGTACTCCCAGGCGAAGTGCTACTACGATAGTTCTGTGCGCTTGCAGAATCTCCTCCTGGTAGATTGCATTCTCTCTAGCTAGCTCCTACTAGTGTCGGGATTGACAACCTCGCTTGGCATTAGTAGATAGCTGCTTTAGCTCCACTCCTTTAGGTATAGTGACCGGTCTTGCTTCAAGCACTTCTGACGCCATTGCCGGGGATAGACTCCATAGTCTACTCCTAGTAACAACGTTAGCAAGTGCCAACAAGCATTCCTGGGCCGTTACCGGGGATAGTTGCCTAGCACTATCTTTAGTGAAGCTAAGAACTACCAACAATATACTAACCCCAGTGTTGTGCCATACGCTCACTTCCTGCCTTTCTATTGATGCAGGAACTTCGGTTGGAGAATATGTGGCTCATGGATTCCGGGTGTTCGCGCCACATGACCGGAAAGAAGGAATGGTTCTCCAGCCTTAGCCCCGTGATGCACAAGGAGTACATCACTTTCGGGGATAATAGTAGAGGTAAGATTGTCTCTCATGGAGCTATTCGGCTCAATGAGAACTTTGTTCTTAAGGATGTTGCTTTGGTTTCGAACTTGCATTACAATCTGCTTTCTGTTTCGCAACTTCTTGAGATGATGATTGTGAAGTGCGCTTTAAGAAGGGTCTGAGTCGTGTTTGTAGTTTTAGACCTCGGGGAGATCTGATTTGTTGGATTGTCCCTTTTGGCCGTGTTTTCAGAGCCGATTTTTCTTGTTCTTTTGGCTCTGCTAGATGTTTGATGGCTGGTCCTTCTTCTGATTTGTGGAAGTGGCATAGGAGGCTCGGTCACTTGAGTTTTGACTTGCTTGCAAGACTTAGCTCACTTGGCCAAATCCAAGGATTGCCAAGCTTAAGTTTCAAAAGGACCTTGTTTGCCATCCTTGTCGTCACGAGAAGATGGTTGCTGCTTCCCACCCACCTGTTAATCAGGTGATGACCAAGTGACCCGGCGAGCTTTTTCACATGGACACTGTTGGTCCAGCTCGGGTTTGCTCAGCGGGTGGGAAGTGGTACGTTCTAGTGATCGTTGACGATTTTTCGAGGTACTCTGGGTGTGTTTTCATGGAGGGAAAGGATGAAGCCTTTTCTTTTGCTCGTGATTTGTTGTTGAGGTTGAAAACTGAGTTTCCCCCTGATACCATTAGAGCTATTCGTAGTGATAATGGTACTGAGTTTGATAACTCTCAGTTTGCCTCTTTCTGTTCTTCTAATGGAATTGAGCATCAGTTTTCTTCTCCTTATGTCCCTCAGCAGAACGGTGTTGTTGAGCGCAAAAACCGGACCCTTGTTGAGATGGCCAGGACGATGCTCGATGAGCATAGGACTCCTAGGCGTTTTTGGGCCGAGGCGATCAACACCGCTTGCCATGTTTCAAATCGCATCTTTCTTCGAGCTTTCATGAAAAAGACTTCTTATGAGTTGCGTTTTGGACGAGTTCCCAAGGTGTCTCATTTTCGGGTTTTTGGGTGCAAGTGTTTTATCCTGAAGCAAGGCAATTTGGATAAATTTGAATCTCGCTCTGCTGATGGGGGTGTTTCTTGGTTATGCTTCTTATTCACGTGCTTATCGAGTTCTTAACCTTGAAACTAACCGGATAGTGGAGACCTGCGAGGTCACATTCGACGAGACTATGCCTTGTGTTTCTTCTGCTTTTGATGTTGCAGGAGAACAGGAGCTGGGAGAGAGATCTTTGTGGAGCAGGAGCAGGAGATGCCGATTGGGGTGATCCCGAGCCACCACTGGCTGCCCCCGTCGACCCTGCGACGTCTACTTCAGCTCGAGGACCCAATCCCACGACATCCTCTTCTTGGGGTCCTCTAGAGCCACCTCTCCAGCGATCACCTGCTGCACCTGAAGGAGCGACTGCATCTGGCGAGGGGGAGGCGACTTCGGCGAGGCAAGCGCCCCGAAGCGTTCAGCAAGTTCACCCCCCACGGCAGATGATCGGCGGCATCGACCAGCGAGTCACGCGGTCGCGAGCGTATGAAATCTCCCACTTTGCTCATTCTGCATTCGTTGCTTCTTTTGAGCCCAAAGATGTTGGACACGCACTTTTTGATCCTAACTGGGTCAATGCCATGCATGAGGAGTTAGAAAACTTTGAGCGAAACCAAGTTTGGACTCTAGTTCCACCTCCACCACAATGCCACCCTATAGGTACCAAGTGGGTTTTCAAGAACAAAGAGGGTGAGGACGGGATGGTAGTGAGGAACAAGGCTAGACTTGTAGCCCAGGGTTTTTGCCAGAAAGAGGGAATAGACTATGAGGAAACCTTTGCCCCTGTAGCCCGTTTAGAAGCCATTAGAATCCTTCTAGCCTTTGCTGCTTCGAAGGGTTTTAAGCTTTACCAGATGGATGTCAAGAGTGCTTTCTTGAATGGGTATATAGAGGAAGAGGTTTATGTTAGGCAACCCCCTGGCTTTGAGGATCTCAAGTTTCCAAACCATGTTTATAAACTTTCAAAACTTTGTATGGTTTGAAACAAGCCCCGAGAGCGTGGTATGATCGTTTGAAAACCTTTTTACTCTCCAAGGGTTTTAAAATGGGACGGGTCGATAGAACTTTGTTTCTCCTCAAGCAAGGCAACGATACCCTGTTAGTCCAGATTTATGTGGATGACATCATCTTTGGTGGCTCTTCTCATGCTCTTGTTGCCAAGTTTGCAGATACTATGAGCAGGGAGTTCGAGATGAGTATGATGGGCGAGTTGACTTTCTTCCTCGGGTTGCAAATTAAGCAAACCCGAGACGGGACGTTTATGCATCAAGGAAAATACACAAAGGATATCCTAAAGAAATTCGACATGGGCGAGGCCAAGCCTCTTACGACGCCCATGCCGACAATTGCGGCGATGGACGCGGACGAAGACGGAGAGCCGGTTGATCAGAAGGAATATAGAAGTATGATTGGCTCACTTCTGTACCTGACGGCGACGAGGCCGGATATACAGTTTTCTGTGTGTCTGTGCGCTCGTTTTCAGGCATCCCCTCGGACTTCCCACAAGCAAGCGGTCAAGCGAATCATGAGGTACCTCCGATACACTCCCGAGTTTGGACTTTGGTACTCTTCTTCTTCGACCCTCTCGCTTTGTGGTTATTCCGATGCGGATTTTGCCGGCTGTCGGCTTGAGCGCAAGTCTACTTCTGGGACTTGTCAGTTTCTTGGCTCTTCTTTGGTTTCGTGGTCTTCTCGCAAATAGTCGAACGTAGCCCAGTCTACTACTGAAGCCGAGTATGTTGCCGCTGCTTCTTGTGCTTCGCAGCTTTTATGGATGGTTGCTACATTGCGTGATTTTGGTCTAGATTTCAGTCGGGTCCCTTTGCTTTGCGACAACACTTCTGCCATTAGTGTAGCAAAGAACCTGTTCTTCACTCCAAGACCAAACACATCGATGTTCGCTTTCACTTTCTTCGTGATCACTATGAGAAAGGCGACATTGATCTTAGGCATGTAGACACCCATAACCAGGTTGCGGATATTTTCACCAAGCCTTGGATCTCTCAACTTTTGCTAGGTTGAGAGGTGAGCTTGGTGTGTGTTTCCCCTTTTAGATGGGGGAAGCATTTTGCCTGTTGTACAATAGACTGCTTTCTGATCCTTTTTGTTTTTGGGTCTTGAGTCTTTTCTGTTTTTTGTTTTGGCTCCATTCTGACTTCATCATGCATTCATCCTACACTTTCAAGTTCATGTCTATATTCCTTAGAATGAATTTATGCTCTGAGTAGTGTATGCTTCGATAATACATGATGATGCTTGTAGCTTAGGTTCTCCTTGATCACTGCTACATTTTGTGAGCTAAGCTAATTTTTTCAGAATGATGAAACATGCTTAATGAACTTAAAATTGATTACATGTCACCATTGAGTTGTGAAGGACCGAGAAGCTACCCGAAGCGACCAGAGGGGGGGTGAATGGAGCTTCAAAATTCCTTTCGGAAACTAGATGCCACTGTCCAAATTCAACCCCAAAAGCGAAACCTAGAGCTTGCTAATGTCCACAACCCTAGAGTAGGGGGATGCTTCCTAGAAGCACAGCGAGACACTAGACAACCCTAGAAAGCCAATGCAAAAGACGGAAATCGAATCCGTCAACGACAACGAACGAAACGCAAACGAAACGCGAGGGCGAAACAGCTACGACCGGACTGCTGCCAGCGTCGGTAAGCAGGGACCGGAGCGTCGGTCGTTCCAACCAAAATCCGATTTCAGGACCTTACTGTTTCGACCTGACTCACTGTACGGATCGTCCGTCGTGACAGGCGTCCGGTCGCAAGTACAGCCACGATGAACAGTGACTTGTAACACCTGTGGTGTAAGCATGTAATTAACTTGACATATCATCATTAGCATCATTAATCATCTTGATCATGATTTCATGTGTATGCATTTGCTTAGTGTATCATTTATGTGATGTACCCTATTGCAAAAACCCTATTAGCCCATTCTTCCTATAGGGCAAAATGGTAATTTCACCTCTGTGCCTAGTTCTATGTAATTCTTGTTCAAGTTAGTGCCCTGATGTTTGTTGCTTTGATCCAAGTTCAAAAATCAGATTTGAATTGAGTTTCCTTTTGCAAAACCCTAAAATCCCAAATCCTGGATTTATTCCCTTTTTAATAACTTTTCAAAATTCAAAATTTGAGTTGGTTCAAAAAGCAAAGTTGTGAATCTGATCAAGAGGAACAACTTGGTATTTACAGATTTCATGTTTCTATATAAAATTTGAAGTAATTTCAAATTCATTCAAATTCCAGTTTTTGTCCCCTTTTCAGTTTTAAAAATTTATTCAAAAACTATTGAGTTTCAGAAAAGGTGTATATTAGCAAAGTTGTAGGTTTTGACAAATGGAACAACTTTCATATTGGAAGATGTTCAAGTTTCAGTTTGAAATCCAAAGTAATTTTGATTTGAATCAATTTGAAAAGTGTCCCCTTTTCTGTTTTTGAATGTAGTTCAAAAACTATTTGGAATTTGAAAATGTTCATATTGACAAAGTTGTAGATCTCACTTTTCTGAACAACTTTGGTGTTTTGAGTTTTTGTCGCACAGTTCAAATTTTGGGAGATTTTTGCAAAATTCAGAAACCAGCCAAAAGTCAAACCCTAGACCCTAGCACTGTTCTTCTTCCCGTAGAGCCAGAGGCCAGGGGGGGCCCGGCCATGGCGCCGGCGCTGCGGCTGCAGCGCAGGCGGCTGCTCCCCACGCGCCACCAACCTGCCGCCGCTGTTCCCTGTTCCCTCCGCGCCCGCACGCGAGCGCTGACCATCGCTCTCGGCCCCTACAGTGCCCAGCCGCCGCCGCCGCGTGGCCATCGCCGGCGAGCATTGCGCCCGAGCCCCGGCTGCACGCCAGCTCGACCGCCAGAGCGCAATCGAGTGCGCACGCCCCCGCAAACCTTACCGCCGCAACCCCGAAGTCTCTACCGTCCCATAGCCGCGGCTATATAAGCCGCCGGAGCCCGACCTCCGCATCCACCTCCGCCACCGTGGCCAGCACTCTCCAGACACTCCGCCGCTCCACCTCCTAGCTCAGAAGCTCCGCCTTGAGCTCGTGAAGCTTTCCCACCCTTCAATTTCACCTTCCCCGCCGCCGTTTGCCCGGCGTAAGCTCGCCGTCCCCATCCCGGCCGAAACCCGGCGAGCTCGGGTTCGTGGAATTCGCCGTCTCCGGCCACAGATACCTTCACCGACCCCCGTGTTGTGTTCCTTGACCCCGTGCGACTCTAACCCGGCCCTTGCGGTCGCTGTTGTTGCTCAGGACCGCCGGAGCGCCGCCGCGGTCATCTTCTCCCCCGAGCGTGTCGAGCCTCACCCTTCGTGTCGAGCCTCACCCTCGAGTCGAGCCTCACCCTCGAGAACGAGTCGAGCCTCACCCTCGAGCCCTGCCTCCGACACGTGGTAAGCATCCGAGCCTTCGGCCTCTGCTTCAACTCCGTTTCGCCCGAGCCCTCCAGTCAGGTCTCGGACAGAGGCCTGTTTCTCCGCTTCGCCCGAGCCCAAGCCTCGGCGAGCGCATGACCCTCCGCTTCGACCGAGCCCAAGCCTCGGCGACGCATGCTCTCCGTCTCGCCCGAGTCCGGCCTCGGACCGAGGCTCACTTCTCCGTTTCGCCCGAGCCCGCATTCGCCGAGCCCGGCCTAGAGGGAGCACAGTGCTCTTCTCTTTTTCTGAGAGTTGTGAATAGTGTTCTGTTTCTTTTTTTTTGTATGATTTTCTGTGTGCATCCAAAAATTCTGAAATTTTTGTGGTAGACTCTTTATGCTCTGGAGTATTTTATAAAAATATGAAACTTGAGTTTTGTGCAAAAATTGAAAAATATAAATTCCCCTTTTAATTGAAAAATGAAGGTTTTGGTATTTTTGGAGAGTGATTTATAACTCCAAAAATCATGAGACAAATTTTTGTGAGCTTCTTATGCCATGTTTAGTCTCTGGTAAAATTTTGAAGTCTTTTGGAACAAGTTGATTTTTGAGCTTTTATTTTAATTGTTAAATAGTGCCTTTTGCTAATTAATGTCTGATTTTATTTGAGCACCTTAATGACCTCCAAAAATTATGAAATTTGTTTTGCCATCTATCTACACCATAATGAACTTATGTGATTAATTTGGTAATTTTTGGAGCAACTTCATAAAATGACCTTTTAAATAAATTAAGAAAATAGAAAAGATGGATTAGGGTTGGTAATAAGTGTTGATGATGTGATCTTTGGATTGATTGATGTTCATAGACCCCTACCCTTTGGTCTATGATGTTTGTGATGCTATGTTTGGTTGGTGCTTAGGATAATTATATTAAGGGCTAGTTAATCAATATTGCTTAAGGAAGAAATGATTACCTTTTATGCTCAACCTAGAATTCAATCATGCCTTGCTTAAAAGTAATCTAGAATCAGTGGAATTGTCTTGCACCTTAAGTCCATATCATCATTCTCATGAGCATTCATCATTGCATCCGTATAGTTGACGAAGAAGGACCTGAAGTCGAGGTAGCCACCGAAGGATCTGTCCCCGAGGCGACCCCGAGCTTCGACACCTACTCCAACCCGAGTCCGTCCTTTTTGCCATCCAAGGCAAGCCCCGGTGCATTTAACCCTTTCCTTGAATTTTATAAAATGTTTCCTTAAATGCTTTTGAGTTAAATTATTGCATTAGGTTTATAGGAGTTGTGTGCTATCCTAATTGATGCACTATCCACCTTGACCACTGATACACCCGATACCTGCTTTTCACAAGGTATTTGAAAAATGCTTAGCAATGCTATTAAATAGATTTGCAATAAAAATGCCAATTTCAAAAGTGTGATCACTTAAAGAACTTTTATGGGAATTTGCTTTACTCCCACTATTGGCTAAGTATCTGATCCGTACTTAGTCAATGGGAAGGAGAGGTTGTCCTTGCGTACGGTGCCGTCATGTTGTAGTCCGGGACTCAACAGTTGACACCGACCGGGACAGGGTTGAAAAACTGACAGGACCTGTACTCTTGGGTTAGAGTCCGAGGTGCTTGTCGCTGGCTGGAAAAATGTAGGGACCATCCGTATGGGGGCCTGCTGGTCAAGACTTGTAACTATTCACATACTACGGAAAGCTCTGGCTCCGAGAAATCCATTATTGGACCGACAACCGCGCACTGGGAGTGGAGAGATGGCGGAAGTAGCATGTACCCACGTGGGTTAGAGTCCCGGATTGGAGTGGTGTACTGTACTTCCGGGTGGCGTAGGACCGGGCCCAATCTTGGAGGAATCGTGGTAGACGAGTTGGCATATGCAAGCTTGGGTGCTACATATGCAGTGTGGATAGGGATCCTCAGCTGAGTATTATATCCGGATTAACGTTGCTCCTCGGTTATGGAGACTTGGTCCACTGACTGTCAACGGAGAGTGGTTCTCAACTAGGAATGTTTTGAAATGTAAAATGAATCATGAATGATGAAGAATTGAGGAAATTCTGAACCTTTCAAAATAAAATAAGATTTACAAAAAAATTTTTCTGCAAAATACTTGATCTTGCTTAAGCCTTACCTTGACTACCCTAAGCCTGCATTCCTGAGTCTTTCCCTTTTTCTTTAGTCGGGTAAGTCTTGTTGAGTACCTTTGTACTCAGGGTTTTATTACCCATGTTGCAGGTATGGCAGATTCCTCAGTATGCCTTGGACCCTGCTGTGTGGTTGTTCAGGAGGAGGCCGATGAGGCCGATGAGTGATTATTCACCCTCGGGCTGGGTGATGTATCTTTACCTTAAGTTGTTGTCATATGCTACTTGCCGACTCTATCTATTTGAACTATGGTCTGTAATAACTTCACTTTAATTTTATGTGGAACCCTGGTTTGTAAAACTATTGTTATCTAAGTCTTCCGCTATTTACTCCGATGTTACTTGTCAAAATGTTAAAGAGATTGTAACTGAATTGTGAGATGATCCTGCGGACAACGGGCACTGATGTAGCCCAGTAGCGGAACCGGTCCTAATCTCTTGGCTGTACGGATCGACTGTCAGTGGTTGACGGTGATCAGTGGGCCATGGGATTAGAGCCGTTACGTTACAAAAGACGTCTAGCACGGTTCCATCAGGAACCTGCATTTTTCACAAAATACGAAGTGTCTCAGCGACATCAAGTCCTTACAACAACTACATTCCCTACAAATGACCCAACCAACCCAAGAAATCCCAAGTTCACACCTGCCCGGCCTCCTCGTGCTCATCGGCCACAGTCTCGTCGGCCGAAGCACCCAAACCTCCGCCACCCGCAGCATCCGAGCCTTCAATAGGCGTCCCCTCCGTTTGTCGCCTTCCACAACAGCTCCTCCACCAATCGAAGCACCCTCGGCCCAGCGTTCAGTCTCGACGGGTGGAACCTCCGCAGAGTCAGGCGCAGGAGGAGCTTCGGAACTACCAGCAGCATCGGTAGTCACGGGCGGCGAAGGCATCGCCTCTTTCCGAGCCTGCAAGAAAAACAAGGGCGAACCCTCCAAGATTAATAATAACCCCATCTTTGAAACAAACCAAAAGTCAATTTTTTTCCAAAAGGACACAGACCTGACGAGTAGCCTCGGCAGCCTCTTCAAAGGCAAGGGCTCGGCCACCACCAGAGATCCAGAACTTGCGAAGCAATCGCATCGCGCAGTTCCGAACATCAGCATCATTAACCTTCATCCGGCGCACCTCGTCGACGGACGGAAAGGCATGGTTCGGCCTTCTAATTTTGCGAAGATGTTCGCAGTCCGCCTGACGAAGCGTGCTAGCCATCGCCAGAGCCCCGGCATAACCACCAAAGTCGGTCGCGTTGCCAACTAACGAGCTGAAGACATCCAGCTCGTTACTCAGCCAACCTTCGAAGGCCTCCGCGTTAGCCGCAGGCAGCGGCTCTCCGGTAGAACCTCCGGCCTCGATCAAGCAGCCATCTATTTTATTTTTGATTTTCCCATGCCCCTTGCCAACTTGCCAGCAAGCCTCTGCTGTTTAGCCAGCTCTGCGGACAGCTCTTCAATACGCTTGTTTGCAGCCAACAAA